>VXAC01003854.1:66322-83991 GCA_013399225.1 Rhipidura dahli
GGGGGGGGGTTGTTTGTTTGTTTCTGGTTTGTTTTTCAGTCTGCAGAAGTGGGGAAGCTGCACTCCTGTGTCTTAGCTGCACACTGGATGGAGCCCTTGTGCACCTTGTGCTGGTTGGTGAGGACCTGGAAACAGGCCAAGGAGTGTCTTCCTTGCACAGGTTGTGCAGGAGCTGGAGAGGAGCTTCTCCCTGCTCCTCCTGTTGGGCTTTAGCAGAAGTTTTTGAAGGAGCCCAGACCAGTGTAAGCAAGCAGCAGCTTTCCTTGCACAACAGGGTTTTTGGTAGCCAGGATTCCCCTGTGAGCCTGGAAGGCACAATCCCATTTGTCCTTTCACCTTGCTTGGAGCTGGGATAAGGTGCTGAGTGCTTCTGGTGAAGGCTTGGAATTCTGTGCTCGTGTTCCCTGAAATGGAATTGATTTTTTTTGCATTGCAGTATTAGCCTTTACTATCAACTGCTAAATCCAGTTTGGAATATTACCTGTACAGAGCCGTGGGATCAGGCTTCTGCAGCATCCCCTTGGGAGTTCTGGCTGTGCAGGTCTGACGGGGAGATTACAGGGAGACGAGAGCCGAGGGTGTGTGTTGTGCCACAGCCCGAGTGAGAGTGTCACCACAGCACGGGGGCAGCTGCAGTGCCAGCCTGTGCTCCCTGGCTATTCCCTGTCGCCTGCTTAGTCATGCAGTCGCAGGATTTCCCAACGTGTGCCTGCAGGAATACTGGATGCATAAGTAGAAGGTTTAATCTCAGCTTACAAATGAATTCGTGTAGCTACGGTCGCTGTGCAGCAGAATTCACGTCTGGCTTCCCACAGCGCTCTGTATCCTCATGGGAATAATTTTCATTTTAGTCAGGAGAGTCACCTCCCTGGAAATCCAGGGGTTTTACCGGGAAAACAGTCGGGTTCGGCAGATCTAAAAAAAGGTGGAAAACTTCGAGACTTTTGAGACTTTGGTAGTCCCAAATGGGTTTGTACATAGAGGACTCACATTATACCTCAGTGTTTTATTCTCAATGCTTCATGCTCCTCTTGGGAGTGACTCCTGTCCCTTAAGGCTTTGTCAGTGTTTGGAAAGAGAAATGTCATTACTTAAAACCAAGCCTTATAAAAATGTGCTGAATTTAAATAGCTCAGACTGCCCAAACCTTCCAGGGGTTTTCCTGTGTCCCATCTGTAGAGTTCTACAGTGCTCAGGTGGGGAAGAGCCTTTTGGATGGAGCTTTGTACTTGGATTCTTTTCCCCGAGTTTCATTTTTGTCCATGCCATTATAAAATCAGGTGTTTGATGCCTTATCTGTTGTGTGGTTGCTGCCTTAAATCTCAGAGGTGTGCATATGTTGTGGTGCATTTATTTTTATAACAGCTTCTTAACTTAGCAATTAATAGTTCATTTTCCTCTCACTTAATTGCACGCGGGTGTTTTCTGAAATTGTCTGCAGGGTCAGTAAGATGCTTTCAAATGCCTTACAAATTGAAGTTCAGCTCTGTTGAAAAGCAGAGCAGTGCCCAGAGTCTTCTCTTTTGGTTGTCTAAACAAAGCCACAACTTTACTGTTAGTGTCCTTCCAGGTTTCCTTTTCTTGTCCCTTCTCCCTGGGACTGGCATTTGCTCACAGTTTTTAATCTGTTTTTTGTGAAGGAAAAAGAGACAAAAATTTATTCCAAATCTAGGACTTCCCATATTTTGGGCAAAGCTTTGGTGACTGCTGATTCCAGCTGTTCCTGCAGCTGAACACTCGACAGTCAGAAGTTTCCTGGTGCAGCCCTGACCCTTGGATAGGGACCATGTTGGGAGGGTCTAGAATTAGAAGGTTTTTCAGCTCCTAGCTCTGTATCTCTCTGCGAGTTCTGCTGCAAAGTAAATACTTGATACATCTCCTACAGGTGGGGTTTGGGATGTACCTGGGTATTCTCAGTGTGTAAAAATGCCCTGGATCTGTTAGACAGCCGTGCTGAAGCAGAGGAAGTAGGAAGGAGAAATCCTGGGAAAAGGCTTATTAAAAACCTCCACTTCAGAGGAAGGAAGCAGAGCTGCTGGGTGAGGGGTGTGCTCTGTCCAGGTGTGTTCTGAGGCAGGTCTGCTTCAGATTTGCGAGCCTGATTTTTGAAATGATAAGTAATCAGCTGAAAGCCTAATCTTCCAAGGGAATACAGCTCTTCCAGAGCAGCATTGTGTGCTACCCCTGGCAACATGGTAGTGGTTGAGGGGGGAATTTTAGAGGATGGTTTCAGGTGTCTTTGTGTTTGATTTAGCATTCAAAAAGCTGAGATGTTCACCATGAGGACTGAGAACATGCAGCAGTCATCTTGAGGTCTGCTAAGAAAGCCAGGGAGGTGCAGTTCATGCCCTGATGGTGAGGTTTATATGTGCAAGACCTCAACCTGATGGTTTACAACAGAATGTTATGCCTCACATCTGGGATTCCAGTCAGACTTTTCCAGCCACATGTTGCTTGTTCCCACCCTGTTGACCAAGGATCAGACAGCAAGCAATGCAAGGCAAACTACGCACTAGAAGAAAAAGGACCATTTGGTTCAGAAGGCTTGATGCAAAACTGGATATTGCAGGTTGGGAGGGGTCAGAGAAGCTGTGCATTCCCCATCCCTGAAAGTGTTCCAGGGCAGGTTGAACCGGGCTTGGAGCAACCTGAACTGCTGGAAGGTGTCCCTGCCCGTGGCAGGGGGTGGAATGAGGTAAGATTTAAGGTCCCTTCCAACCCAAGCCATTCTGTGATCATCTGTAATATTTCAAAAGGCATTAAGTTCGTGAAGGCCCAGTGTCACAGCAAGCACCAGAAAGTGAGATTGGATGAACTGTACTTGGGAATTTTAGTTTTTAAGGGATTAACTTGCTCACAAGACATTTCAGCCAGTTGTGTTATCTTGCCAAAGCATGTTTGGAGACCAGCCATAAGCCAAAAGGAAACCACCTGTACAAGCTGTAAATAAGCGTGGAGACCTCAGGCTAACAGCATTTGTGATGCTTTTTGCTCTAGCACAGCACCAGACACATCCGGCTCAGATCCCTCAGGGATATTGCCAGGTGTACAATTCCAGTGAAGTGTATGTTTGGGGGATTCTGTAAACATGACTTTTCACATGGCCTGACTTTGAAGCTGGCCTTTCATAAAGCACTTGCTGAGGTTTGAGTGTCTCTTTTGTTGTGCTTGGAGCCAGCAAATTATCATCTTAGAAGCCTTTATCCGAGGGAAAATATAAGCTGCTTTTAAATATTAGTGTCTTTCCTTAGAGGGAAGGTGAGGAGAGTTTTAAGGGAGGGTTTGCTGAGGTGAGGGTCTGGGGAGTGTCCTGGCTCAGCAGAGAGGGCTGAGCAGGTTCCCACAGCGGGCAGGGGCCGCTGTGATTTAAGGTGTGATTTAATGACAGGATTTAGGCAATTTTTACTGTGATGAAAGAGAGTGCAACGGCTGTTTCAGCTCCCAAAGAAGAGAAGGAAGAGGAGGAAGTGTCCAGCGTGCTCAGCCATGGCTCCCCCGTGGGCACGGCCCGGCCCAGCCGGAGCTGGCGCAGCAGTCGGACGGCGGCCGCCGCTCGCCAGCGCGACTCGGAGAACTCGCGCGCCTCCAGATCCAAGGCGAGCTCCCTGCAGCTCATCTGCAAGTCGGAGCCCAACGCCGACCAGCTGGAGTACGGTACGTGGCATGGGAGGGCTGGGCACGGGCAGGGAGCCGGCTGCTGGGGGTGTCACTCCGGGCATGTGGCTGGTGCTGGCGTGGTGCTGCTTGTCACGGGTGCCTTCTGCCACCAGCACTCCCAGCTCTGAATGTCGACGGAGCCGTGAGACAGATGAGCTCACTGCAGCGAGCACACTTTGAAACCTAATGGTGACTTTTCCTTTCAGTGGTCACAGAAGAGCATCAGTCTCCAGATGGAGTCAGGTAGGATATGTTATTTTGTGGTGTTTCTTTGGGCCTGAGGTGCTTGAAAATAAACGTTTGTTTGAAATGTTCTGCGGGACCAACAGTAGCTCTGTCTCCTTTGGTCCCTGGCCTTTGCATTTCCAGTGTGCACTGCAGATGTCAGGAGATACTGTAGAGAAATGGATCGTAAGATTTGACCTGGGCATTTCACCTGGTAGCTGTGTTGCCATGGGTGGGTGTGTTCAGGAGAGGACACTGCTCTGGCCTGTTTTGGTTGTCACTGTGCTCCTTGGTCAGTGCAAGCTTGTTACCTTGAGGTTTCCCAATCCTGCGGGATGAGGAAGTGCTGTGTAATAGTGTCCTTCTCATCCTGGGGGATGGTGCACTGATATTCTCGCAGCAGTGGCCAAGCTGTTGCTGCCAAAGTCCTCTCTTCTCCTTTTCTCCCTGCAGTGATGATGATGAGATGCTCATCAGTGAGGAAGAAGTTCCCTTCAAAGATGATCCCAGAGATGAGACCTACAAGCCCCACCTAGAGAAGTATATTGGATTATATACTTAATGGGGGTTTAGACCAAAAAAAACCAAAAAGGGTGTGTTACCTGAATTAGCTTAATATGCCCCAAAGCACCTGTGCTAGTTGATCTGGTTCTAAACATTGCCTGCATTGGCCAGAACTGTTCTTCTCTCAGGACTGAAGCCTTTAGAACCGTGCTGGCTGCTAGGTACTTCCTTAAGCCTGGTTCTTACTTCTGCTTGAAAGTGGCACTTGAAGAACAGACCTGAGCTTGGGTCCAGTTTTTGTTTAAATCTTTGTAAAAAGCAGGCAGTGGGAAGAGTATTGGAGTAATGTGTTGTATTTGTGTCTTTGTAGGGAAGCACCAAAGCAAAGGAGAAAAGCTAGCAAGGGGAAGGAGGAAAAAGAAAGGCAGAAAGAGATTAAAGTGGAAGTGAAAGAAGAGAATGAGTTTCAGGAGGATGAAGAGCCACCAAGGAAGTGAGTAAACTCTGCAGATACACATGCCAGTGTGTGCTGTGTATTTTGCATTCTTGCTGGTGTACAACAGTGTTTAATTGTTGTTGGTTGCCCGCCCTGCCGCCTCCTCCTCCTCCTCTGGGCCTGAGAGCTGATGGGGCAGCACTGTTTATCCTGTGCCCTCACATCTTGCCTATGTTCAGCCACAAAAACTCAGAGTTTAGCTTAAGTGGAGTGATTTTTCATCATCCTGTGGTTAGTCAGCCTCCCTGGGTGTGACCACACAGTGGGAAATACTTCAGGGGGTCCTTACAATGGTTCTGTTGTGATGCCTCAAGTGGATCCCACAAAGCCAGTGTGAGCAGGCAGCGTTCCTGCTGTGTGCTGGGGGCAGACACTGGGATATCTTGTCACTGGAATATGTTGTGTGGGTGGTAAGTCACCTTTTTGTACATTTGGGACAGTACAGAGCTCAGGAAAATCAGCTGTTTTCCCCTTGCTTTCGAGAAGTAAAACAACAAACTTTTGCCTCCCAGTCAGTCGCCAGTGGCTCAACACCTTCGGGGGTGTGCTGTCACTGGAACTGGTGGCTGAACCATTCCTCCTGGCAACAGGGGAAGATGGGTTTATGTGACTGTGTCAAAACCATTGTTGGGGATAATGTGAGGGGAAAAAAATATAAGGAGCTGGTTTAGTACCTCAGCTCCTCTCTGAGTGGTTGGAACAGCCCGGGCTCCCTCTGCTGACCTGCCGCGCACTGGTGGTGTAATTTCTCTTGCTGTTCCTGGGCTGCTGCTGATTCACTGTGGAGAGGAGTGAGGAGGCTGATATTTTGAGAACATTTTTGTCTGTTGGAGACTGCTTTCTGAGGCTTGAGGTTTTTGTTGTTTGAATCAGACACTACTTTTTGTGCGTAATAAAACCTGTAGCTCTTCTGAGGGCTTGGCTTGAATGCCGAGAGTGTGTTCAGCATGTTCCTGGCTTGCCATCAATACAGATGTCTCAGTAGAGTCTAGAAAATACTTCCATCAGTCTGCTCCAAGTGTCTCTGCAGCAATGGGATCAGGCAGGCAGAGCTGGGCAGCGCTGTGGCTTGAGAGGCTGCAGTTTACATGTGAGCACAGGTCTGCTCAGACAGAGCCTAGATTTTTGTCTTGACAGGTACAGAAGCTGCTGTGGCTAATTCAGAGGCCTGTAAAACAGCTGCTGGATCATTAATCCCGCTCTTCCTGATCAGGCAGATGGAGGTTTTCCCATGGTGTGGAATGTTCCCCAACAGAGCAGAGGAAATAGGGTGCACTGTCGGTTCTAGACCATGTTGGCAAAATTACATGTTTATGAAAAATGCATTAGGAAGCAGGAAGGATTGAGAGAGCAAACCAGGTGAAGCATTTATTTCTCTGGAATTCTCTGTCCTCTGAATCTGTCTCCAACTTGCACTCAGGTTTTTTTCCTAGACCATGCAGTTAATGAGGCAATACAGCATACACTTCAAAGTCTCTGCCCTCTGCTAATGTAAAAAAGCTTCTCTCAGTTCTGTTTCTGTGTCCCTGTTACAGGAGGGGAAGGAGGAGAAAGGATGACAAGAGCCCAAGGCTGCCCAAGAGAAGGTGAGTGATCCTCTCAACCCAGTTCTGTTCTGCCCGGTTGCTTCCCTTGTGTTCTACATGCAGACGTGGTTTGTCCCAAAGCCATCTCTCTGCCTTAAAGGGAGTAAAAAACAAAAATAGCAGCATGTCTTGTCTTCCCTCTTTTCCTTCCCCTGTTGGTGTGGGTTTGATTTATTCCAAGTGAACCAGCCCCCTCCCCACTTCTCAGTTGAACCCTCCTGTTGTATTGCCCAGCAATAAGGTTCTGGGTCTCCTGAGGTTTTCCCAGCTCTAGGGAGAGCCCTCAAGTAGTGCTAGGAGAGAGGGTGGCTCTTGGACAGCAACTCAGTCACAGCCCAGGCAGGGTTTTTGGAGCAATAGTTTTTTCCTGTGCTTGCACTTGTTATTTGTGGCATCAGAGGCATCAACCCCTCACAGACACAGAGACTTGTGATTCTAAGTAGAATATATATAGAATCTTTATCTGTAGAATCACCTGATCATAGAAGCAGCCAAGCACTCTGCCCCTCTCCTTGCTGATTTCCCAGGAAGAAGCCTCCGATCCAGTATGTCCGCTGTGAGATGGAAGGCTGCGGCACCGTCCTGGCTCACCCACGGTACCTGCAGGTTGGTGGAGGTGTTCACTTCCTCTGTGGCACGTGGGAGGGCAGGGAAGGGGTGCTTGGAACAGGCAGCTAAGCCTCCACTGGCACTCACACCCCTTCCTGACATCGTTGTTTTGGAAGACTTTATTGTGTCCAGTTGTAGCTGTGTGTGTGAGTGTCTGTCAGGTTGCAGGTCCACGTGTGTTTTATTTTCCAGTGGAGATCTGGTTCACTTGAGTGAACCTCAGCTGTTCACTCAGCCATGTACAGTCTGCAAACTTCCACTTTTTCTTTCCAGCATCACATAAAATATCAGCACTTACTGAAGAAAAAATACGTGTGTCCTCATCCCTCCTGCGGTCGGCTCTTCCGCCTCCAGAAGCAGCTCCTGCGGCATGCCAAACATCACACAGGTAAGGGGGGTGGGAAATAGATACAAAATCCTCCTCAGGTCAGTGAACAGACAGGGGAAAAATGAAAAAGACTCTAGGACTTCTGGGGAGGGTGAAGCCAAGTCAGGTGGCGTAGATTTGCAGCAGCAGGGTATTGCTGTTGTCTGGATTAACATCTTTTAAGGAAATGAAAGAAATAGACTATAGAGGTTTTAATTCTCCTTCTGGCAATCATCACTCAGGGGCTCAGTAGAGGAATAAACCTCTACAGATAAAGATTTATCCCAATTTACTGGTCTTTCAGTGTTGGTCAGAGTGGATAATTAGCTCTTAGGAGAGTCTTAATCATGCCTCGCCTCTCCCAATCAGCAGCTGCGGTGGGTGCATTCTGGGACATCTCCTGCTTTGCTGTGCCTCCCAGAACTTGTAGTTCTCCTCCTTCTTGGGCAGCTTTACTGCACCACCTGAGCGTTGGGAAAGGGAGCAGGTCTGTGGGAGAGCAGTGCTGCAGCTGCTGTTGTCTTTCAGATCAAAGGGATTACATCTGCGAGTACTGCGCCCGGGCCTTCAAGAGCTCCCACAACTTGGCAGTGCACCGGATGATCCACACGGGCGAGAAGCCCTTGCAGTGAGTACCTCTGCCTGTGCCTCGCCCTCCTGCTCTGAGGGACCCCTGAAACACCCATTTCAGAGCAGCTCTGAACTCGGGGCTGGAGCCTGTTCGTGGTGTCCCGGCTCTCTTTGGATGCACGCTTGTGTCAGCTGCTCCTCGGGGCAATGTCTTGGTGCAGATCTGGGGAATGTAAGCCCTCAGTACATAAAACCAGAGCTGGAGCTGCAGTGACATTAGCGAGCTCCTGCTGTTTTCCTGGGCTGCCACCTCGCTGCTGCTGTCCCTGCGAGCGTGTGTGGACATCCCTTTGTCGTGACCTCCTCGTTGTCCCCTCGCAGGTGCGAGATCTGCGGATTCACCTGCCGGCAGAAGGCTTCCCTCAACTGGCACATGAAGAAGCACGATGCAGATTCCTTCTACCAGTTCTCCTGCAATATTTGTGGCAAGAAATTTGAGAAGAAGGACAGCGTCGTGGCCCACAAAGCCAAGAGCCACCCCGAAGTGCTCATTGCTGAAGCACTGGCTGCCAACGCGGGTGCCCTGATCACCAGCACGGATATCCTGGGCACTAATCCCGAGGCCATCGTGCCACCCACGGATGGCCAGGGCCTCCCGCTGCTCCCTGACCCCCTGGGCAGCGCTCCCCCAGCAGACTGCCTGCTGCTGAGCTCGGAGGGGATGCCAAAGCCCTACTGTGGCGGGGCAGAGCGCGTGAGCCTGGTGGCTGATGGCAAGCTCTTCGTGGGCAGCGGCAGCAGCGCGAACCCAGAGGGGCTGGTCATGAACACAGAGATGCTGGGAGCCAGCACAGAGGTGCTCATTGAAGATTCAGATTCCACTGGACCCTAGTGGTGGGGGAGCACCTGGGTGCTGGGACAGTTGGGACTCTGTATTTAAAAGGAAAAGGAAAAACAGAAAGGAGGAGGCACTTACTGAAAGAGAGGAAAGTTAAACAAAACTTACAATACTAGTAAATAACTGAAGGGTCTGCTCCCCTCCAGCGCGGATCACAGCACATCCTCTTTCTCCCAACCACTTCTCTCTCTCCCACGGCCCCTTTGTGGAAAGGGGCACGTGCTGCCATTGCCAGAGCAAGTTGGATTGAGCGGCGGATTTCTCCGAGGGAGGGGGCACTGCCGAAACCCTTCGCTCTACCCCAAAGCATTTGCCTTTCTGGCTCCTTGGCGTGGCCCCACTGGCAAACTAAAAAGCATTGGACATGCTCTGGAGAAGTTCCTTAGGACTCCCTCTGCCCCCGGCCCCGACTTCTATGCACCACTGCACTCCGGTCCTTGCAGTCTCCTCCTTCCTTGCCGGGGCTGGGAGTTTGGCACTTTAGCCCTTCGGCAGGGTGAGCCGTGAAGCAGCAGCGCACGTCCCGCTCCCACCGCGCTCCCCTGCTCCAGCCCTGGCAGGAAGTGGAGGGAGGGAACGCCCTGGCTCGTAGATCATGTTTGCTCGGAGAGGCCCGGGGGCTACAGGAGCCCTGCGTGGGAGAGGCAAGGAGGAGCATCCCAGTTTGACGACAGTAATTTGCACTTTGAACATGCTTCGTTTTTGTGTTGTGGTAACAAGATTCCTTATTTATTGTTTAAAAAAGGGTCGGTATTTTTTAGTTCTGTTCTTAGGGGGCGGGGGTGGAAGGGGTTCGGGCTGTTTCCCAGTAGGCTCCAGTGCAGGGAGCTCCAGTGCCGTCGTGCCAGCAGCTGGGAGAGCCGAGGTGAAGGCAGCGCTCTGGAGTCAGATGTGTCTCGCAGCTTTTCCAGAGTAGAGGGAGAGCCCCCGGAGAAGAGCCTGTGTGCAGTGGGAGTCTCTGCAAGAGCGTGTTAGCAGGAGGATGAGGTGAGTGATGGGCTGTCTCTCCCTCCCTCCCAGCTCCGGGTGACCTCCTTGCATTAAATGCCCGTTTTGCCTCCGGCCTTTCGGGGAAGGATGTTGTTAGCCAGGAGCTTGTTCTTGTGACTCGGGACAGCTGAGCGCTGCTGGGGGATGTGGCGCTCATCCGACTCTGCCTCTCCTTTCCAGGTCTAGACAAAGACACAGTTAAGCAGGGACTGGATATGGTTTTCTCAGGCTTGTTTATCCAAGGCAATAGATTGACGTGGGACTAAGGGGCTGTCAGCTTCTCTCCCTGCCCCCTGTTTTGGGGGGGGGGGGGGATGTTATGTAGCCGTGTTCTGAAAGCTTCTCTCTTCTGCACAGACACCCCAGCTTTCCCTGAAACGTGGTGGGTCAGGTGTTGCCTGATGGTGTAGTTAGGGCAGCTTTGAGCCCTTGGAAAAGTTTACATAGGATAAGATGTGTCTGCTATGGAGACTTGGATTTTTTTGCTCTTCTCTGAAACTTTGTGTGGAGATTCAGTGGCCTTGAATTCGTAGCGGTTTTGGAAGAGGTGAAGAATAACTTGGCTTTTTTTGTTTGCTTGTTTTTTGGTTGGGTTTCTGGGGTTGGGAGCAGGGCTGAAATATCTTGTCTGAGCACAAGATCAGCCAAGTTGGTCTGTAGCACACAACAGCTTGTTGAAATCGGGTACCTGGGGTCTGGAAAACCGCAATAAAATGTGGAATTTAATTGGATTAACAGGAAACTGACTCTGAACACCCACTCTGTCCCCTGTGATGCCTGGGAATCCAGCTGTGGCCCAAACATGACGGCTTTTCTTGGGCCGTTTGTCCTGGTTTACCCCCTCCCTCCTCCCTCCCTTCCCCCTTGCACTGATACCTTTGTCAGAGCAAGTTGAAGCACTTCCTGCTGTTGGGGCGGATCGAGGCTGAGCAGTTGGGTGTCCTGTGCCCTGGGTGTGGGCATCCCATGTCCTCACACTGTAGCAGCAGCCTGGCTGAGGTGAGGGCCCAGCACACCTGGTGGCAGGTTGGAATGGTGTTGAACTAAACCAGTTCCTTCAGTTGGAATGATCCAGTGTCTTGCTTGGATTGATTTATTTAAGGTTTCCAGCAGGAAACTTCCTGGGTGGCAGCTGGTTCCCTCCCCTTGCAGACTAAAGAGGGGCAGCACACTGAGGCCAGCAGTTCAGGCTCTGATGGTTTCACCCCCCCGGCAGTGCGGGGCTTCTCTCTGGGGACAGCTGCCGGCCCTCAGGGCCCCCCTGTGCCCGGGGGAGGTGTGGGGTGGGCAGAGCCTTGCACAGAACACTAAAGGAGAGCTCTAAAGGGGTTTGTTGGTCGAGGGATGGCATTAAAACGCCTCTGGGCTAAGGGCTTGCTGACCTCTGGTGATCCAGCATTTGGCACTGGGCTCGGGGCTGGGGGAGGCTGCCTCATCCCACACCCACCCCAGCCGAGCAGGGTTTGCCCCCAGCTGCACTTCTGGGGTGCAAAATCAAACATTTCCTTTGCTTCCCGGCCTGGACACCTCTGATCCTTTCTGCTCCCCCCCTCGTCCTTCCATGACACCTCTTGTAGCTCTCCCTTTTCTTTTTCTGGCCGTGACCAGGTGCCTGTCTGTCCTCTAACCACAGCCTGCTCGCCCCGATGCAGGAGAGATGTGTAGCTCCCTTCCCACGCCCCTCTGAAGCCCTAAAACTGACACAGCCCTCCTGCAGCTCCTCCTCCCCTCGATGTCTCTCCTTCACTCGCATGCAGTTTGCTTCAATAAATTATTGTAGTAGTTTGCAATAAACTTTTTTGTATTTTTTTTTTCCTGTATTTATTTATTTTCTCCTGGGGAGGGATTGGAGGGGGCACGGGGCCCTTTGGCACGGGCAGCACTTCAGGGGCCCTGGACCACCGGGCTGGGACTGGGGGCTACCGTGGCCAGGGGCTCCCCAAGCTCAGCAGCTTCTGCAGTAGCCACGGGGAGGCAAGGAGGCTGCTGGGCATATGGGGACCCCCCAGCCCCTGAACCCCCAGCCAGGCACACTGTGGTATGAAGCTGCTTTTCAACTCCTGGGTTTTTTCCCCTCTTGATCTGGGTAATGCATAACCAAAATAAACATACTGAGGAAAAACCAACCCAACCCGAAGGACTGTTTTTGTCTTGGTGCGTGCAGCTCACCTGGGGGGTGGCCGGTGTTGTCCTGGGGTGGCTGGGCCATCTTTCCCTATCTGCAGCCCCTCTTTAGGGCAGGACCCCTCTGGGAAGAGGTGGGGGGGGGGGCGTAGAAGCATCTGGGACTGCTCGTCCTGCCAGGGGTTTGGTTTGCAGTTTCGCCTGGGGCTGCTGCGGGAGCTCCAGCCTGGGGGGTGCCCTCGGGCATTGCTCGGCCCCGCTCAAGCCCCAGCCGGCTGCCCGGGCTGAGGTGTTGAGCAATGTCCGGGCTTTGCTCACCTCTTCCCGGCAGTGGTTTCCCGCGCTCTGGAATGAGCCGAGGGATTAGCGTGCTGCTAATCTCACTGTGTGGCTGGGAGGGAGGAGTGGGTCAGCCGGGGCTGGGAGCCTGTTGCTGCCGAGCCAGACGGTTCTGGGCAAGGCACTTGGAGTAGCGATGCGTAGGGGAATTAGGGAAATAATCTGTCGCTGTTGATCCCAGAGGCGGGAATTTGCAGCGTGGTGCCAGGCCCCAGGCACGGAAGAGGGGGAGAGCCAGGCCAGCGGACGTGTGAGCGGAGCTCCCGGCTGGAATGCACCAGCTCAGCAAGGGATTGTCCTCGCCGGGCCGGGCGGGTGCTGCGCCCGGAGCCTGGTGGCCGTGACAGCTGCCCGGACCATGGCGGCCGCAGACAGCCCCTCCGCTGCCCTCCGGCGCCGCGACCTCTGCAGCCGCGGCATCCGCCTGGCCGGGAAGATGCGCGCCGACGTCGTCGACCTCCTGGACACCTACGTGAGTTTGCCCCGGTCCTTGTGGCTGCCGCCAGGCTGGGAGCGCTGGGGGGATCTGGGCAGCCGTGCTGGGGTGCGAGGATTCTGACCCACGGCAGGGGTGGGGCGTGGAGTGCTGCTGGATCTGGGCGTGCCGACACCTGGGCAGGACACCTGGGCTGCCCCAACACCTGCAGGGCTCAGGGCTGGGGTTCTTCCCGCCACGTTCGTCCTGCCGCCGCTGATCCCCGGCGGGTCTCACCCTGCAGGTGGAGCAGCAGGGCTTGGACGCCTCGGCCACTGTGGCGGCGGTGGAAGGGGTGCCGCTGGCGGCGGTGGAGCGCTGGGACGAGCAGACGGGCACCCAGCGGCTGCTGGAGAACCTGGCGGCCTACCGGGCCTTCCGCGCCCTGCTGGCCCAGATGCTGGAGGAGCAGCGGGAGCAGCTGGGGGAGGCCGACGCGGGCCTGGGCCGGGCACTGGCAGCCGTCCTGCTCCAGGTCTCGGCCTTCGCCTACCACCTCGAGGAGCTGCTGCGGCTGGAGAGCCGCGGGATCCCCGGCGAGGAGGGGGACGGGCCGCCGCCCCCGCCGCGCCTCAGCCTCTTCGAGCAGAAGCTGCGGGGCCTGGGCGTGCTGCGGGAGCTGGCCCAGTGGGCCGTGAGGTCTGCGCGGGACCTGCGGCAGCTCGCCAAGCCCAGCGCGGCCACCGGCACAGCCCCCGGCCTGGCCGAGAGCCCCTGAGGGCGAGCGCGGGGCGGGGGGTCTCGGGTGCCGCTAGGGAGGAGGGATGTGGAGGGGAGGGACCATGTCATTAATCCCCGCGCTTTTAGTGCTGCTCCCTGTGGGGAAACTGAGGCACAGGCCACAGTCTGCCCTGGAGGGAGCGGGGATCCTCAGGGGTCCTTGGGCTCTTCCTGCTGGGCAGTTGAATTATTCCCCGGGAAGCAGCTTTGCTGCTCGCCCCAGGGCCTGGGTGCCTGTGTTTGGAATTTGGACGCTTCCTATGGCAGGCAGAAGCTGCCTTTGGGGCTCTTGCAGGTGCAGGGCAGGAGAAAAGGGACAGAAAAGCATCACCTGGTGAAAGGAGTCTTGGGACCTGCCCCCCACCTGCAAGGCACAAGGCTTGGCCTCCTGCATGTGGACTCTTTCCTTCTGCCCAGTTTTCGTTGGCTGCTCATTGAATTTCTGCTCTAACTGCTTGGGGGCTTTTTGGGGAGGGGGGAAGCAGGGATGCGATCAGGAGGGGAATTCTTCACTGCTTGGACATGATAATGGAGAGGATCTTTTTAACTGAAAGGGGATCTTTTAGCTGTGATTCAGAAGCCCCTCTGCCAGGAGTTTAGTGCCTGCAGGTGTTATTTTAGGACTGGGAATGGTATGGGAGAATCTAACAGCCCCAGCCACATCGTTCACCCTGTGGAGTGCTGGGACGTTTCACAGTTTCCCGGGCCACGGTTCTCCTGCCGACTGGATGCCACGGCTGCTGGCTGCCGAGTGAATAAAAGGGCTGGGAGTTCTACCAGGGTGATGAGAGTCTGGGCTGCCCAGTTCCCACTCCAGGCAAGGGTCTGTCCCAGTGGGGTGAGACGTCTGGGGGGATGCGACCCATTGGGAGGCCATGGGGAAGATGAAGGAGCTGGGGATGAAGGAGATGGTGGGAGGACAAGGACGACGTGGGGGGGTCACAGGGGTTGTGGCCTGTCCTGGTGTGGCCCTGCCTTCCTCCCTGGCCTGTGAGAGGACAAGGCAGCAAGGGGGGAGACAGGGGCCACGGAGCGGGAGGAGGCTGGGGACATGCCCGGCCGGCCCCGCACAAAGCGGCTTTGTGGCGGCGGGTGGGGACAGCACCGGGCACAGCGCCTGCCCCAGCACCAGCAGCGTCTGCACAGGCACGGGGGCCCTGGGATCACAAAGAGCAGCCCGAGGCAGAGCCCCCAGTGCCGTCCTGCCCACCCCACTGGCCACATCGGGGCACACGGGGCCGCAGGGTCGGGGCAAGGGTGGTTTCATGGGGTCTGGTTTTTTGTGGGTGATGCCTGAGAAGAACATACACCTTCTTCATTGCCTCTTGCTGCCTGCCCTCAGCTTTGCAGCTCAGACTGGATTATTGCAATCTTCATGCTTCCCTGCACTCGGGAATAACAATTTATGGCCATTATTTTTTTTCCAGGATTAGTCAAAGCAAGTCCCTTTTCTGACAAGTATTTTTCTTGCCTGCTGCTGTATGCTTGAAGCCACCTTGCTCTTCTCCCCTTGCACCCTCCAGCTCAGCAGTGGCCGGGTGCTCACACCCTCCTCACCTTCCTGCGGGGGGCGGGGGCAGAGACATCTGGAGTGTGTCCTTGAACCTCACCGCCTGACCAGGTGGGAACAGACTCCTTTTCTCCGGCGGCACAGGCCGGGTACGAGGTGACCTTCAGATCCCTGGGAGCCAGCCAGGGCTGCAACTCGATCCTCCCACATCGGCTGCTGGCAGAGAGCTGAGCTCCGTGCTGCACTTGCACTCCAGGATGGAAGCAGCAATGGAGACCCAAGGTGGATGATGGGGTTGCCCCAGGGATTTCCCTGAGCTTTTGCAACCTCCCTTGCTCCTTCCCTGTTACCTTGCCAGCTGGGCGCGCCTGCGTTTGTGGAGCAGGCGCCACGCTCGGGAACGGCCACCCTAACCAGAAACAATGGGAAAAAGCAATCCATTAATCCAAACCTCCACGCTCTGGCTGAGCAAGAGGCTCGGGCTCCTGGCCTTTCCCTGCCAGCCAGCCCCCACTATGCCGTGCAGAGGCGGTGACGTCTGAGCTGGCTGGGATTTAATGCTGTTTTTCAGCTGCAGCCCTGAGGGAATCACCAGCAAAGTGATTTGGCGAGGACAGGGGCGCCCGGCAGCCGAGCTCCCGTGGTGCCAGGAGGCCCTTGGATTTGCTTTGCCGTGGATTGAAGTGAAGCTGATCCCCGGGTGGCTGAAGGAGACTGAAGCTGTTCATTTTGGAATCAGAAATTAGGAGTTTGAGGGGAGGACAGTTGTACCCATGCAGCTAATGCTGCTGAGGACCCCTGCAATGGCCTTCTGCAAACTGAGAACCCACCAAAAACATCCAACTTTGTGCTTTGGAAAGAGAGAAATGATTTGCGAGTGCTGGTGGGAACAGCGGGGTGGGGGGTGTGTGGAGGGAGGGAGGGCTGTTTTCCCAATTTGCAGCAGGGATGTAGCCACCAAAAGCAACCCATGGATGTGTTTAATTTCAAAATAATAAATGTTTTTAGGGCTTAATATGTGGCTGGGCACAGTTTGTGGGGTTGGAAAGGTTTCGAGCTGACTGAGGCTGCTCCCTGACCTCAGGCCTTGGTGCAGGGTGAGAATGGATTTGCCCCCTGCCCCTGGGGCACCAAGAGGCCAGTGGGGTTCAGCTTGTGCTGCTCCCACTGCTTCACCCACAGTCCCACACCAGCATTGCAGTGCTGGCTCCTGACTTCTTGATCCTGAGCTGCAGCTGGGGTGGGTGGATGTTCACCAACACTTTCCTTTTTTAATAGCAGGAAAGCCTTTTCCTCCTGCCTGAGTCAGCGGAAAGGATTTCCCCGGGTTTCCCCGCCGTGGCCTTGGCTGCACTTGTCTGCCTCAAAGGAACAGGTGAAAACCCAGAGGAGTGGCTCTCTGTGGCTGTGCTGCTTTCCTGGGAAGGGCCAGGAGCCCTCCCTTCTTGCAGGAAAACGTGCCTCAAGCGCAGCCCCGCATGCCTCTCCAAGTGTGAGCTGGAAAAAGGAGAACCTCTGTGGTTCACCTCATCCTCCCTCACCACAGCGCCTGCCAGCTGGCATCACCGCAGTTAGTCCCCACCTGTTCCTTCCCCCTTTTTCTTCCCTTCGTCTTTTCCTCTCTTTGGGTCTTGTCTAATGGTTTCTCACCACAAGCGCCACAGGCAGGCGCTCAGCAGGATGGGCAGTGCCTGGGAAACAGGTTTGGCAGGAGAGGAGCTTCGCCACCTGCCTGGGGATGCGTTGCCTCCAAGCCAAGGTGGACCATGGACTGGGGGATTTCCTGGTGCTGCAAAACCTGGGACACAGTTGCAATTTGTACAGTTCTCCCAAACCAGGAAAGTCCACGAGTCTAATATCTAAGGAAATCAGCATCTGGTGTGTCTGAGCGCAGGAGCACAGAAGGAGGTGAGACCAGTCTGTCACCAATATCCTGCCATGCAGGGCTGCTCTGGGAAGCTGCTTGTGGGGCTCTGTGGAAGAACAAGCTCAGGAATGTTTTTCTGGCCTGCAGGGAAGGGCCAGCCCTGGCTGCTCCAGTCCGAGGGTTGCCACAGCACAGAGGTGCCCACGTCACAGCAGCAGAAGCCAGGCAGGCAGCTGGGAGAGCTGGGGTGCAGGAGCCAGGGTTACAGCCTACGTGCCCCTCAGACATGAGACAATTTTGGGCTTTGAAACCATTTATGTGTGTCATGGGCCACGGGAAGGGGCAGCTCAGGGGGCCACTTCCTGAAGAAGCTTTTGGACCACATTTCTCTGTCACAGCACATGGAGCAGGATCCCTGTGACCCACCAGCACCCCGAATCCCACCGCTGGCAGGCAGGGGCTGTGGGTCCCCACAAGGATGGGTGCGCACCAGGGGCTCCCTGGGCTGCACACCTGGTTAGGGGGAGATCTTCAGGCTGCAGGGTGGGAGAACAGGGAACATTGGGAGGGGTCCCAGGGGACCCGGGCGGGGGTACGGGGACAGTGGGGACCCGGGGCGGAGGACGGGGATACGGGGACAGTGGGAGGTGCCGGGCAGCACGACGGGGGTACAGGAGCAGAGCCGGGGAGGGTCCCTCGCCCCCCGCGGGTCGCACGGTGCCACCGGGGCGG
>VXAC01003860.1:6624-31998 GCA_013399225.1 Rhipidura dahli
GGCTGCGGGCAGGGGGAGCGCCGGGGGCGGAGGTGCGATGGGACAGGGGAGGCAGGAGCGCTCGAGCAGCGGGGAAAGCGGGGAAGGAGGAGGTGGGGAAAAGGCGCCGGGTGAAGGGAGCGCCTGCGGAGGAAGGGGAGAGGGGTTTGGGCTGGGGGGCAGCGTGGAACCGTCAGCTGGGGCTCCAGGTCTTGAGCGGGGATCCCGAGGGGAAGATCAGCCGCGTTTCCTCTGGGTGAGCCGGGTATAAGGGCAGGGAGGGGGACAGAGCTCTGGGTGGGTGCTACAGGTGTGTGCACAGCACAGCCGTGGGGCGCAGGTGCCCCGGGGAGGGTGTGTGGCACCCCGGCAGCCCCGTGAGCCCGCAGGGGCAGGCAGGAGATGTGCTGAGCTTGCCGAGGGATGGGAGCTGGCGGGATGGGGCAGGAGATGCCGGTCCGCGAATGGAAGCCCTGGCTCCCCTTTGCAGCCTGAAGCTGGAATGCGAGAAGCTGGTGAGCGAGAAGACAGAGATGCAGAGACATTATGTCATGGTGAGCTGCCCCTGCCTCCCCACAAGGCTTGTCCCTCTGGGCTGCTGCCCTCGGGGAGATCCCGGCGCTGGGGCTTCTCTCAGCCGCTCACCCAAAGGAGCCACTGCCCTGCCCAGTGCTGACCTTGGGCCCGGGGAGATGGGAGGGAGGAAGGAAGGAGTTAATTACCATTCCTAGCAACGCTGGCTTTTTTGCTGCTGTCTCAGTGCTGCTTGAGCCCGGGAATCGTGCCATAGGTTTTGTCTCTTTTATTTTTGGGTTTTTTTTTTTTTTACCTTTTTCTATTTGGCCATATAAGGGACCTCCCTACCCCTCTCTGTCTCTCTCCCAAGGGATGGGTATTTAGGAACTGATCCTCCAAGGCTCGTGGTTTGGGTGGAAGGGGAAGGAGCAGGGCAGGAGCCCTCCACAGTTGCCAGTGAGGAGTTAACAGCCCCAAGGACAGACTGATCTGGGCACCAGCCAGAGCCTGCCAGGAGCAGGGGAGCTGCTGGGAGGAAGGAGAGAGGATGGGGACAGCAGAGCAGTTCCCTCTCCTTTAGCATCCATCCTTACTGGCCCCTCTGGGGAAGGGGGGAACCCAAATGACGCCATCCAAGAGACAAAAAGATGGGAACTTGGGCAACCCCCATCCTGGGGGTTAAGGCAGCCTTGTCTGTGAGGCCAGGATGTTGCTGTTGTGGGGCTTGTTCCTCTCACCCATCAGCTGGGATCCCTCCCCGGAAGTGGATTGCTACCTTTGGGATAGGTTTTGCTGGGGGAAAGCAGATCCTCTGGTCCCCTTTTCTCGCCAGCTGTGAGGGATTGGGGTCAGCACCCCTGGCAGAGTCACTGGTGGCTGGGGAAGGGTGTAACCTGTTGTCATCTTTGCTCTGAGTGGGTGGGCAGCTGTGCCAGGGCGTGAAAACAGGTTCCAAATAGGGTGGGACAGGCCAGGCCAAGCCAGGATGGGATCTGGGGGCAGCAGGACTGGCTTTTCCCCTGGCTTAAACCAGTGCAGAAACTGCAGGTGTTAACAGCCTGTGGCTGCTCCCTGCCTTGTCCTGGGCTCCTGGAGTGGGGGCTCAGCCATTCCTCGTGGGCTGGAGTGAGCCAAACCCCAGGCTGGTGTGGCTCTGGACAGCTCCTAACCAGGCTGTGTTGTGGTTTTCCTCTCAGTACTACGAGATGTCCTACGGCCTGAACATTGAAATGCACAAGCAGGTAAGAGCAGTGGGGGCCGGGCCAGCAGCAGGGAAGGGTGGAGAAGAGGCCGAGGTTGAAGAATTTGTTGGAAAATTCTCTCCCTGGAGCCCGTGCAGCTCTGCTGGCATGGGAGATGTGACACAGCTCTGTGCGAGGGACTGGCTTGCAAAGGGATCCAGCAGTTGTCGGGAAGTGTTACTGAGTTCCCCATCCCTGCCATCCCAAAGATGAACCACTCAGAGCCCTGCTGTGAGCCCTGGTGCCTCCCTGCAGTGCTTCCCTGGGGCCCCAGTTGAAGGAGGGATGTGGGGGAAACAGCAGGAGCTAGAGCCCAGAGGCAAATGGATTGTCTTTCTTTTCTTTTTTTCTTAATCCCCTTTTCCTTTCCCAAAGCCAGAGGAGTGTTTTCACCCTTCCCTGGTTCCCCTTTTGTTCCAGCGTTAATTTGCTTTCCCTCTTCAGATTTATCAATCTAGTCATCATGGGCTCTCTGCCAGGGAAATTAGTTTGGACCAATGCCTGACAAAGTGGCAAGTCAACTGCCATATCCCTCCAGCTGGCTCAGCCCCTCCGAGTTTGCTCCTTTTGTTAGCAGGGATCGTGGTGGAGACCACGAGCACATTCCTGCCACCCTGACACACTCCATGATCCAGTGGGACTGGGACCCAGGGGTGGCCTGAGCCACGTGGGGCCAGGGACTGTGCCCGCGAGGTGACAGAGGTGATGGCCAAGAGGTTGAGAAGTGGAAACCTGGGCAGGAGAGGGCTGGAGGAGGAGGGTCTCTGGCTCTGTGGGCACGGTGGCAGTGGCTGAGGAAGCAGCTGGGACCTGCGGGTGAGCACGGGGTGCTGCTGGGTGTGGGGCACAGCAGCCTCTGAGCACAGCAGGTGAATGTTCCCTTTGTTCTCCCTTGGCTCCGAGCCTGCTTTGACCTCTGCAGCACCGGCGGGGATTGTCAGAAACCTGAGATGATAAAACCCTTCGGAGCAGCCAGTCCCAGGGTGGATTTGCAGCAGCAGGAGGGGGGGAAATCCAGTTTTGCCGAGGAGATGTTGGTTTTCTCTTGGAGAGGCTGGGCTGGGAGTCACAGCCTCTTTCCTCGGAAGTGCCGCCTGCCCTGCTGGGAACGCGGCCGGGCTGTGGGTTTGTCTGCAACCACAGAGCCTCTCCTCAGAGGATGCACCGGGTTTTCCGCATTCCCTTGTGGGCAGGGGCAGGTCCGGGGGTGCTTTGTAGCCTCTGAAGGAGCAGGGGGAGCTGTCCCAGGGCTTGATGGGGGTGGGAGTGGAGTCCCTGCTCCGGATCAGGGCAGGTACCGCCAGCAGAGCCTTGCGGGATTTGCTGGTGCGATGCCAGGAGGGCTGGATCCGTGGGAGTTCTGCATCCTGCCTGCTCTGCCCTGGCTTTGAGTTGGATGTTTGGGAAGGGAAGGCACAGGGAGGGCTCTCTGCCAGCGCCTGTGGCTCGGCTCCCCTCCGTCCCTGCCCGCTGGCCACGGCAGCCCGCAAAGCCGGGATGGGTTTGGGCTGAGCAAAGCCAGCTGGGCTGCGAAAGGACTGACAGCTTGGAGCTTGCCTTGGCCTGGTTCCACGGAGGGATTTAGGCGTGGGCTCCCTCCCATGTGCCTGGCAGCCTAAGGGGGTCCAGCAGCCCTGGGCAGAGCCCTCCCTTGGCAGCAGCTCGGGAAATCCCAGCAGGGATGCAGAGGCAGCGGGAGAATTTCCGCCAGGAGGGCGTGGGTGGGGAGAGTTTAACTCCTCTGCCGAGGCTGAGTGTTTGCAGGATGCTTGGCTGATGGAGGGGGACAAGCTGAGGCTCAGAGCCCTCCATCCCTGCTGATATCTGCTTCCTCTTTCAGGCAGAGATTGTCAAGAGACTGAGTGCCATTTGTGCCCAGATTATCCCCTTCCTGACGCAGGAGGTAAGGAGGAGGCAGGGGTTGTGCATCATATTGCTCTGGCTTCTTGGGGAAGGGGCAAATCAAAGCCCAGCCTGAACAACAGGAGGTTTTGGGGAAGAAAACCTCCGTGCCTGGGCTGGAGGGGTGGGAGAAGGGGCTGTGCAGGGGTGGGTGGGGCAATGTGGAGCCAAGTGCCCCCTCCAGCCAGGAGCACGGTGTGACCACCCCCGTGCCCTTCCTCCCCAGCACCAGCAGCAGGTCCTGCAGGCGGTGGAACGGGCCAAGCAGGTGACCATGGGGGAGCTCAACAGCATCGTCGGGGTGAGTTTCACTGCCTGGCTCCGGGCAAAGACTCTTTCCTGCCTGGGGGTTTGGGCCTTGCAGTGATGAGGGAATCAGGGTTTTTTCACTAATGTGATAAGCCCATTGTGGTGATGAAGGGATTTGCCACGGTGTCCTGAAGGTGTTGAGTGGGGCAGAGCCACGGCCTGGGCTCTGCCATGTGTTGGGGTCCTTTCTGCAGCAGGGAGGAACTCGCAGGTGGAAGGGGCAAGTGGGTGGAAGGGACAAAGGAGAAAAACAAAGCCCAGAGAGAGAGAGAGAATAAAAGCAGGCTGTGCTGTGCTGAGCCTGCTTGCCCCTCAGAGCCCAGACAGCCCGTGGGTGGAAGGGGCAGGGCTGTGACCCATCCTGTGCAGCCCCACAGCTCCGCTGCCCTCTCCTCGTCCCCGTCTCATCCCACCGCGCTTCGCATGCGGGAGGGGAGGGCCCGGGCATGGCTGCGGCTGCCTCCTCCACATCCAGGACCATTTGCTCTTTCTCTTTCAGCAGCAGCAGCTTCAGCACCTCTCCCACCACGCATCCCCCCTCCCGCTGACACCCCACCCCTCCAGCATGCAGCCCTCTAGCCTGAGCGGGGCCAGCGGCACCTCGGGGCTCCTGGCCCTCTCAGGGGCACTGATGGCACAGGCTCAGCTGGCCACCAAGGAGGACAGAGTGGCCCAGGATGGGGAGAACAGAGGTAAGGGGAAGAAGCACAGCTGGGTTAACCCTTTAAAGGCCGGCTGAGTCAGTGCTGGGCAGCGTGTGCAGGGATCCTGCTGCCTGCTCTGCCTCTTTCCTCAGGCTGCTGGCTGCTGCATCCCTGGGGATGGCAAATCCAGCTCATGAAACGCCTGCAGCCTCAGGAGGCTGGCTCTGTTTCTGACCCGGGAGCTGCTGCTCTGCAGTGATGGCGTGTGGCTGTGTGTGCAGCCCTGGCTCTGGGCAAGCCTTTGTGCACACTCACAGGGCTCCCTGCTCCTGTGCATCAGGGTCCCCCCTCCATGAGGCAGCTGGGATGTCCCCACCACAAAGAAATCCTCTCTTTATACACCAGAGTTTACACCAAGTAAAGATCTGATACCTAAAGCCGAGGCTTTTTGGGAAAATACTGTTGCAAGCCCCTGGTAGAAACTGTGGCAGCCACAGGCCTGGGGCAAGGAGTTTAGAAAGCAGAGCCTCATTGCGTGTGTTGTGCCGTGTAAATTACACTAATTCCTAGTCCATATGGGTGCCTCCTCCTGTCAGGATCACAGAGTGCCTTACAAACATCATCAATATTTAATCATCATTAAATCAGTGCTCTGAACGCTACTGGCAGGCCTGGGCCAAATTTGTGACGCTGCCCAGCTTTGCTCGTGGCGTGTTGCTGCTGAAGGGCTGCACAAAGGAGAAGCTGCTCTGAGCTCAAGTCACCTTTTCAGAGCACAGTCGTTGTGCTGAGAGGAGGCTGGGACAAGGAGAGAGGCTCTGGGCAGCTCTATGGGCTAGAAACAGGCAGCCAAATTTAGCAGGAGAGATGTTTTCTCTGCAGGCTCCCCCTGGGGAAGGTGCTGACTGAAGTGCTGTTGGGTCAGGACCCAAGAGCAACAGCAAAGCCGGGCACTGGGTGGGGTTTGCTGCAGGTTCTCATGGTCTGCTTTGGCTTGTAAGATTCCAAAGTGGTGAAAAGAGCAGCAGGAAAGCATCGATGGCAGCTCTGCCCCCCTGCACACAGCTGTCTGCAGCTCAAATCCTGCCCGTGTTTCTTTAAGGATGGCTTCCACAAAGGAGGAAAACAAAGTCCAGAGAGAGAATAAAAGCAGGCTGTGCTGTGCTGAGCCTGCTTAACCCTCAGGGCCCGGACAACCTGTGCCTCCAGCCAGAACTTCTCTCAGCCCGGGTGTCTGGCTGTGGTGAGGGCCATTCCTTATTAAAAAAAGAAAAAAAAAAAAAGAAAAACGGTTGAAATGTTCCATCTGTCTGGGGTTAATCCTCACTTCTCTGCCATAGTTAGCCAGAGCTGGTGTGAGTCAAACTGAGCCAGGGGTGCAGGGCTGAAGGCAGGCATCTGGTCCCCCTCCAGACCACGGCCTTGGAGCAGTGCCCACAAGAATCCCTCAGCTTCCCATCCCTGCCTGCCTCCTTTTGCCAGCAGGGACCTGGACTCATTCTCTCCAAATGCTGGTGGATCTCTAGGAGCAAAAATCAACCAGGGAAGGTTTCTAAACCCCAGCCCACAACCCTGTGCTTGGATTTGCAGTAAATGCCTTGGCACTTCTTCCCTGGGCTCAGGGAAGTGGACCTGCTTTGCTGTGCATCTACCAAAGCCCCAGAGGGTTTCCAAGCAGGGCTTTTAGGCATGGCTTCCTAAGGAAATGGGTGTGATTCAGGGGATCTCAGCTGCCTGGCCAGCTCATCCCCTCCTGGTGGCTTTGGACCTGTTGTCGTGTCTAGGGAAGAGATTGCAAAGCTGGGATAATTTCTTGGAAGGAGGTGGGTGGATAGGGATTCCCCTGCTTCCCTGAGGAACATCAAAGTGCTGACCTCCCATTAAACACCAGAGAATCCACACTTCAGGTGGGCAAAGTGGGAACTCAGGTGTGATTTTTTTGTTTGTTTGTTTGTTTTCTAAGCCTGTGTCCTGCTGTTTCCTGCCTTGCCCTGCTGTGCCCCTCTCTCCTTTCTGCCTGGGTATGTGGGGCACAGCCTTGGCATTAACAACCTCTTCCTCTCCTCCCCTCTGCTCTGACACGGACCTGGGATGCTCCCCCTGCTGCTGCCTGGCTCCAGAACACACCCCAAGCCGGGTAAGCTGTGACAGGCAGGTGGCCTCAGCTGGCCCTGATGGCATCTCCAGTGTGCCCCAAGCTGGCCATTGGCTCCTGGTTAGGGATGGGGGTGATGGGTGAGCTTTTCTGGCCTGGGTGGGCTGTGTTTGCATCAGGGTTTTGTAACTGAAGGTTCTGGGCCACCTCAATTCAGTCTTTGCTGATGCAAGGAGCTAAAGATCAAGGGCTGCTCCCAAAATAACCAGCTCTGTCCTTTTCAAGGAGTTTCCAGTTTCGGAATCGTTCTGAACAGGTCTCAGAGCTCTCAGCCCCTCTGCAGTCCTTGGCTGCCCCCTCCCTTTTAGGATCCCCCCAGTCCCAGAGCTGTGACTCCCTTCCCAGGCTCCACAGTGGCTCTGCAGCATTCAGAGTGCAGGCAGGGGAAGGAAGGGTTAACGAGCCTCTCAGCTGGGGAGCTGCAGGCATTGATCTTGGGCTCAAAAGGTGGGAGAGGAGGAAGTAGAGAAGGTGTCTGTGATTCCCATGACTACCCAGGCACCTCCTCCAGCGATCCTGGGGGGCAGGGATCGCCCTTTCTGCTGCCTGGGTCGGTGTCAGAGCTGCTGATCTGACTGTGCTGGGAGCAATCAGCTGCAGGGAGCCCTGGCATGGGGCATCTCCATCACTTTCTGGCTGCCCTGGGATGAGTGTGAGGTTGCCAGGGGACGTGTGACACCCCCGCAGCTGCCAGCAGCCCCTGGGGAAGGGGTGGCCCATTCTGCTTCCCAACCCTCGTGGCAGGCTTAAGGTGAAGTAAACACGGCTCCAGTGGGGATTTTCTGCTCCACGCTGGCTCCTTGTCCCTGCAGGGTGGCTCTTTCTCTCTGGTGGTGCTGGGGATGTGCCTCGCTCGGCTCCCCACGCTGGGGTTTTGGGGTCCTTCCTGCCAGCCTTGGAGATGCTTTGCTGGGATGGGGGTGGTCGTGGAACAGGGCCTGGCCCTGCTGAGAGGTCAGGGGTCTGTTCTCACACACCTTCCTCTCCCTCTGTGCCTCAGAGCGTTTCTGCTTCCCCTCCCGAGAGCCTGCGGGACGAGGAGCGGACGGGGCTGAAGAGGAAGCGGGAGGAGAAGGACCTGCCTGGGCATTCTGTGAGTGCCCCAAGGGCTGTGCCTGGGGGGGCTGGGCCCGGGGGGTGCCTGGGGAGCTCCGTGCCTGCCCTGCTGCAGGGGGCTGGTGTCCTGTGAGCAACAACAAACCAAATGAAGAGCCCGAGGGAGGTCCCCGAGCCCGAGGTTGGGTCACTGCAAGCAGGGCGTGGTTGGTGTTGGTCCTTGGAGTGATGCACAGGAGAAAATGAGTCTCTCTGCTGTCTGAGGTCCTGGGGCAGAGCACAGGGCCTGGTCCAGCCTCGCCCATGTCCTGACTGAGCCTTTCTGGATTTCTCCCTCCTTGCAGGACAGCGATGGGGACAAGAGTGACTACAACCTGGTGGTGGATGAGGTAAGCCCTTGGAGCCTGGCAAAGGATTCTGCTCGAGCTGCAGTCGTTGGGTTTAGGGCTCTGGTTCCCCAGCTTTGGGGTTCTTTAGGCTCCAGCTCATTGCTGCTGGGCAGCAGTGGCCAGCCAGCACACGTGCCAGCCCTGCTCCAGTGTGTTGTGCCAGCCAGGACTTGATTCCACTCCCACTGCTCCGGGAAGGCTGTGCCAGCCAGGGCTCAGCTTTGCCAGCCACAGGCTTGGCTCTGCTTCATGATGCCCTTTCAGCCCCTCTGCTGTAGCATCCCATATGGGGAGGCTGATAAGCTGGATGAGAGCTCCACGGAGCTGGGCTTGCTGCTGGCAGCTCCCGTGGATGGAGGTGGCAGGAGCCTCGCAGCACATCCTGGCTCTGCCATCCCCAGGCATTGAGCCCACGCCCTGCCCTCGGGCTACCTCGGCTTTACCACACCTGTGGCTGTGTCTCAGTGCAGGGGATTCACTGAATTCCAGTCTTTTGCAATGGAACTGCCACGTGCCTCTGGTACAGCCTCCCCTGGCTGAGGCACATGTGGCAGAACTTCATCCCAGAAGTGCTTGGTAGAGATGATGTTTTTGGGGACATAATTGTTCCTTTCCTAGAAGACAGAAGGGAGAGAAAATCGTGAGGTCTTTTTTACTCGTGCCACTTCCTAAGAAAATACAAGCCCTGAAAGGAAGATCAGCAGGAATTTCTGCAGAAAATGACACTTATGAAAGCCACTAGTTGGTGTCATTATGGTGATAAAAGAAATCACAAACCTGGTTGAATGGTTATAGGAGGGCAAGAGCCGAGGGGTGGCCTCTGAAATGGCAGCCCTGTCTCAGCTCCTCATGTGTGCTGATCCCCATCCCTCCTTGTGAAGGCATCCATGGCCACCAGTGTCCTCTGAACCTGCTGTCACCTCTCATTTTGTCCAGAGAGAAAAATCAAAGCCTCTTCTAATCCAGAGGAGCAGAACAGACTCCTCTGAACAGATGCTCCTCATTCAGACCGAGGGGACTGATGGTGGTCCTGGATGGCTCTTTAGGGTCCCTATCATGCCTGCCCTCCTGCACAGAGGGGTTCCTGCTTCCCACAGAGCTTTTCCCCCCCGCCCAGGACCCTCCCTCGGAGCCCGGCAGCCCTGGCCGCTCGCCCAGCCGCCGCCTGGCCCCGTCCCGCCGGGAGCTGCCCGAGAGCCCGGCGTCCATCGGCTCCAGCGGCAGCCCCGCGCCCCTGCAGCCCAAGGAGCGGAGCCCGGTAGGAGCCCCTGGGCGGCCTGCGCTGGGGGTGGGATGTGGCATGTGGGGCCAGGAGCATGGCCCTGAATTTGTCTCCGTGGCCGGTCCGCTGCAGCACAAAACGGGCGCAGAAATGCCGGTGGTTTGTCTCCGCTGCCACCCCACCCCGGGGGCAGAGGTCCGTGCCCTCGGGGTGGGGTAAGCGCTGCTGGGCAGAGGACAGCAGGCTCTGCAGAGCTCTCCACCCGCCTGCCTGCAGGATTTCCCCAGAGCTGCTCGTAGCAATTGATTTTTCCTTCTTTTTTTTCTTTTTTTTCTTTCTTTTTTTTTTTTTTCCTTCTCAGCGTTGTATTTTTTTTTTCTCTCCTTCCTTGCCAAGCACCAGTCCAGCGCTCAGACAGATTGAAACATCAGCATGTGGGAAGGGGGGAGGGATGTTTCTGCCACTCCTTGGCCTCCCAGCCACCGCAGGGACCAAGTGATACGTCCCCCCCATCTGGGGTCAGGAGCCAGCTGGGGGCTGCGGGCAGCAGCGAGCAGCAGCTCCCCGGCACAATCGGATTAGAGCAGACAAAGCGCTCTGAGCAATCTGCCAGCACAGCACGTAGCTTTTCTCTGTTATTAATTTTTTTTTTTTTTCCTTTGCTGGTGTCGACAAAATCCCCAGACAGAAAAAGCCGAAGAAATAGGAGAGAGGCAAGGGAAAAAAAAATAGCAAGGAATGAAGTAGCTGTGGGGATTGGAGAGGCTAATTCATGCCAGGCATCCTCCTGATCCCAGGCTGGGGATGGGGGTGCCCCCCACATGCAGGAGGAGTTTTGCTCGAGGGAGCAGCAGATGTGTTTGTGGGGTCTCCTGCTGCTGGGCAGTGCAGGGCTGGGGCTGTTTGGGGTGACCCAGAGCTTGCATGGGACATTTGCACCTGTGGGGAGAGCGGGGCTGTGCAAGGGGCAGAGGAGAGGACAGTCCCTGTCCAGCTCCATCCAGGAGCTCCTTTCACCCTGCAGGGTGTGGAGGCTGCTGTCCCACCTGTGGTGCTGGGAGGGCTGTCCCAGGCCCTGGTGCCATTGCTGAAGTTGCTTTTTTCCCTTCTGCACAGACCGACTCTGTGGCCAGCGCTCCCATCTCCAAGCCCTCCTCTTCCTCACCACCACCACCCCGTGACTCCCTCACGCCTGGCCCCGGGCCCAGCTCGGCCATCCCGCTCCGGCCGCCCCCGGCCAAGGCCCCCAGCACCGACACCGTCAGTGAGTGTCCGGGGACAGCGGGGGGGTCCTGCTCTGCGGTGACAGCGCCGTGGGGCTGGGATGGAGGGAGGCACGACCAACACAGCTGGCAGGGCCATTTTGCTCCACGAAATCAGGCCCATCAACCATAGCCAAGAGGAGCATTGCCACTTACCAGACTGCCTGGTGGGCTCAGACCTGCCGAGAGTGGTGGTCAGGGTGGGAGCAGGGGTTTTATCTATTCTTCTCTGACGAGCTGTCATTTCGGTGGGGCTGCACGAAGCTGGGAGCTTCATGGCTTGGCTGTGGGGGCTGGAGGGGGTGGCTGTGCAGTCACCAGGTGCCCCTCTCCCCCGGGTGACGCTCGCTCGCGCCCGTGGGCCAGGGCCAAGACGCGGGTCTCTCCTCGTGCAGCTCTCCGCAGCCCCCTGAGCTCCTCCTCCAGCCCCTACACGTCCTCCTTGGGAATGGTGCCCCACGCCGCCCTCAGCGGGGAGCTGCCGGCCCCCGGCCTCTACATGGGCATCCACCTCTCGCCCCAGGTGGGCAGCGCGGTGCTCTACGGCCGCTCCCCCGTGGTAAGTCAGAGAGGGAGAGCTGGCTGTGCTGGCTGTGCTGGCCCTGCTCCTTGTCCCCTGAGCAACATCTGGGGCTTGAGCTGGGGGGTGCAGCTGTAGGAAAGGCTACCCCCAAGAAGTGGATGGGTTGCGAGGCTGGTGGAGGATTCAGCGAGCTCAGAGAAGCCTCTGCTGGTCCCACTGGTGTGTGGTTCCACCCTCCTGTCTGTGGGAACCCATCTGGGCCTTTGTCACTTGCATGTGAAGCCACAACGAGTGGGGAGCATGGAGCCAGGCTGGCCTGGCCCCAGGGCGTGAAGGGCAAGGCCTGAGAGCAGCTTTGGGGTCCTCTGCTCTGCTCCTCACGTGGCCTTTGCTTCGTGCAGGTGGCGTTTGAGTCGCACCCTCACCTGAGGGCTTCCAGCCTCTCCTCTTCACTCTCCACCATCCCCGGAGGGAAGCCGTAAGTGGCTGCACACGCTGGGGCTGTCAGGAGGGTGGGCAGCGAGGGGCTCAGCCAGGCTCCTGGAGGATCTCCCTCCAAAGGGCTCACCCAGGGCAGGACAGGGCAGAGGGGGAGCTGCTCTGCACTCCAGAGTCCAGCAGTGCCATTTCTGTCCTGGCAGCTGGCGGTAACAAGGAGCTGGGTAATTAAACCCCTCATTAACCAGAGCACAACGGGCACCTTCCACCTTGGCTTTGAGCTTGGCTAAGGGAGAGGTCACTTCCTGCCCTTGGACATCACACAGCGGTTGTTCAGGCCTCTCTTCTGCTCCCTTCCAGTGTCCTCTGACTCCAAACCGTGCTCCCTGTGCCAGACCCTCTGGGACCCGCGTGGCACTGTGTCCACGCAGGATTCTGGGCTGGTTCTCACTGCTCTGCTCCCTTCCAGAGCCTACTCCTTCCATGTCAGCGCCGACGGGCGGATGCAGCCGGTGCCTTTCCCCCCCGACGCCCTGATCGGCTCCAGCATCCCCCGGCACGCCCGGCAGCTGCACACCCTGACCCACGGCGAGGTGGTCTGTGCCGTCACCATCAGCAACTCCACGCGGCACGTCTACACCGGGGGCAAGGGCTGTGTCAAGGTGTGGGATGTGGGGCAGCCGGGCACCAAGACGGCCGTGGCTCAGCTGGACTGCCTGGTGAGGAGGAGGAGGAGGAGGAGGAGGANCCAAAGTCTGCTTCTCCTGCTGCAGCGACGGCAACATCGTGGTGTGGGACCTGCAGAACCAGACGATGGTGAGGTGAGCCCGGGGCAGGGGGGGCATAGGGCATGGACAGGGGGAGATGCTGGCTTTTGTGGGGGGCTGGCTGCCCTGACAGCTGTGCCTTTGCCCTCCCCATCCCCCTCTTTCCCAGGCAGTTTCAAGGCCACACGGACGGTGCCAGCTGCATCGACATCTCTAACTATGGCACCAGGCTGTGGACAGGGGGCCTGGACAACACCGTGCGCTGCTGGGACCTGCGGGAGGGGCGGCAGCTGCAGCAGCACGACTTCAGCTCCCAGGTAAGGCCTGGAGCCCTCTGGCAGCACCATGGGGGACCTGCAGGGCCACAGTGTGACCCTGTCTGTCCCCTCAGATCTTCTCGCTGGGGTACTGCCCGATGGGAGAGTGGCTGGCGGTGGGGATGGAGAGCAGCAATGTGGAGATCCTGCATGTCACCAAACCCGACAAGTACCAGCTGCACCTCCATGAGAGCTGTGTCCTCTCTCTCAAATTCGCCTCCTGCGGTAGGCAAGGGCTGTTTTTTCTGCCTGGGCTGTGGATGGGCTCAGAGGGATCCTTTTGGTTCACTCCCCACCATGCTCAGCTCCCCTGAATGGAGTCCAAGACATTGATCCCCTTTTCTCCTGTCCCAGGGAAGTGGTTTGTGAGCACGGGGAAGGACAACCTGCTCAACGCCTGGCGGGCGCCTTACGGAGCCAGCATCTTCCAGGTGTGGTGAGGCATTTGCACTGGGGGATGCTGGTGGCTCCAGGCACCAGCCCTGCTCTCACCTCCTGCCTCTCTCGCTTGCAGTCTAAGGAGTCCTCGTCAGTCCTGAGCTGTGACATCTCTGTCAACGACAAATTCATCGTTACGGGCTCTGGCGACAAGAAGGCCACGGTGTACGAGGTGGTTTACTGACTCCTGTCACCCTCCCTGCGCCATCAGCAATGGGGACACACCTTGCCCAAAGCCACCACAGCTCACAGAGGCCTCCAGTGCTGGACCTGCCCTCCTGCAGCTCTACTTTCCTTCCTCCTCCTCTGCTTTCAGATGCCACACCAAGGCCCCAGCACTGTTCTCCTGCCCCAGTTCCTGCACAAGGTTGGAGGTGAGGGCTGGGTAGAGCCTGGCATCCCTCGAGGCTGGGCAGGGGCTGGGCTGGGCATCCTGGGCCCTGTCTGTCCCTCAGGTGGCTGCACGGGGAGCTGGACAAAGCCTGAGAGCGTGTGTCTCCTGAATTACTGCTACTGATTTAATGGCACCCATTTTCTGCTGCAGAAACAGCTGTAAATTATCAGTAAAGAAATGTATTTAACTATGTTTTCACTCCCTTACTAATAAAAAGGAACAAAAGAAGGGCTGGGCTGGTTCTGGGCACGGGGCCTTTGCCAGCCGACTCTGCCAACTGTGCCAAGGGCTGGGCTCTGAAGGGTGTGAAGGGGGAGCTGCTTTTGGCCAGCAGCACAGGGGAGGATGCTCCCAGCGTGGCAGAGGTGTGGCTGCTGCTTGCCTGCACTGCTTTGTGGTGAGCTGTGGCTGGAGGCTGGGCTGGGGACAGGAGCCCGGGGCCGCTGCCACACCGCAGCCGCCGCCGCCGTGCCGCTGCTGCCCCGCCAGCCCAGGGCTCTTGGGAGCCAGCCCTGCTTGCCCACGGCAGTGCTGGCGGGGGGCCAGACCGATAAGGCAGCGCTGAGCGCTCACATCTCATTTCCTTCAAAAACCACTTCCTCCGGCGCCCCACAGAGCCCGAGGCTGCTCCACCGGCGGCACCGCAGAGCCACGGCCACACTCTGTGCCCACAGCGCCTGGCCCAGCTCCTGCTCCCCACCACAGCCAGGGCCAGGGACGGGCTCTGCCCACGGCAGAGCTGCCTCAGACCCACCTCAGCACAGAAAAGGAGGAGAAAGTTGTGACCAAAGCAGACAAGGCTCCTGCCATGGTCTCACCCTTTCTCACCTGGCTCCATCCCACTGTCACAAAGCATTGAGGCTACTGCCCAGGACAAGGCACAGCTGCCTTTTTTTTGGTTTGTTTTTATTATTAAATATACCTTGGGATGCACAGAGGGAAGTGAGGGCCAGAGCCCATCCACCCTGGCAGGCCCAGAGCCTTAAACAAATAAAAACCCCCACAACAAAAATTTAAAAACAAAAAAAATAAAAAAGCACCCAAACAAAACCCCTAACAATGCCAGACCTCCCTCCCCATCTCCAACTCCCACAGTCTAGATTTAGAAAGAAACCCACAAAGAACAAAACAAGGAGAAAGTCCCCAGGAAATCCACCCCGAGCAGCAGCCTGCATGATGCCTGGCCACGATCCCAGGGCCACCTTCACCCCTCTCTGCTCTCCTCCAGCTGGGGTGCCACAGCCACTGGCTGCATGTTCTTTGGGAAGTCAGCAGCAGGGCAGGTAAGAGTCCACCCGTCCATCCACGTGGACACCTGCCTGTCCCACAGTTGGCACCTCTGGGGCTCAGTAAATGATCTCGTAAACTGTCGCTTTCTTGTCCCCTGAGCCGGTCACGATGAACTGGTCATCCGTGGAGATGTCGCAGCTGAGGACGGAGGAGGTTTCCTTCGACTGGAGAGAACAGGGGTAAGCACAAGGAGCAGCCCCAGGGGGAAGAACAAGGTCCCACCCCCCCTCCTTGGAGAGCTGGGGAGGCTGCAGGGATGAGTTTATGGGGCTCATTATTGCTGACACACATTTAAGGATGGGCTGTACTGGGCAGCTGTTGGCAGCCTCACCCCAAGGAACCCCCAGTCCTGCTGGCTGCTCACCTGGAAGATGCTGGCTCCGTAAGGCGCCCGCCAGGCGTTGAGCAGGTTGTCCTTCCCCGTGCTCACGAACCACTTCCCTGTGGAGGGACAAAAGCAGCTTTGTGTCACCAAACCAGGCCCAGCAGCTGGATCCCAGTGGCAGAGCCTGCCCAGGCTCTGAAACACACGGTGGGGATGAGGCACCCCCGTCTCTGTCACCCATGAGCAAAGGGGAGTTTGGCTCCAGCAGCCAGCACTGCTCCAGGAGTGATGGATAGCCCTTTTCTGGCTGTCATTCGCCGGGGACAGGGCTGGCTACCAGAACAAACCAGTGCAACGAGCCCTGCGACACATAGCCAGAAGTACAGGTGGCATCCATGAGGGTCCAGAGCAAGGGGGGCCAGGAGAGGGGTGCCTACCGCAGGAGGCGAATTTGAGAGAGAGGACACAGCTCTCATGGAGGTGCAGCTGGTACTTGTCGGGTTTGGTGACATGCAGGATCTCCACATTGCTGCTCTCCATCCCCACCGCCAGCCACTCTCCCATCGGGCAGTACCCCAGCGAGAAGATCTGAGGGGACAGACAGGGTCACACTGTGGCCCTGCAGGTCCCCCATGGTGCTGCCAGAGGGCTCCAGGCCTTACCTGGGAGCTGAAGTCGTGCTGCTGCAGCTGCCGCCCCTCCCGCAGGTCCCAGCAGCGCACGGTGTTGTCCAGGCCCCCTGTCCACAGCTTGGTGCCGTCGTTGGAGATGTCGATGCAGCTGGCACCGTCCGTGTGGCCTTGAAACTGCCTGGGAAAGAGGGGGATGGGGAGGGAAAGGGCACAGCTGTCAGGGCAGCCAGTGCCTGCAGCACCGAGTGTGGGGAGGGCAGCACCCAGTAGTGAGGAGCTGCAAGGACAGGCACTGTCCCACAGCCAGTGTTAGACACAAGGAACGGCTGCAGGGGACTGAGTGGTCCCTAGCCCAAGGAGTCCCCAGCAGTCCTGTCCATGCTCCCCCTGCCCCGGGCTCACCTGACCAGTGTCTGGTTCTGCAGGTCCCACACCACGATGTTGCCGTCGCTGCAGCAGGAGAAGCAGACTTTGGCATCGGGGCTGATGGCCAGGGCGTAGCAGGCGGGGGCAGAGGAGGTGAGCTCAGCCTTGATGCGGGGCGTGGGGGCCGCCAGGTCCCAGATGGAGAGGGTGCTGGCCTCCCCCCCCACGATCAGGCTGCGGCCGTCGGGGAGCAGCTTGCAGGAGCGGATGTAGTTGTCACGGTTCTGAGCAGGGGCCACGGGGCACAGGACAAGGCAAGAAGGACATGAGGATGAGCACACAGGGGCTTGCAGGAGACGCATCTCCTTCTCTCACTGCAGATGTGAAAGGCCCCTGTGTCCCCTCCACTGGAACAGGAGCACCTTCCCCTTCCCAGCCCCACCCCAAACACCTTCCTCCTCCTCCTCCTCCTCACCAGGCAGTCCAGCTGAGCCACGGCCGTCTTGGTGCCCGGCTGCCCCACGTCCCACACCTTGACACAGCCCTTGCCCCCGGTGTAGACGTGCCGCGTGGAGTTGCTGATGGTGACGGCACAGACCACCTCGCCGTGGGTCAGGGTGTGCAGCTGCCGGGCGTGCCGGGGGATGCCGGAGTCGATCAGGGCGTCGGGGGGGAAAGGCACCGGCTGCATCTGCCCGTCGGCGCTGACGTGGAAGGAGTAGGCTCTGGAAGGGAGCAGAGCAGTGAGAACCAGCCCAGAATCCTGCGTGGACACGGTGCCACGCGGGTCCCAGAGGGTCTGACACAGGCAGCAGGTTTTGGAGTCAGATCTGTGAGCAGAACGCATCCAATGATACCAGTTGGGCACACAAGAACCACCACCCGCCTTTCCCCCAAGGCTGTGCTCCCCATCCCTGCTTAACCCCAGCTTTTCCACACCTCCCATCTCCACCCCCACAAGCCTCCTCACCCCCTGCCCCAGCGCAGCCCTCGTCCAGCCCGGCCCCACTTACGGCTTCCCCGAGGTCCCCACTTGCATGCCGGCCACCAGCCCCGGGACGCGCATGTGGGGGTGCGGGTCGTAGCCCACCTGCAGGGGACAGCGGGTGAGAGCAGCTCCCAGCCCGTGGCCCCACAGCCCCGCAGGGACGAGGTCACGCACCAGGGGCGAGCGCCCGTAGCCACCGGCTCCCACGGCGGCCGCAGCCCCATTGAGCTGAGGGGACATGAGGTGGAGGCTGGCGTAGGCACCAGTCCCGGCCACGTCCCCGTTGACTGCAGGGTGGGCCAAGCCGAAGGCGGCCGAGTAAGGGCTCTGCACTCCCAGCGGATTCCTCAGGCCCAGGGCTGGTGGGGGAGAGGCAGAGTGAAGGGATGGGGCCCTGGAGACAGAGCTTGGAGACCCACCCAGGCCCCGGTGGGGCCAAGCTCACCCAGGGGATCCACGGGGACCTTGGCAGCGGCGGGGCGAAACTGCTGGGCACTGCTGGAGCCTGGGATGCTGTCACCCTGGGAGGTGGGGGTGCTGGACTTCAGGCTGGGTGTCCCTGCCTTCTCCACCTGCCAGGAACACAATGGGGATGTGACAACTGCACCACTCCAGTGCCAGGGGGTCCCTGTTAGCTCCCCCTCAAGGACAGCCCAGCCCAGACAGTGCTGCAGGGTCTATGGGAGGGAATTTGAGCAGAAGCCCCTCCCTGTCCATCCATCACTTTGCCCATGGGTTTGGAGGCAGGGGGACCCATGTCTGGCCACTCTGTCAGCTGAGCCCAGGCAGCAGGACACAAGCACAGACCCCAGGCAAATCACACGTACCGTGGGTGCATCCTTGCTCCGAGATGGGGACGTGCTGCTGGAGGAGGCCATGGAGGTCGGACTGAGGGGCATGGTCTCCTTCCTGCCCAGTGGGACCTTCTCCACCCCGTTCTCCCGGGATGAGTAGGAGTGGACGCTGTGCGGGGAAGAGGGGTCCTGGGGGGAAGGGAAATCAGCAGGCAGCAGAGCAGGCAGGAGAGCAGGGACGTCCCAGGTTTGGGGAGCTGGTGGCTCAAGCGAGGGCCAGGCTGCCAGCCTGCATCCTGGGGCTCATTGCTGCTGCTGGCAAGGGTCAGGGAGCACAACTCCCACTGGCACCTCCCTGTGATGCCCACCTCCACCTGGAGCAGCCTGTTAGCCCCACCCTCAGGGACAGACAGCACACGCTGACCCCAGCCCCCTCCCAGTGTCCCAGCACACTGACCTCATCCACCACCAAGTTGTCTTCACTCTTGTCTGCATCGCTGCCCTGAAACACGGAGCACAGCTGGAGCCAAAGGGGCTGCAGCCGCCCTCACTCCTGCCTAGAGCTGTGCCAGAGGCACAGGCAGCTCCATTCACCACCCCATGGGACAGGATGGGGTCACCCCAAGCCCCCCAGCTCACATAGTCCGTAACAAAGTCCTTCTCCTCCACCTTCCTCTTCTTGCTGCTGCTGCTCAGGTACTCAGCGATGGCTCGTGCCCGCTCCCCGTTTGACAGCGCCAGGGAGCTCTGCGGTGAGGGGACACAGCGTCAGTGGCTGGGGACACTGCCCAGCTCCTGGGGACAGGCAGCACCAAGGCAGGGCTGCAGCTGACTCCTGGAGCGTGGAGGGCCCCAGCCCAGCCCGGTGTCCTGACTGCAGCCGGTGCTGCCCACAGAATGGTGTGAGAGAAGAAAAAGGCACTTACGGGGCCGGGGTCTCGGTCTGTCGCTGTGGCAACGCAGAGGCACAGCATGAGGAGGAGGAGGAGGAGGGAAAGGGGGACACGCTGTGTCACCACCAAGAGCACCCCAGGAAAGCCACCTGCCTCACCCGTGGGTGCTGGGGCATTCACAGCAGGGCAGGATGGTCCTGGGCCCCCCCCGGCAAGGATGACCCCCCCACCAGCCCACCTCACCACCCTCCCATGAGGGTGCTGGTCAGTGGACGATGTTCCCCACCCAAACCCCTTGCAGCTGCAAGCCCCCTGTCCCTCCAGCCCAGCTGACAGCCCAGAAGCATGGACAAGTGGCCCCCACCCCAGGGAAGTGCCCAGGTACGAAGGGCATGGGGAGCAGAGGGAACCCCAGGGCCCCTGCTGGATCACTGAGATCCAACCACCCCCAGCCCTGGCTCTCCCCACACTCACCCCTGGGCTCTGTGTCATGGACTCCTCGGTCATCCTTGGCCAGGAGCTGGGCCTGGGCCCCCAGTGCCCCCGAGAGTGCCAGCAGCCCTGAGGCACTGCTGATGCCAGCAAGGCCAGTGGGCTGCATTCCAGAGGGGTGCGGGGTCAGCGGGATGGGGGGAGCGTGGTGCGAGAGGTGCTGGGTCTGGAGCTGGTGCTGGAGAGGAGAGGAGAGAGCAGAGTCGAAGGGCTGTGCCAGGACAGCTGCTGGGCAAGCAAGGGGCAAAAGGAAGCCCTGGGTCAGTCAGCAATGGGGCCTGGGTGTGGAGGAGCAGGGTATGCACCCAGGGTACCCCAGGAATGTTCTGGGGACCACCACGTCCCTTCCACCGACCCCTCCCACCCTGGGCTGGATGGGGGACCCTGCCTGTACCCAGAGCACTGTGCTGCTGCAGTCTGGAGGCAATAACTGAGTGGGGATGGTGGTGACACCCCTCCACCCGGGCCACAGGGTGTCAGGACACAGTGACACACACCAGCCACCACCCCCACCCACCCCCAGCTGCACCTTCTGCATCCTGAGTGCTGCTGGCAGCCCCCAAACCAGCCTGGTTTGCCCCTCTCCTCTCCCTGACTCAGACACGGGTGGGAGAAGGCATGAGGGGCAGGAGGCCTGGGGGTGCCATGGTGACAGAGCCCCTCAGCCCTGGCCCAGGAGTGGCGGGGAGTGCTGGGCAGAGGGTTGACGTACCCCGATGGCCGCGTTCAGGTCGGTCATAGTCACCTGCTTCGCTCGCTCCACAGCCTGGACCACTTGTTGCTGGTGCTGTGGAGAGAGAAGAGCGGGGCTGGGGCAGGCTGGTTTCTTTCCCTGGGCCCCAAAGGAGCTCTGGAGCACACCTGGCTGGGGCCCGAGGGCTCACCCACCTCCTGAGACAGGAACGGGATGAGCTGGGCGCAGATCACGTTGAGCCGCTTGGCGATCTCCGTCTGGCAGGGGAAGAGAGACACAGCCCATCAGGGCAAGGGGCAGAGCAGACCCCACGCTGAGGGGCCCTGATGCTGCCACGAGAGCCCCCTCACCACGGGTGCTTTGCCCAGGCAGCCTCAGGGTACAGGCACTCAGCCCCAAGGGCTGCTGCTCAGCACCAAGGAGCAGAAACACCCTGGGGGGACCATTCCTGTTCCTAACAACACCCCCTTCAAAAACCAGCATCCTCCATCCCCACCCTGAAAGCTCTGGGATGGCTTCCAGCTCCTCCCTGCCAGGGACATGAAGCCCCACGGCCCATGCCACTGAGGCCACCCCCAAGCAAGCCCCCAGCCCTGCAGCCATGGCCCCTGCAGGCTCCCCACCCTTCACACAGCCTCCTGCCGGCACCACACCCGCTACCTGCCGCCCTCCCAGCCCTCAGGAAGCCCTGGAGAGGTGCTCTCCTTCCAGCTGCTGTTTTTCTGTAACACTCGAGTGCCACTGGCAATCAAGAGCAGGGAGTGCAGGGAGGGGGAGCAGCATCGTGCTGTGCTGGGCCACGTTCCTCTGGCACCCCCCTGCCAGCTTCCAGGACCCCACGTTCCTCTGGCACCCCCCTGCCAGCTTCCAGGACCCCACGTTCCTATAGCACCCCCCCTGCCAGCTTCCAGGACCCCACGTTCCTCTGGCACCCCCCTGCCAGCTTCCAGGACCCCAGCAGCTCTCCCTAAACCCAGGTGGGGGAGGGATCCCTCTGCTCTTGGATGGGCAGGGGATGTCCCAGGCATGGGAGTCCGGGTAAGATGTTGTCCACCCTGGTGGGGAGGATGAAAACACTGTGGAGTCAGCACAAGGCTGAGAGGAGGGGGTTGAACCCAGACCCCCTTATCAGCCCCCAGAGGAGGCTGAAGGGCTCCAGAGATAGAGCTGACCCCTGGATGTCCCCACCAGGACCTTGGGCACATCTCCCATGCCCAGCTGGTGCAGGTGCTGAAGTGCCAGGGTGAGGGGCCACAGCACAGCCCGGCTGGTGTGGGGACACAGACCCAGGGACACTCTGTGCTGCCCTCCAGAGCAGCTGCCGACCTGCTCTTGCCAGCCCCAGAGCACAGAAACAATCTGGCACCTGCCCTCACTTCCCCTTCTGAGGGAGGAAAACAGAGAAAGAAAAGAAAGGAAGAGGGGGGAGCAAGGAGATTTGGCAGCCGGCAGTTCTGGGAAGGATTTAGCTGTCTCCCGGGGCCGGCAGTGATGGATTCTCTTCCCTAATGCACTGATGGGCAGCAGCTCCTTGGGGAGAGCTGCCTCCAATTCACTCGCACTCGTTAATGTGCAATTTACTGGCACTTTAACGCTCTCAGCATGAAAAATGATCACGCTGTTTGCAGCCCCCCCAGCCACCAGCACCGTCACCTCCCCTCTGGCTCGTGGTGAGCAAGTCCAAGGCCAGGCAGATTCGGGGAGGTGGTTTTACAGAAAGCTAGAGGCCCCTTTCCATGCCAAAAACAAAGCAACAATAAAATATTAACGTCTCCTGCTCGTTCCTGTCTTGATCTTCTCCTGCCAAGCCTGTGGCTGCCTGGAGAGCTGTACCACCGCAGTCAGCCCCCAGCCCCATTTGCCTCTGAACAAACCCAGAGCAAAATCCCATGCCTTGGCCCTTGCTGCTGGGCACCTGGGGAACCCCTGGAGACACTGGGCACAGCAAGGACACGGCACTACCCAGCCTCCATCCGTGGCCATCGGGCCATCACTGCCTCGGGAGCAGCCCGAGGACTGCTCAGGACCTGCCTGTGCCCGTGAGCAGAGCAGGATTTGGGGGAAAGGGAAGGGAAACAGCGACCCAATCCTCCTCCCCAGGGCAGCGATAACCCGCGGCTCCTGCAGTTCCCGTTCCTCACACAATGGCCGCTGGCTGTCAGAGCAGACTTACGGGCCCTTGTTAAAAGTGCCGACAGCTCACTGGCCGGCGGCCAGCGGCACCTGGGGCTGGCAGAAAACACGAGCCTGAGAGGGCTGGGAGAGAACCAGCAACCAGAAAAGAGGAGCTCGCAGCCCTCCGGGGAGAGGCTCCAGGCCGGGCGGACCCTTGGCATCGTCCGTCACAGGGGCAGCTTCACACCTCAGCCTCAGCAGGGATGCCAGGACACAAAGAGGGAGTGGCAGGAATACCCTCCCAGCGGGCACAAAGCTGGCAGGAGTGGCTGACAACCTGCCCTGTGGTGAGGACGGGGGCCAGCACGGTGCCCACCCGAGCAGCTCCCGCGCAACAGTTGGCGTCGGCGGGCGCGGGGCGGGCAGGAAGGCGGCGGCAGCGCGCCTCGCCAGGCTCCTCCGCAGCCTCTTTAAAAATAGATGAGAAGAAACCTTCTGTCTCAGAGCAGCTGGTGACCCGGAGCTCGGCACAGGGGAGGAAGGGAGGAAGGGAGGGAGGGAGGGAGGGAGCTGAGGAAGGGAGGTAGGGATGGCGAAGCAGTGAGGATGTGCAGCCCTGAGCCTCCAGAGAGCCCACCCTGCACCCACACCCCAAAACTCTTTTTTCCTCCTCAGAATGCTCCTCAGCTCTGGTCAGTGGGCAGCAGACACTTGCAAAGGTGTTGAGCCAGAGCCCATCACCCTGCTGTGACCCTGCAGCCCCCCTTGCCCTGAGGAAGGAGCCAGTCTCCTTCTCAACAGTCCCCCCATGGCCACTCACAACTGGTGTGAGCAGCCATGCAAGCACAAGTCCTCCACCACCGCTCTCTGCCTGACACAACAAGCAGGGCACCCTGAACCAGCAACCACAGCAGAGATATGTGTGTGAAGAACTAAGGAGGCAGCCAAGGCCGTGACACAGAGCAGCACAAAGCCTCCAAAGTACAGGGAAGGGGACACAACACCCACATGCAGAGCCTTCCCTGGGCTACAGCAGGGAGCAACATCCCATGTCATCCGTGGGGGCAGCCCTGGAGAATCCCAGATGGCAAGGTGGGGACCCAGGAGGTGGATGGAGCTCCCAACCCACCCAGACTCACCTGTTTGTGCATCTCGATGTTCAGGCCATAGGACATCTCGTAGTACTGTGAGGGACAGAAAGCAACATCAGCATGGCTCTGGAGACCGAAGGAACTCACAAGCAGAAAGTCCTCTCTGGTGCTGGCAAACCACATCAGCCTGGCCTCAAACAGTCGTGGTGTGGCCAGACCATGGGGACAACATGGTCCCCAGCTCCTCTTCTAGGAGCAGAAGTTCCTCTGGCACATGGCTGCAGCCCACAGGATGGACACAGTCCTCCCAGGGCTCCTGCAGGAATGGGGACCATCCCACAGGAGCAGCTTTGCCATCGCAGGCTGCAGCAGCAAGTTCTGCTCCAACACCGCGGCTCTTTTTGGGGGCAAACCAGACAGTAACAGCCACAGGAACCAGGTCTCAGGGCTGGGTCACATAAACCAAAAGCAAGGGGAAGGCAAAGCATCCCTGCATGTCCTTTGATGGTTCAGAGGAGATCCCACACCACCCTTCTCCTTTCAGGTGGAGCTCACTAACCATGACATAATGACGCTGGATTTCTGTTTTTTCTGTTGCCAGCTTTTCACATTCTAACTTCAAGCTGTAAAAATAAAGAGGAGAGAGAGGGAGAAGGAGCGACCTCCCCTTGGTCCTCCCAGTGACAGGATGTCCCTGTCTGGACATAGCATGAGCCCTCCCAGTGTACCACACGCTTCAGCCTCCTCTCAGCTTCAAACCCATCTCCCAGCACAAGAAAAGCCACCTGAAAGAGGGCGGGAAGGGGCTGATAAAGAAGAGATGGACGGTGAAGGGATCTGGGCATCAGGGAGCAATTTGCACGGACTCTTAACCCCCTCCCCAGCATCTGCTTCCCAAATGGAGTGAGCTGCAAAGCTTAGCTGCATTTCAGACCTTGCTCTGCCCCGCACAGTGTGGGGAAGGGGAGGTGATCCTGGACAGCAGCCTCACGGATCAGAGGGACTCCAGGTCTAAGTGATGGCTCTGGCTCATCCCAGGAGCTGGGTGCTGGAAGCCAGCACCTCCTCCTAGAACTTTTGGCAGGCAAAGGCTGAGTTTCCCCCTCAAACAGTGTCATTTCAAGCTACCACGGTGGTGCTTGGCACAGCCATCCTCTGACCACACTGGATGGTGCTGCCCAGAGCCAGCAGGAGCCTGTTGTTGGCCAGCACCAGTGGAGTGCCCAGTTCACGTGTTGGCATGGGAACTCTAGCAGCTTCTCACCTGTGGTATTGGTTCTGCAGGAACTGGAATTCCTCCTTGATGCGATCCAAGGTCTCTGGGTAAGTCAGCTTGAGGGACTGGGGGGTGCTGGGGATGGCACTGGCAGCAACAGCAGCTCCCGAGGCAGCAGAGGGTGCCTGGAGATGGGCCTAGGCAGAGATGGGACCTCTGGGGTCACTGCTGCTGCCCAGCAAGGCTGACACATCCCCCGGGGGTTTCCTGCACCCGGGAAAGAGGCTACGGGCACATTTGGGAGAGCAGCACACGCAGGAGGTTGCAAAAGGAGTTACTGGAGAGAACTCTGGTCACAACCAGGCACCAAGGGCCTTGTCAGCATCAGTTTGGCCACTGAGCCAGAGAGGATTAATGGCCACGGGTGGCACTGGGCATGGCACGGACCCAGTGGCCTGTCCTCAGCCACACAGCTGAGCTCCCTGCCTGCCCATCACCGTCCCACCATCACGCCCCAGTGGATCCCAGCACCTCACACAGCCCAGCCCCGCAGCGCTGGGGCTCAGCACCGCTTTGGGAAGAGCGCAGCATCGCTCCCGAGCATCACACGCTGTCAGCACCGAGCGGGGAGCTGGGGTTTGGGGGCGCAGGCCCCGGACGAGGTGGCACTGCTGCGAGGGGATGAGGCCACGCGGGGCTCACCGGGGGCCGGTTCTGCGGGAACATCCTCGGCACCGGACAGGCCCGGACCCCTCCGGCCGCGCGGGCCCCGCCGCAGGCTCGGGACGGGGCCTGGAAACAGCTCCCAGCTCCGGATCAGGCCCTGGAGAAGAACTCGGGGGTCACCGCCCGGCGCTGCCCGGGGGCGCGGGGCCCTTCGGGAGCCGTAGCGGAGCCGCGGAGCCCCGGCCCCGCCCGCAGCCCCC
>VXAC01003860.1:32208-42325 GCA_013399225.1 Rhipidura dahli
CCCGCCCCGCCCCGCCCGCGCGGCCGCCGCTCTGCGGAGCGCGATCAATGAACGAGCGCGAGCGCCAGCTCCACGTGGGGCCTGGCCCGTGCAGGCAATCGCCCCTGCCGCCAGCCAATGGGAGCGCGGCGCGGGCGGCCGCCCCCACGTGGGGCGCGCGGAGCTGCCTTCCCATTGGCCAACCCGAGCCCGGCCGGAGCGCGGGGTGTCAATCAAGCGAGGCCGAGCGGCGAACGAGGGGGCGGTGCCGCGGTTTAACCCGTGAGGGGCCCGGGGGACCGGAGGGGACCGAGACAGAACCGAGAGGGAACCGGGCACGGGTTGCCCCCGCCGGCCCACGCGGGGTCCCGGGGCACGGCACGGCCCCTCCCAGCCCCGCGGATAGGACCGCCGCCTCCGCCACCGCAGCTTTGCCCGCAAAACGGAGCCGGGAGGTTGCACCGGAGCCGGGCAGCAGCGGCTGGGCTTCGGGGCTTTTTGCTGGTAAACGCAAGAAGTCGTCGTGTCCCGTTCCGTGTCCCTCCAACCCCCGCTTTGTTTTTGTTTTTTTTTTTTTTTTAATTAGGAAAATAAACTAACACATCACCCACACATCCCTCCCCGGGTTGCAGGTCCCGCCTCACCGGGAATTCCCTGCACCGTGGGATGGCTGGGAGCGGCAGCAACCCTCTGCCCGACAGCTCTGGAGATGGTCTGGGAACAGCTCTGGGAAAGTCTCCTGGGCCAGCCCTGTTTTTCAGCCCCAGCAAAGGGGGGGACTGTAGCCCAGGTCCCTGCCATCATCCCACGTCCCTTGGGATGGGCGGACACTTGGACTGGGAAAGGAACCCCCATATCCCCGTCCCAGCAGCCCTACAATAGCATCCCCAGCAGCGCTGTCACTGTCCTCCCAGAACTCCCGTGTTTCCAGCTGCTCCTAGAAGGCTGAGGTGCCCACAACCCCGTTGGGTTTTCTTGTGGATTTTCTGGTGCTTTTACTCCTCTCAGGGAGATCGGTGGTTGCTCGACATTTTCTGCTGCTGCGGGTCAATCCAGGCTTACACTGAGCAGGAAATAAAACATTTGAGGAGCAGCAGCTGTGAGGAGTCTGCCTCTCCCCCTCTTTAACCTTAATCCACGAACAGGCCAGCAGCCCTTTCCTCCTCACCACAGCTCCATCCTCGTGGTCCTGTCGCCGTCCAAAGGCAGCGATGGGTCGGCTCACGGGACAGACCGTGGCTGGCCACTGACGCCGGTTGCCAGCAGAGCTGGCAGGGTACGGACTGGGAGAACCAGAGCCTCTCCTCAGCGATAGCAACTTCCCTCCAGCCCCTGTAAGAAAAGAACAATAACAATCATAACCTCAACAAACCCTCTGAAACAGAGCAGGACTGTGTAAGGGCCACCCCGCGCCTGCTCAAAGGACTCAGCAGTGTTGGGGGTGATGGGCTATGCTAGCCCCTCGGGCTGGGAACATGATTTTCCAGCTTCGAGCCAGGTTCTGCTACCTTTACTGAGTCAGGGACGGCCCTTAGTCCCTCTGTGGGAAACCCAGCTCGTTTAGCCCCATTTTGCCCAGACTGTTCCCTGGCAATCCTGGCATTTTCTGAGAGCAGCTGTGATCTCAGATGGGAGATCTCCAGCTCTGATGGAGTTACTCCAGCTCTGCTGAGGGCAGGCAGGGAGAGAGACTCCCCCTCTCTGGAGCTGGGGATGCCCCGTTCTCACCGCACCACTCTTGGCCCCACACCAGCAACCAGTGGGGTTTGTGCTCTGTAGAGAGAGGGGGGCTGGTGGGGAGAGCAGCAGAAGAGCAGTCTCCCAGCCCTTATTATATTTTAAAATGTAATAACAGCACAATGTCTATTTTCGTAGACAGAACAGATCATTTCTGGAAGAGGCCCATAAATCTCAAACAGAGGGGAAATAATTTGGCCAAGGTCATGTTAAGGCAAAATATTAAAATAGAAAAAAAAAAAAAAAAGCTGTTTAGGGCTGGACTGAGGCACCATCTCTGCTCCTAAACCTCCCTCCCCAGCCTGGGAACCCCGTCCCCCCTGCCCTTCTGCTTCCCAGCATTACACCATGGGGCTGAGGGGGCCAAGGCACACATGAGGTCCTGGCTGAGTGGAGGGACCAAGGGAGCAGAAGAGAACAGGGACCCCAGCAAGGGCCCTGGCAGGATCCTGCTCATCCCTTCTGCCCCAGGGACAGCTCCCCTGCAGCAGCACCCACACACTGTGCTGTGCTCAGGGAGGCCTCAGGCGTTTGGGATATGGGACTAGGGACAGCCTGGGCTGTCCACCCTGGCTGCAGGGTCACCACGATGTTGGCAGGGGTAGGCAAACGCCATTCCAGCACTGATGAGGAAAGTCCTGTTCACTGCCATCTCTCCTGCCCTTGCTGGCAGTCCCTCCATCCCATTCCTGGTACCGGGGCTCTGGCAATACCACCCAGCACCACGGCTGCTCACGCTGTGCACCCCGGCATGGGCAGAGTGGGCTGGGGAGAGGCGCAGGTTTGGCAGGGCATGACCCGGCTGTCCAGCAGCCAGTGGTCACACAGCAGCTCCCAGCGGCAGCGACAGCGGGGTGATCCCTGCCGTGACCGGCTGGGATCACCCTGCAGGAGGGACCTGCAGCCACGGGAGGCCTGGCAGCGCAGCTCAGCTCCGGTAGAAATGCCATGGCAGGAGCGCGGCACGAAAGGACCCAGGAACACCCCCCGTCACCCGCAACCACGGGTCAGACCTGCCCCTGAGCAGGAGCCAGGGCCGGCAGGGAAGAGCCAGCCACCCCGCAGGGCCGGGGCTCAGCAGCCAAGTGCTTCCCGAGAGCACGTCCCTGGCAGCGCTGCAGCTCTGCGCGGACCCTGGCAAGCGGCAGAAAACAAACTGCTGCTCGTACCCTCTGGCTGCTTCCCCGGGCTCGGCTGCCAGCTCCCCGCATGCCAGCGCGGCTCGAGCGGGGCCGGGGCTCCTGAGCGGCGGGGACGGCTCCAGCGGTGCCACCCCAGCGCCTGCTCTGCCCTGGGGGCATCCCCGGCCAGCGCTAAGCGCAGGTGACCCGGGACAGGCACCGGCGAGAACAGGTTCTTGCCTGGCGCTCTGATGAGAAGGAGGCGACATTTAACAACCTCCCCCGAGAGTGCTTTCCCCTTCGCCTTTCTTCCTTCTGCGCCGATTTAATTTCTTCTATAGCCCCCTTCTTCCCTTAGCGAGATCAAAGAAATCCGTGGAACCGGGCACATTTCAGCGGAAATGTCGATTAAAGAGAGTGGGGGAGGCAGCGCTGGTGGGATTAAAGGAGGAGGAGAAGAAGGAGAAGGAGAAGAGAGGCTGGAGGGAGCATCTGGCTCCACGCAGTGTCCAGGCAGGACGAGCCGGGCCGGGCAGCGCGGGCGACCCCGGAGCTTGGGCGGTGGCGCTGCCGGCACCGGGGGCTCTCCGGCCGGGGCTCCGGGGCTCCGCTCGGCGGCTCCGCAGGGCTCCTGCTGCCCCCTACCGCCCCGGCGGGACGGGACAGTGCCCGCTCCCTGCCGGTACCCCCGGGGTCCATGCCGCTCGGAGACCCCAGCCCGGACACCGTCCCCGCGGTCCCCACGGCGCCTGGCCCCCTTAACCCCCAGGGGCCAGCGCAGCCACCGCCGCGAGTCCTAGTCCGGCACCCACGGCTTCCCCGACCACGCCACGCTGAGGGGGAGAGGCCCACGCGGCCTGGGCTGCACTCGGGCAGGAGCTGCCAACATCCCACCCGAGGGTGCGATGGCATCGGTGTCCTCCAGAGCATCCCCGAGCCGGGGCCACCTCAGGCTCCCGAGCAGCGGGCGCATCTGGCCGCAGCATCTCCCGTGGCTGCCGGCCAGGGAAGGGGATGTTTAGGGGATGAGTAACATCCTTCCTGGCAGGGCCGCTGCCCGCTCCTGGAAGCTGCTGCAGGCACAGAGCAGCTCAGCCCCTTCACCCGTCTCTTGCCCCGCTCAGCTGGGGAGAGAAGCCAAGAGCGGGGAGAAACTCGGGGATGGGGCCAGGGCAATGGAAGCCCGTGGAACCGGCACGAGTCCCGGGTGCCAGGGAGAAGGGAGGGAGGATGCTGCGTGGCACGGTGGGAAGCAGCCAGGAGGCTCAGGTTGGGGGAGGCAGCTCCGGGCCCCCTCTAGAGCAGGGCTGGAAGCCAGATCCTGGCTGTGTGCTGCCAGAAGCAGCTTATTTTGGAAAGGAGGCATGTTGGCAGAGGGCTTGGTGCGTGGAGCTGCTGACGCCGGGGAACAGGACGGCTCTCATCAGGTCCCAGCCATGCCTCGCGGGCCAACGCTGCTTGGCTTCAACCCACAGCTCAATCTGCCCCAGCACAACCAGGACTGGATCCCCAGCTCCTGAGTCACCCACTTAAAAGGGTGGACACTCCAGTCACAGGTCATCACACTGCCCAGAGCCACAATTCACCCCGAACACCGGAGGGGCTTCCTGGGACTCGCCAAACAGGATGGACAGAGCTCTTACCAGCTCTGACCCATGGGGCCAAGTAAAAGCTCAAGCCTTAGACAGAGAAAGAGGCACACAGGCTTGACCCCACCCCCAAACTCTGCTTCCCCTCTCCTCAACTCCCAGGAGCAGTACCAGCCTCTCAGGAGCCCAGTCCGGCTTCTCCAGCTGCTCAGACCTCAAGGCAATGGGGTCCAGCCCAGAGCAGCACTGTCAGGGTGCTGTGGCATCAAGCAGTGACCAAGCCTAGGATGGATCCCAAACTTTATGTCAGACAAAGGACCTGCTTTGCCTTCCCCAGGTGCCCTCCTGGCACCCATGGTGGCTGAGGAGCTCCAGAGATGGGCCAGGGAGCACACCTGGAACAGGCTGCTGTGCCTGGACACGGCTCAGGAGCTCCTGCAGCTTACATGTGGCTTGGCATGCCACGAGTTTGGTCAGGTCTCAGCCCATCCCGCAGCGGGGCACAGCTGTGAGCCGGGGGATGGAGCAGCCGAGCTCCCAACACGCAGCAGCCGGCCCTGCCCTTCGGAGCCGCACACTGCAGCATTGTGGCCCAGCTGGTTTTTCCAGAGATGCATCCAAGGGGAGAAATCAGATCTCAAGGGAAGGGAGCAGGCACGTTCCTGGCTACACAGAGGAGATGTCGAGGCAGTGCCAGGAACTGGGGCAGTTGCTGGGCACCGCAGCAGGCCAAAGGAAAGTTTTGGCAGCTCCCAAACCTGGGCTGTGTCTCACTGCCCAAATCCAGGAGCTGCTGAGCCTTTGCAGAGCTTTGTTTGCAAACCCTGCGGCAGAGCTGCCCTGCCCTGGCACTTCCTCCAGCTTTGTTTTACACCAACAGATATTAAACAACCAGCCTGGAGGGCTGGGATGGGGGAAGGACCCTGCTGAGGGAGCAGGGAAGTACTTGTGGGAAGAAGGCTCTCAGAGGAAAACAGAAAAGTAGTGTCAGGGAAAGGGAGTTCCCTCCACACAGGGAGGTTGTTTTTGATCAGGGCTTGTCTAGACTGGAGTCACCCACACTGCACAAGCACATCAACACCACGCAGCCAGCCCGGGGCTCCCTGCTGTTCCCAGCAGGAGAGAGGAGCTGCAGTCACTGAACGTGGTCAAGAGCTGACCCCAGGACTGGCCATCCCACCCCCAAAGAGACTTGGGGAGACCCTCAGGTTTCCAGGGTGCTGTCCCCAAGGTGTCCCTAATTTCTTCCCAGCAGTCAGAAGGCCCTGTGCCCCCAAGACTGCCCAGCCTGGCCCTGTCACCTGTCCCCAGCACAGCCCGTGGGCAGCAGGGGGATGCGGGACAGCTGTTCCAAGGCTCTCAGCTCCCTGCCTTCCCTCTGTTCCCGCTGCTGGAGCAGCCAAGGGAGCTGCAGGCACAAAGCGTCACTTTTTCCAAGAACCCCTCCCTGCCTTCCCTCCTCCCTTGCAGAGCAGGGCTGTGATGCTGGGGAGTGCAGGAGCTCCTGCATCAGGGCAAAGGCAGCACGAGGATGGACCAGGCTGGGATGGGTCTTGGAGCCCCACACCGGCCACGTCTCTTCTTCAGCTCAAAGGGCTGTCTGGCCAAAGCACAACCCCTGTGAATGCAACACCTCACAGGAACCACAGGCAAGGAGCACTTGGCTTGAGGATGCTGCTGCTCCCAGCAGCCCTGGGCGTGCCCAGCTTTCCCAGTGCAATGGGGAGAACGGCTTAGCAGCCCTGGCAGCCCCCGCCTACAGCTGATGAGGGGCTTTGGACACCTTTCCCTGGGAAAAGGAAACCCCAAACACTTAAGCCCATCCACTCCAAGGCCAGGAGCATCCATGAAATAAGAGAACAGGCCTGATGCAGACATTCTTTAAGGATGATCTAATTTAAAAATAACATCATAATGAAAATGCATCTATTTTAAAAAGAGACCCACAGCACTCCAGTGCTGGAAGCAGCCTCATGTCAGTGACGGGACTGCTCTGTACCAATTCCCCCCACCTTCCCAGGACATTTGGACAGCTCCACATCCCCATTTATTTTCCTTTACCACAGTAAATGTCTCCCTAGCCCCCCCACACACACCCTAAAGCATCAGCTGAAGCTGCAGGAGGGACAAACACTGGATCATCCCCTTGCCCAAGCCAGGCGTGAAGCAGGCAGGGGGCAAACAGCTCTGGCTCCCAGCACTGCAGAATTGGGCACTGCCAGAGAAAAGCCTGCCCAGGCACCCTTTGCTCACAGCAGCTGCTGGCGGGCAGGACTGCTCTTAAAGGTAATCAATGGAGCAGAGAAGAGCTCTGGATTGCTTTAATCCTTTCCAAAAAAGTATAGCTAGCCCAGCAGCTGTCCTCCTCCCTCTGTGCCTGTGAGGATTTGTACTTGCAAGACTGGATAATTTGACAGGGACAACACACACTCGGCCCAGGCAATCTCAGACTTCCCAAGGAGTTTGCTCTTCGCTCAGTGTGCTTTGCCAGCCCAATAAATCCACCCCCAGTTGCCACCCTCCCCTCCCTCCCTTCCTCCACACAGAGGGCTGGGACAGCAGCCTTGGGGTGTGACACAGATGCACAGGGGGTGAGGACATCCCCTTCCCACGGGCAGGGCGCTGGCACCACCAGGTACTGGCAAGCACAGCAGCACCACAGGCACGGGGAGCCAGATGCCGTGGCACCGTGGGAGTGGGAACAGGCAGGGCTGTCCCACTTGTGACAGCCAGAGGCACCGGAGCCGTGGAGCCAACAGAGCCAGCGTCCCTGTCCCCAGAGCCAGGAGCACGGCACGGGGCAGGCCTGCAATCCGGGCTCACGGGGCACCCCGGTAGCTGTAGTGATTGTGGTCGGGGTCGCTCAGGGTGAGGGGCAGGCTGGGCTTGCGCTCCGGGTCCTTCTCCTCGCACTGCCGCGGGGGACGGGGCTTGAAAAAGTCGGAGACGTGGTGGACCTGGAAAAGAGCAACGGGAAAGAGGGTTTGAGGACCCTTCTGAGAGGCCAAGCAGGAGCCCAGCCGAGCAGCAGGCTGCACAGGGGACACTCACAATGAGGACGGCAATGAGAGCCCCCTGCAGCAGCCCCACCAGCACGTCGCTCCAGTGGTGCTTGTAGTCGGACACCCTGGTGTAGCCCACGTAGATGGCGAAGGCGATGAGGAAGAACTGGATGGTGGGACGCAGCAACCGGGCCCACTTCCCCACCAGCCGGGCCTGCACGTAGAGCTGGGCAGCAAAAACGGGGGAAATCACCCAGAGCAGGGGTCACCAGCCAGCCCAGTGATGGGGTGCTCGGGGCATGGCACTTACCGCCAGGAACATCATGCAGTACATCCCAAAGGAAGAGTGTCCCGAGTAGAAGGACAGTCTGTGTGGCAAAAGGGATGGGTCAGGCCATGAGCGTGCCCCCAGCTGGTCCCCACAAGACCCCTACCCACACCACAGGCTCTGCCCTGCAACAGGAGAGCATCAGTATTCATCTGGGGCTGCCACTGCGAGCCCAGCACTGCTGGGATGAATACTGCTGGGTATTCATCTGGACTGCCACTGCAGGTGGGAGAGGCACATCCCGTGGCACCGTGGCTCACCTGGACTCGGTGATGTTCTTGCTCTCTCCCTGGCAGACATTCTCCAGCTGCACATAGATGGAGCAGTTCACCTTGGACCAGTCAGGATTGCAGACAGCCAGGAAGTTTGGCCGGAGACGGCCGATCATGTATTTGGCCAGGTCGGTCAGGGACTGGCTGATGGCCCCCCCGAAGAGAAAGGTCCCAACCACCTTGTAGAGGGCAGCCAGGTAATTGTTGAACTCTGACTTGGAGTAGAGGCGCTCGGTGTAGACCAGGTACGCCTCGCCCGATGAGATCTGCAGAGACCAGGGGGGAAAAGCAGAGGGGTCAGGGGCTACTGAGCTGCTCCCCAGGGGTGCAGGATGCTCTGGCTCAGTGGCAGAGGAGCCCCTGGCATCCACCTGCCACAGGAGCTCACAGGCCCTCTCCCCCTCCCTGCAGGGAACCAGCCCCGTGGGCAGAGGGTCTCACCACTCCAGTGGGAGCTCCTGACCCCAAGCAGAGCAGGGCTCAAGCTGAGGGTGTTGTTGCCCTTCCAGGGCTCAGGAGATGGCTGTGCTGAACCCCACCTTCCAGATACAATATGTCAGCATGACCCTGCCCTGAAGGGAAGGGGGTGGCAGTTCCTTACAATGACAACAGTGCAGCTGATGGTGACCCCAGCCATGAGGCCATGGGTGATGGTGTCTGCCTTGTAGGGGTAGCGGATGGAGTCATCATTGCAGTAGAAGCCTCGCTTGTACGGGGAGTTCACCAGGGTCAGGATGATGAAGGGCAGAGATGCTGCAAGGCAGAGAGAGGTGAGGACTGGGCACTGCAGCCAGCAGGCTCCACACCTGCACACAGCATCACACCGTGTCCCCGTCCCTAAGTCTCTGCTCCCCGATGCCAGGGAGGCATCCCCTCCAGCGATGAAGCCCTGAGCCACCTGTACCCAGGGCAGGAGGACTTGAACCCACCAGTGCACTGCCCTGACAGCGATAGGGCCCTATCAGAGCTCACAGATGCCTGCAGCACCCAGATACCACATGAGACGGCTCCAAACGGGCACCCACGGAGCCCCTGCAGCTGCCCCACTCCTCCCCAGGCACAACAGTGGCAGAGCCCAATCTTGTGCCCTCTCCTCACACTGTCCAGTCTTTTGGCTCAGGAAGACAGAGCTGATAAAATTAATGAACACAGGGTTCTTGCAAGCCTATTTTAGGGCAGGGAAGGGCCCCCAGATGGTGCCAGCAGAGCCCTCGCAGCAGCTCCAGGAGAGCCAGTGCTGGGAGATGCTGCAACCTCACCCGTGACAGAACTGTCCCCGAGATCCAGAGAGGTTTGGGGGTCTCTGCGCTGCACAGCAGCCGTGCCAGCCCCCTGCTGGCAAGGGGCCCCCTGCCCCTGCTCCATCCCTGCTCAGGAACAGCCACGAACGACTCCCAGGACGCTCCCCAGGGAAGCGGCCCCCCCTCCCCGGAGGCCACCTTAGCCTGGGCTCCTCTCCCAGTTCCGCCTTTCCCGGCGGTTTCCGCCTCCCCTTGTTCCTCCGTCTCCCGGGAACCCGCACCTTTGTCCCCGCCCGTCCCCGCCTTCCCGCCCCGGGGGTCCCGCCGCCTCCTGCGCTCACCGAGCGAGCGGGAGGGAGCGCGGCGATGAAGCACCGGGCGCTGCCCCTCCACCCCCGCCGCGCTGCCGGGGGCAGGGAACCGGCCCCAGTCCCTCCGCCTCCTCCCCGCACACCTCAGACGTCCATTTTCAGCTCAAATTAGACACCAATTTTCTTTCTGGATAATTTCATCCTCCAAAAAAAGCTCCCCTAAAAATATAAAGCACCGGCCCACAGGAGGGAAACGCGCTCCGAGCGGCACCGGGACCCGGCCCCTACCCCGCCCCGCAGCCAGGGAAGCTCCAGCCGCGATCCCGATCGGGGCCTTTATTTTTAGTCCGTCTTAATTCGTTACTTCCTCGCGGCAGTTTTAGAAGCATTTACCCGCACCGGGGGGGAGGCGAGGGGGTCCTAGAAGGGGTGCCCCGAACCCACTCGCTCGGAGCTGCGGAGCCCCCGGCCCCGCTCCGTCCGCGAAGCGCCGGGCTCGGCGGCGGGCAGGCGGCCAGGGTGGCGGCGGCGGAGGAA
>VXAC01003860.1:53765-74189 GCA_013399225.1 Rhipidura dahli
CCCTACTTTTTACAGAATTTAGCTAGAACAGGAGGAGCCATGGCTTCAGCGGGGAAGATACAAACTTTCCCTGGCTCTTCACACACCCGCATCGAGGTGGAAATACTTGCAACCAATGTTCCATACAGAGTTTTTACATTTTGAAACAGATATCCTTTCTCCCTTCTCCTCTTAAACACTTTACACTCATGTTTCTGCACCTGGTGTTCCTCATCAGAACACCAGAGCTAGGCAGACCACTTCACACCCCTCTGAAATGGGGGGAACCTCCACAAGCAGTGCAGACACCCAGGCAAAGAGCTGCTCTCACCTTATCCAGAGTCATGTCAGGGAGGTTGGGAGTGATGTCATTGCTCTCGCTGTCCTGCTCCGAGATGGGGTCAGATGCCTCATAGCCATACAGTGCGAGCAGCTCCTCAAATGGCATTTCACTGCTCTGAGCAAGAGGAGGACAAAGCTGCATCAGGAAGAGAACGACCACAAGGGCACCACACCAGCTACAGGAACATGGACAGGCAGTCAGGGCAGCTCTGCTCCTCTGGGGGCTCTGAGCAGCCTCAGGTGACACTGTTGGGACCCATTGTATCCTGTCCCTCTCAAAGGTATGGAAAAGCCAGGAATGTTCGCCCCAAAGCAATATAGTCTAGGGCATTTTTAAAATACATGTATCTTTTATTCTAGATTTCAAACAGGTGAAAGGTGCCAGACAGCACTACTGGATTTAAGCAGAGGAAGGGGAGGAGCAAATCCCTGTATCAGTCTTGTGCCTGGACTGAAGAGACACTCTCTGTCACCAAGAACAGTTTGTGTTCCACTGAGGTCTCTGTGGGACCATCCACAGTAGGACCATATTGGCTCATCTTCATGAAACAGCGACCATCACCCCCAAAAGCTGGTGATTCTTCAGCAAGGAGAGCCAAGATCACCTGCCACAGTGGCTACTTGGCAGAGGAAGGCTCCAAAATCCACTGCTGTCATCTGTTCTCAAAACCATCCCTTCCAATCCAAATGCAAACTTGACTCATTGTTGGGTGACCTGAACCCAGCTGAAGTCAGGGCTTCACACAGCAAACAAGCAAATCCAGCAGGTAATTTCGCTTCCCCTCCCCTGCTGCCTTTACCTGAGAGGCACTGAAACTCTTCTCCAGCTCTTCTAAAGATTTCTGCTTCTCCTGAGCATCATCTTCCTCCCTTTCTTCCCTCACACCGTAGTTCTGGGAAAGGATCTCTGCCAGGTTCAGTCGATGATCAGCTGAGCCCATTGACACAACTGCAGGGATCAGAAGTTGGATATTAACATCACCATGGACCAAATCCTGAGATGCAACAAAGCCAGGGATGACCCCTTCTTGTGTGCGTGCAGATAAGCCAGAGGAAGAGATTAGGCAGAACAGAGAAGGACAGGGAACACAACTGGTAGCAGTCACTTCACCAGCACAAAGCCCAGCTCTATCCACATTCAAGTCCCATAACTGACTGGAAGCTGAATCTGAAGGGTTTCTGAGTATTTGTGTCTATCCTCACTGGATTCCATGGTGTCACATGTGTGAACACACTGCAGCCTTTCCTTCACCTGGGGGCATTTTTAGGGTAATCACCCCTTACTCAACAATGTGCAAATGGACACCTGTAGGAGCTTTGGCATCTTTAAGCCTTTCCTCCTCTGTCAAACAGCAAGGGAATCAACCAACGGGGAATCAACCAACAGGCTTGTGAGATGTTGCAAGGAGAAGGGAAGTGATCACAGTAACTTTGTGTCCTCTGGGAACTAGACCAACAAACAGAGGGATCTGAGCCTCGAGGTACCTGCTGCGCTCTGAAGGGCGGGCTCTCCAGGACATAGGCCACGGGCTGGGTATGCGACCACCCTCGGGCTCTGCCGGCCAACAGAGGCCTTCAGGAAAAGAGAAGAACATGGCTGAGATGGCTCTCCTTAAAAACACGACATCCCTCCACCCACTTCACCCCACCAGCAAATGCAACTCATTTCAGTTCAAAGCAAAAGTTACCCAAATGCCCGCAGGGCAGCGTTAGGAACTGTGCTGCTCAAAAGAGCTCATCAGGTGTATTGATCAGCTCTTCCTGGCCTCCTCACCTTCCCCTCAGTCTTTGTGTTTCCATTCCATCTATTTTACCTCCAGCACTCTTCTCACTACTTATCCCCCCACCAGTTTAAGACCTCAGACTTTCCTGGTTTATATCTTCACTTAAAAGAAGGACCTGGACCCATAGCTGTTATCCTAAACACACACATCATGTCTGAGCACAGCATTTTTAGTGATTGACCCTCCAGAGAGCAGCCAGCCACAACAGCCTGGCTTCTCCCTGATGCCTCACTGCACTCAGGAGCTCAGGGGCGTGAGCAGAGAAACAGCTTAGCAGGCAGAAAAGGAGTTTGGCAGGACCACCAAGTGAGGTGGGAGAGGCTGAGCCAGGCAGAGCCCGAGAACAGGCACCTGCAGTGGCATTTGGTGCACGGTCACAAGTTCAGGCAGCAGCATGGGCTGAAGAAAACAACCCAGACAGAACATCTGCTGCTCCTCGGGCTGCTGTGCATGGACATGCTGTTCATCAAGTTCAGCCTAGGCAGGGAGCAAACAGGTAAACAGCCAAAGCTTTTGGGTGACTGAGAGCACCTGACTGCAAAAGAAAATCCCAGGGTCAGTGCCCAAGTCCCCAGTGACATCTCTGTAGGATCCTCAGCCAGCAACAATCTCAGCTTGCACCATCACTCCTCACTCATTCAGTGGGAGCCGGGACATTTACAGTGTTTCCAGTATGAGCCTCTTACAACTTATTTAAGAAAACACAGCACAGCTTCACATCAAAATCTATCCTCTAACAACAAAGCAAAGTATTCACCAAAAAAAGGCCACAACAGACCGTGGGTTCTGAGTTAGTGCCTTCAGCTATCAACACACAGCCTGGAAATTCCATAACAATGAAGAAGATGCCTCCAGTCCACCATGCCCCAAGACAACCCCCACCGAGACCACTCTGGCTCCAGACAGAGCCCTACAACTGTGCACACAAAAAGAGAAGGGAGAAGTTACAGGATGATGAAATGAGAAGGGGACAGACCCCATTTTGAGGATGGTCATACCGGGAAATGGCTCTGTGAGTTAGGGAAAGTGTCAATGCGCCTTTGTTGGGTTTTGCTGGAATGTGACCAAGGACAAAACCCTCTTGGATAAATCCTCCCAAGCAAACAACCGTGGTTTCATGGAAAGGGTGTGGTCTACCGGACTCCCTCTGGGTCTTGGACAATCTGCAGAACTCACTTGGCTCAGACAACAATCTGTAGATCAATGGCTCCTCCTTGCCTGGGGATCAATAAGGCCTCTGAAAACAAAGACTGAAGCTGTTGTCATGGATGGGCTGGCTTGAAAAGGTGTCAAAAATACTTCAGGAGCCATGAGATCTCCTATTAATAACCAGATGCTGAAAGCAAGAGGATTGGCCACTAAAACAGAATAACAATCCTGTAACTAATCATGAGTTTAATTCTCCGAAGCAGTAACGGAGCAAGCAGGAATGCTGGAGTGACCACGGAATAACCAGCACTCTGTGCTGGAGCTGAGGAAACGAGAAACAAGTGACAGACAAAGCAAATGGCCCATTCCCTGCCCAAATTTAAACACGTGTGTAATAATCCCTCAGATAACTTACAAATCCAGAAGACCACAGAAACAAGAGTCAAAGGAGTAGGAGAGAAAGGCAAGTCTGGCTTGGAAATGTAACTGATGACAGAGTATTCCTGACTGCAGTGATTGTCAGCGCCATGGGGCATGGAGTGACTTGGTCTGAAGGTGAGGTAGGTGCAGCGTGACACTTCAAATCCAAACATCACACAGGAGGCAGAAATGCAAGAGCAAGGCACGCACCAGAAACACAGAGAACAGTTCTGGGCCAGGGTGTCACTGCTCTTCCTGTTGGTGAGGGATTCCATCACCATCAAAGGTAGCAGTGGGGAACTCCAGTTATTCCCACAGTTCACTGTGATGCTGGAAACTGGCTCCTATGCCCATGGGGCATTTAATCTTGGGGGGCAAAGAGGGAGATTCAATTCCTTTAATCTCACTTTACCATCCTCAGTGCCGCTTTCCTCCTGCCAGTTTCTGCTGCTCAGGCTTAAGAGTAACTTTCCTCTCAGAAGTTAGACAGAGGTTGGTCAACTACTCACTCTCATGTTTGTATTTCTGGATGACTCCTGCACTCCCTCCTTTGGTGTGGACTCAAGGAATTGAGCACATGGAATGAAGCTCGGCCACCGTTTAGGAAACATGGGCAGAGACAAGAGTCAGAGCTTTCTGCCCTGACAAAGTCATTTCCCAGTGTGAGGCCAGTTGTGTCTCCTCCAGATTGGAACCACTCTTGCAAAAAAGCGAAGGAAAAAAAAAAGACATTTCCCTTTCCAGTGTTACTCTTCAATAACTAACATAGATTCCTGAGCCAGCCTAACACATATTTCAAATTCAGCGAGAAGGGTTCCTGCTTCCTCTGCCTTGTCCACACTCCTTGGCCATGGGGCCATTCCCCACAAACTCCAGCTGTAGCCAGAGGGAAGCAGCACAGATGGAAACAGATTTGTCCTGCAAGCTATGCCTCTGAAAGATCAAAGAATTGACACACCACACACACCACCTTCTACACTGCTCAGGAAGATCAGGGCCCCATCACACCTGTGCAGTGTCACAGCAAAGATACTCCACAGCCAAACCTCAGCCAAGAGACAATGACAGTTCCTGGATGTCCCCTGGACACACCTCTCTGAGCCACAGCAGTGCAGGGTGCCAAGGCAGCACTCTGGCCCAAAAGTGTGCCCAAATAACACTTTGGCACAAACAAATACAACAGTCTTGGTGCTCCACCAAAGGCTAAACCATGGTGGATGGGCCAACAGGCCAGGCAGTACCTTCCTGATGCAGAACACTGAAACACCCTGGAAGCAAAGCCCTGCCCTTGGACAGAGCTGTCACAGCCAACAGGGATCCAAGATCCTGCCACAGAGTACCTCAAAGTCTTCCCCGTGCCCTTGTTCCATGTTGTGGTCACCATGAGGATCATGCCATAGAAATGAAGCGTGTATGTGTCACAACAACCATTACAACAGGTCAAGGATATTTGAGGGACATGGCAAGACTTGATGGGCAAAGGCATCACCAGCTCAAAGAGTGATGGAACAACAGTAGAAATGCTTCAGCACAAGACACCAAGGCAAACACGACGTGGCAACTGGAGAGACAGTGGGGAGACCCCACCCGGCCCCCTTTGCCTTCTGGCCCCTAGGTAAGGCGGTGAGAACCATCCTGGCCACCCAAACCGACCGTTCCCGCCACCTTCCCCAGCCCTCCACCATTCCCAGGATCCTGACCTCCGTGCTCTCCCACTGCTCAGGCCGCCTCTCGCCTGAGAGCTTCTGCGAGCCCTTTCCAACAGTCCAACACCCCTGACCCCGGTTCCAGGGACCCCACACTTCTGTCGGGCTCTGCTGGGCCATAGCCTCGGGGCTCCCAGTCCGCTCTACCCCGCGCCTTTCCACCCGCCCTCTGCACCCCGCGGTCCCGCAGCCCCCGGCCCGAAGCCCCTTCCCGCGCCCCTCCGGGCCCCTCCGCCGCTGGTCAGGCCGCGGGGTCCCCGCGCCGGCGCCGCCAGCCCCGGCTCTCCCACCGGGTCCCACCCAGGAGCCCCTTCCCCTGCCCGCCCCNGGGCCGGGGCCGGGCTGCCTGAGGGGCCGCGGTTCGGGACCCGCAGTCGGAGGCGCTTCGGGTTCGGGCTCGGGGGTCTTGTCCTGCCCCGCCGGTACCGCCCGGAGACGCCCCAGGCAGCGGTACGGAGGGAGGGGAGTGGGGATTGCCGGTGCCCGCAGCAGCGTTCCCCGAGTACAGGCCGGGCCGTTTGGTCGCCGCCGGAGCCGCCCCGGGACCGCCGCTGTGAGGAGGCCGCGCGGCTACGGCCCCGCAAAGCCCCGCAAGGAGAAAAATGCCCCGAGAGCGGCGGCCCGGGCGGCGCGGGGCCGGACCCGCACCCCTGTGCTGGGACAGGCGGGTGTAAAGGCCCAGGGACACGCCGGGGACCACGCAGGGCACAGGAAAAACCGTGCTCACAACCCTAGCCTTCTTCATGGATGACAAAGCTTGAATCTCCACTTTGAGGGGTCCTTAAGGAGTGCTCCCTTGATAAAAAGTCACTGTATCCCATTTAGAGTTCACAGAAGAGGGAGATAAGGGCTGGACCGCAGAGATAAGGGTCTGTGCTTCGCAAGGTGTAGACACTATCTCATCATTCCTTGCTGTGGCTGTGCTTCAAGAACCCCAGAGATGCACTTGTGGAAGCTGCCTGATGGGTCCTTTCAGCTCTGTTTAACTGGTGACAGCCACACTCTTCCTGAGAACAATCCTCCAGCACAACGAAGGAACCCATCTCCCGGGATTCCTGCAGTGAACCGCCCTGCCAGGTTCCCCTCCATCCCCACAGCTCCTCGGGGATGCCCCCTGACCCCTCAAGGATGCCTGGCTAAGCCAGCAGGGCAGCCCTTCCCTTGGGGTGTGCAGTGACAGGCTCTACAGGGACATTTGCCAGCAGATCTCACCGTTTGATAGGTCCCGTGGGTCATCATGCAGCTCATGCAGTGCCTGTGCCCAGCTCTGCCTCTGGCTGTGCCCACGGAGGCCTCGTGCTCAGTCTCTGTGAGCAGCTTCTCCACCCTGGCAGTTGGTTCCGCGCTGGGTTTCACTCACGCTTCTGAGCTCAGGAAGCAAAGTGTTATCAAGTGCTTCTGAAGTGGTGGTGGCCCTCGAGCTGAGAACCAGAGCACTTCACCAGCCCTTTGTTCCCTTGCTGGGAGCTGTCTGGCTCTTCTCAAAGGACTAACAGTTTGCAGATGCTGTTTGTTCAATAAAAAAGAGTAACCTCGTCTCCAGCTTCAGGAAAAAAAAAAGTCTGCAAAATCTGCTGCTTTCTGCCTTGCTCCCAGCAGTGCATCCGGGTGTTCTGTTGCCACGAAAACAGAAAGGTCGGGGGTTTGAGTCAAGGCTTGAGATTTGGCTCAAGGTCTGGGGTTTTGGGTTAAGGTCTGGGGAGAGCTCCACTCGTTATTGAGGGTCTGTCCTGGAGCAGTGCCCCTGCCAGCTTCTGCTGCTCCGTTTAATGCTCACAGTGATAACTGCCAGGCTGAGTCTCTTTGGGCAGCTGCACTTCTCTGACGGAGCAATGAAACACCTGTCAGGAGACACCTCCATTGCCCAGGGCATTGATTTCTGTCCTCAAAATGACCAGGCACAAGTCCTGCAGCCCTGCCGGGCTCTGAAGGCAGCACATCACCCATCCCTGGCACTGAAGCCATCATCCTAAATCAGAAATTTTAGTATCTGACTTTCAGTATTCTGAGATTTTCAAAGGCATTTTAAAAAGCCCGAAGGGCAGTGGAATACCAGGTGGTTCATACTCTCCAGGTGTTTGCGAGTGATCAGTCAGGACACTCCCACAGCAGCTCTTGTACAATTGCTGCTCTATGGACAGAGACCAAATCCCAGGTGGGTGAAGTGGCTCTGGCTGAATCTGGGGTTGATCTACCTGCAAAACCAGGGTGGCCTTACATCCTGCTCTCCTTTGTTTCCTCCACCTGTGCCTGGTAGGCAGTTCTGCTTCTTGAAAAAGCTTTGCAGCCCTGAGACAAATGACAAATTCTTTTTTGTTTGGTGCAGCTCAGTCCTGGGGCGTTTAGCCACAACAGATTGTAGATATGAAAAAAGTTCACGTGGATTAAAAAAGCAGCATTGATAGGAAAAAAAATTACGTCATTATTGGTAAAGGACTGACCCCTGCCTGGGAAAGAGGAGGTTTGTGTGGGGCTGTGTCCTGCCCTGGGTGCAGGGTGGGCTCGATGCCGAGGAGGGCACAGACAAGCTCGGACTATAAAAAAAACTCAGGGTTTCCGGTCGTCTGAGGCTGCTGACAGACAGAACAGCTCCAAGGCTTAACAAAGCAGCTGTGAATTAGGCTTTAGAGAAGCATCAGTTCTCACCAGTGCTAGATGGAGCTCTGCTACTCGCAAACACCGCACCCGTGTCGCTTTCAGGCGAGTGTTTATACTTCTGGGCTGTGCTGGTGTCTCAGGATCTGCCGTGGCTGTCAGCTGCCCAACACAGCTTCCAGCGGCCTTTTCCAGGTTTTCTGAGGCAGAAAGGACAGGTGATAGGATGGCTGGGTCGAGATGAGCATCATGGCTATGTAGTTCCCTTCTCCTCCTGTTCTACTCCCAGCCTGCCTCCTTCCACTTCAAGTCATTACAACCCACGAATCTAATTTATTTACAGTCAAAATACATATCAAAATACTTATCACGGTCTCTGTGGGGGTCACAAAAATGGGTGCAGTATCTACAGATGTAAATTCAGTGCAGGCTTGGGCTTGCACACTCGGGATGAGTCCTGCAAGTCAGATAACGCCCAGGCTGCCATCCCATGTGCTGAAATCCCAGCTGGCACGGCAGGATCCAGGCAGGAAGATGTGGTTTGACAGCAGTTCAAGTAGGCACGCCGAGGGTTTGCAGTTTCACAGCCTTTGCTCCGGCACAGCTGCCAAACAAACCACCCCTGGGATGGAAAATCCTTTCAGGATGTCAGCGTTCCAAAAAGGCCAGCGCTGAGAGGACAGGAACATCTTTTCCCTCTCCTGCTCTGCTGTGTGGTGACAGCCAGAGGTGCAGCCCAGGGGACAGCAAAGCCACACAAAGCCTCTGCTGCTGAGGGACACAACTGTTGCTCACTGGCTTTTGGTGTAGTGTCCCCCTGACCTGCTGATTCCCCAGAGCTCCTTGGCTTCCATGGGATCCATCCTGCAGCTGTTGAAGCTCCTGCACTTGAAATATGTGCTGAGGGCAACTGTTTCTTGCTGGTGTCAGTAATTAATAGCAGGTGCTTGATGAGGGATGTGTGGAGACCAGCAGTGCCTGAACTTGGGTCCCCATGCCCCTGTGCTGGGGCAGGATCCCCATGTCCCCATGGCTCAGGGCATCCCAGGAGCCCCCTCATTCACCTGGCTGGGCAACTTGACCCCCTCCAGCCTTGGGCCTGTCCCCAGCAGCCCTTGGCGGGGCACACAGGTGTGTTTGTTTACCTGTGCAGGTGTCCTGCACACTCACCCCTGCAAACAATCCCCCCCTCCTTCCCTCCCTGCCTGGGGGCTGCGGGTGTGTAACCCCGAGGGAGGCAGCTAAATGAGGGAGCACTGATGAAGAACTCATTAATTCTGGTGCCTGTCAGCCTCACAGGATGATGATAAAACGCCGCATCCTTCTGGAGCAGCGGGAGGCGGCGGCAGGACTGGGAGGGAGCAGCCTGGACATCCCACACCCCTCCTTGCAGCCCCGTGTCCTGACATGGAGCTCACATCCAGTCCCCCTCTTCCCCTGCATCACCCCAGGAGGGAAGGGAAGCGTTGTGGGGTGGATAAAGGTGGGATTGTGCAGGCACCGTGTCCACCACAGCTGCAACCCTGTGGCAGCAGAGTTTGGAGGGGTGTGTGGGCTTGGATGGCACCTGAAACGGGGATGGTGCCCTCCTTTCCAGCCCTGGGCACACACAGGTGCTTTGGCATGGCCAGAGTGTGCCACTGCCCAGGGTGGCACTGTCACAGGGCACCAGCCTGTGTTGCTCTGGCTGCCTGAACACCTACAGAGGCTCTGGTGGTGCCTGGCAGCATTCTTAATGAATTCAGTGCTGCCCTTCACATCAAACAGCCACGGGAGAAGGCATTTTTCGTCCCCATCTTTATTCAATGCACCAAACAAGCCACTCCTGGGCCTCACACACTCACAAACATCTTGTTCACAGCTGCAGCTTCAAAAGGATCAGGGGAGAAGGAGGGGGGGATTGTGTGGGAGGCACGGAGCGTGCTGGGGCTGCCTGTGGTCACCAGATCCCATCAGGGAGGAGCTGAGACCCCCTGGACACCACGTCAGCTCTGCTCCCCCAGGGTCCTGCGGGCTGTTAGGACCTGGCTGTCGCCAGCCACCCTGCAAGGCCATGAGAGATGCCTCAGAAAACATCTGGGGCTGGTGGCCGAGGAGAGGGGCAGGAGGTGGATGGCGGGCAAGGGCGTTCTGTCCTACTCGGAGCTGCCTCTGCCCCCTCCTGTTCTTCCCTGCTCCACTCTCAGCCCAGCCCCATCCATCTTGCAGGACTGAAACCCAATTACGGTGCCAGGGAGGGGGTGGTGCAGCGGCAGAGATGTCCATTAGCCTCGGGGATGGAGATGGAGCGATAGGAGCTCTAATGGCCTCGCCAGGACTCCGATGGCAGCCCGGCTGCCCCAGCTGCACCGGCCCCTGCCCGCGCTGGGGTGACACCAGAGCACTTCAGTCCTGGTTTGCAGCCCGTGACAGGGATCCCGATGCAGATTTGGAGCCGTGTGCGTGTGCACACGTGTGCACGCGTGCCTCGTGTGGCCTTGCACGACTTAAAGCCGCTCCAACACCCACAGGAGCTGCCCCGGGGGCGGCCCAGCCGTCAGACTGTAAAGCAGCCCAGAGCTGCTCCCTCCTCGCCCTCGCTTGTCCCACTGGAAGAAGGATATTTGTCGGTGGAGCCTGCTGTGCTCTGAAGTTTAATTAACCCCGTCTCCCCCCTGAACAGGCTTCCCTTCCTCTGCTCAAATGCCACAAATGATCCTTTGCAGATGCTAATCTGCAGAAGGGAAAAAAAAAAAAAAAAAAGATTCCACATTTAATTGCAGAACATAAAGATATTACGGGGTCATTAAAACATCATGAATATGGAAATGAAATCCACAGGCATCCATGCAGATAATGGCAGGGAAAAGGGAGTTGCAGGTGAAGCTGAAAGGTGGAAAGGGGGAAAGGTCAGCTGCATCTGGATACATCATTAAGCCCCTGCTCCAGGCGATCTCCAAGGGCCAGGGGGGATGTCTTGGGGGTCTCAGTTGTGCTGGCTTCACCCCGCGGGACCCCCAGCAGGGGGAGGGTGGTGCTGCCCCGGGTAGAGGCCAAGTGGTGAGGGTTGGCCCTTGCTGTGGGTTCTGGGGATCAGCCTCTGCCTGCAGCTGCAGGAGCTCCCAAAAATGCCTTGAGTCCCCGCCAAACCTGGTCTGTGACTTGGACCAGAGGACCCGACAGCCCAAGGAGGGATGCTGGGATGGTTTTGCTCTTCAGGGACTCCTTCCCATCCTGGGGCAGCTGTGGAGCCAGGCTCAGCCCCCTGTGTGCCTCATTACTGGGTTGATCCCAACTCTCTGTCTCCCCTCCGCCCCGGCTCCCTCCTGCTGCTCACGCTGCCGGCTTGACACTGACGTGAGCTGCTAAGTGGAAAAAATTAATAGGGGCCTCTCTAATTGGAGCTGAGACATCAGGAAAGAGAGACACAGGCCAGGGTGGCTCTGACACCCGGCTTCAGACGGGTGATGGGTGCGGTGCTGTAGCAGGGCCAGTGGACACAGGATTTAAGGGCTGTTGGCGATGCCCAGGGCGCTGCTCGTGCCTCCGTCCTTGCAGCCTTTGGGACATCCCCAAGGAGCTCCAGCCCCCGGCACTCGGGTCCTGCCAGCTGCCGCTGCCTGATGGGAGGACATGGGTGAGGAGGGCGTGGTGCTGCTGGGAAACCTCCGGAGCCTCAGGACCCTCCAGATCCCCTGTACAGAGCCGCGGTGCTGCTGTGCCGAGCTGCCAGAGCCCCCCTGCTCTCCCAGCCGCAGCTTTTGCCTCCAGGGAGAGCGCGAGGAGGAGAAAAGCAGATTAGAGTTATCTCTGCATCTCCACGCTGAGCTGAGAGCTAAATGTCAGATGACATCTGACACAGCTCCGAAGGGGGGGACGAGGAGTCCTGGCGCTCCCCTCATATCAGGGGCCACCTGTGAGGGCAGAGGCAGTGGGGTGGCAGCTGGATGCCAGCCGTCCCCCGAGAGCAGAGCGGGGAGATGTCTGGCTCGGGGTCCCACTGCCTCTCCTGGCTGGCAGAATCCCAGCCACAGCCCCAGAAACTTTCCCCTCCTCCGGTTCCCATGGAAACGAGGAATTTTCTTCTCCCCAAAGTTGAGCCGCTTGCCTGTGCTCTCTGCCCAAGTCGAGCCCCTTTGCCAGAGCCCCAGGGGACGATGGTTTGGTGGGAGCTGCTGGTTCAGCTGGCGCGGCACCTTCGGCCGTGTCTGCGGAGCCAGAGCCCGGCTGTGGAGCTGGGGCAGCGCAGACCCCCCCCTGTACGGAGCGCGTCCTGCTGGGTGGAGAGGGGCCGAGGTGGAGAATTGTCACCTGCTCAGCACACCCTGTCACCTCCACAGCTCAGGCAGAGAAAATCAGCAGCCTGCTGGGAAAACAGCCCGGCGGAGTGGCCAGAGAGCCCTCGCTCCAGCCCCAGCCATCCCGCAGCGTGAGCCCCTGGGGCTGATGGCCACGCAGCGGGAGCCAGCCCCGCTTTGGGCTCCGGCTGGGAAGGATGCCTGGGGAGTGATTTGAGACCGTCCCTCGGCAATCAGAGGGTTTCAGTGCTCTGCTCACCTCTGGCAGGAAGAGGACGGCCTGACGCCTGCTCTGATGAGAGGGAAAGCTTTCCCCCATCCATCAGTCCTGTGGCCTGGCAGGAGTGGGCATCCGGCACCAGCCCTGGGGCCACTGAAATCCTGGGGGCTGAGCTGCAGGAGCTCTTCCATGGGACAAATGTGGAGGAGTCAGATTTAGACAACAATGACTAAAACTGAGCTTCAGTAAAAATTAACTCCAAAGAGGGGAATGTTCCAGGCACTGCCATTTGCTGTCAGTAAAAATAAACCTGCAGGTTAAACACAGCCTTTTCCTTCTGGGTGCTCACGTGCCGGATCAGGGAGCTTCCTCCTGCTGAAATGGTTAAAAGCATAAAATCACCGAGGCCCTGCTCTGCCCTGCCCTGTTGAGCATCATCCCTGGGGCTGGGATGGGATCCCCAGGGCTCCTCGCTACTCAGGGCTGCATCAGGGCTGGGGTCAGCTTGTTAGCACAGTGTTTGGGGTCCAGCGAGCACCTGCTCCACATCCAGGGCCTGGAGGGAGCTGGAAGCATCAGGTGGTTTTTAAGGCTCACTGGACACCTGGCAGGGCCCACTCCTGCACCAGCAGCACCTCCCAGGGCCAGCTCCTTCCCTCTGCCTGCCATTCTCACTGAGGTTTTAATTAGTGCTCCTCTGTATATTCAGCAAGCAGGAGCCCGGAATGGAAATGTACAGGTGTCCCCTTGATCCAGTTTCCATGGTTGCCGCATCGAGGTGGGGGCTACAGCGTTTTTTTTATATTTNTTTCTCTTATTAGCAAGTGCTGTTTTTCCAAGATGCTCAAAGTCCAAGAGCTCACTAATGAGATCCCAGCTCTCGCTGGGGTGGGGGGAACAGCCCAGGCAGCCATGCTGGAGCCACACAAATGCCTGTGGGGCCACCCCAGAGGCTGAGGGAGGGGAGCAGGATGGTGCTGAGCAGGGTGGGCATCAGGGATATCACTGACCTATGCTGACACGTCCTCATCCCTGTCCCCATCCCCATGTCCCAGTTCCCGTCCTCACTCCCCTGCCGCATCCAGCATCCCTCACCACGACAACAAAGCTTCCCCGACCCCAGCCCACAAAGAGATCCCGGCCACTCCCGAGCAGCTCTTGGGCACACCGGGTCGGTGCCCCACTGCTGGTCCCTGTGCACGAGGAAAGCCTGTGGAGTCCGGGGCTGGAGGTCCTGCAGCCCTCCCAGGGAAAGGGGCTCATGCTCAGGGACTCCCAGCACCGCAGTCTCTGCCCTGCCCCATCCCCGCCCGGCGCGGTGGCACTCGGTGAGGGTGGTGGCTGCTCCGGGTGCCAGCGCCAGAAGCTCTCGTCCTTTCCTCTCACCAGATCAGTCTCACTCTCCTCTGGTGCGGCCAGTGCAGTGTGTGAACGTGCCCATCAGTCACCGTCGGATTATTCAGCCCCGACCCTGCCTGTAAAAGCAGGCAAAATCTTCTCTGTTTGTCCAGAGCTCAGGGTGGGTTTCAGCGTTTGTGCAACGGGCGTTAAAAATAACACAGAAGCGGCACGGGCCCAGGAAAAATCCTCTCTCCTTGCACTGCACTGTGCGGCTGGGCTTGCCAAGTAGGAAGAAATCCCCTCTCCTCCTCCTGGCAACGTCCCGCACTGTGGCAGGCAAACACACACGCCGAGCCACGGACCTATTAGTCACCAGCAAATGTTCTTTTCTCTCCCTATTTGTTTCCCTTCAAGCTTGATGTTTTCCTCTCCTGCTGCCCAGGCCTCGTTAGGCTGCAATTAAAGCCAGGAATCAAAGCGGCATGGTGCAATTAAAACTCGGGGCGGGACTCGGGATGCCCCGGGGAAGCCGGCAGCCGTCGCTGGGCTCTGCTCACGCACAGCCGCCCGTCCCCTGCGCGGCCCCGGCGAGCGGCGACAGTGCGAGGAGGCAGGACAGGAGCAGGCTGAACCCAGCCGAGCTCCGCTGTAAAGATCTTCCTGTCGTTTACCGACAGCATCACCAGTTCTGGCACCTGGAGGATGAGCCGAGATTAATTTTCCTGGCTGTGAGAATCGTAAACGCACAGAGCAGCTCGGAGGGGGGAAGAGACGCTGCTTACGATGCCTCTACACTGAGATTAAATCTCCCTCCTGTCAGGGGAAGGCTGTGCCCATCCCTGCGCAGGATCCTCCAGTCTTCACGGCCAGGGGGACATGCTGACCGCTGCTCACTGCACTCTTCCCCGTGGTTTTCCTTGGGGACAGTCCTGAGGACGCGGCTCCCACGCCCAGAACCTGGAGCCATCCCGCTGGCTCACGTCCCTGTGCCAGGGAGCAACGCAGGGAGCAGTCTGGCCGGACACGACTGCTGCTGGGGGCCGCATCCAGCTCGGGACACCACCTAAGCAGGAGCATTGTCGGTGCCCGGCGAGCCGTGACAGTGGCCGCTGAGCCAGTGGGCAGTGCCTGGACACAGCACGGCAGGGCTGGGTGCTGCTGTGGAAGGGTCACACCCCCCCGTGCTGAGCCCCCCTTGGCAGGGCAGGGCAGGAGCAGCCGGCTCCACCAGCACCCAAGCCACTGCCACAGCAGCTGGCACAGCCGGTGAGAAGCGCTGGGGAGCAGGAGCTGCCCACGGAGCAGGGCTGAGCCCACCAGAGCGAGATCCCCTGCACTGATGTGTGCCAGAAACATCAGCACCCCATCGTAGCTCGTCTCCCCACTGCTGGGGCCTGGCCCAACAGCCGCCCCACGCAGAGGCACCCCCAGCTTTGAAAATAGATAGTAACAAGTGAGCGCGGGCAGCAGAAGTAGCAAAGCATATGGTAGGTGTTGGAGTTTATTCCTGTCGGTGAGTGTCAGCAGCGACAGACGGCTGGGGGTGGCGAAGCGAGAGGTTTTGGTAGGCGCCCGTGCAACACCACCCCACGGACTCCACAGCTGCGGCGAGGGTGGGGACCCTGCCACCCCCTGCCGTGTGCCCTGGGCGGGGTGCCCGGCGCTGCGATGCTCTCCCGGCTCCCGGGAGCGCAGCTCGGGGCTGTCTGAGCGCCCTCCCTGCGCCTCAGGGATGTTGGGTGTCAGTGGTGCCCGAGGCCCCCCTAAACTCCCCACACTGGGAAAAACCACGACGCGTTTGGCCGCATCCAGACAAGCCCGTGAGCTCCATCTGTGCCAGCTGAAGGTCACCTGCTCGATCTGCAGGAAGATCTGGGAGGGTGAATGGCTGCTCTCTGCTCCCGGCTGCTGCTCCTCTGCAGCCATGGCTGGTCCCGGGCTCTGCCAGCACTGCCCGCTCAGCCCAGCCTGGCCCTGTGGCACCTGGGGGCTTCCGCGGAATTGTCCCGGTGGCCAGACCCGCTCTCGCCACCCGACGCCTCTGCCAGGAGGTGGGGTGGGCAGGTAGCCAGCGGCAGTGGGAGGGAACAGATTGTCCGCAAAAAAGCGCGTCAGCTCCCAGCCGGCAGCTCGGAGCAGGATCTCCTGCGGGTTTGTACCTTGTTTGTCTGAGCCCGCTGGGAGGGTTTGGGGCTGTTTAAGGACTCTTTGCCAACGTCCTTGCAGCACCATAGTGATGTGGGGCTGGGAAACGTGATCCCCACCCCGGTAGAGGCTGCCAGCAGGACTGTGGAGCTCCTGGTGCTCAGGGGCTTGGGCGCTGCTGTGGTCACCTTGAGGATCGCATCGTGCCCAGACTGGCCAAGGGACAGCCCCGGCAAGCACTGGAGCCAGTTCACACCCTCCCCTGGCACAGGTGAAACAAACACTCGCCAAACAGCGGCTCACCTGTGGCTCCTGCCCTTGCTAATTGCAGTGTTCTCACTTCACACCGACTGCTTGATAAGATTAGCAATTACAGAAACCTCATACGACAATTGGTCTGGGTCAAGAGCCGTGTCAGGAGGGAAATTGGACGGAACTGCAAATGGGAATTAATTATAACCTTGCAGTGGACAGGTTGGAGGGTTTGAATTTATATCTTTATGTATTTCTCAGTGCAACTTCTGGCTCTGCTGTAGGTGTGAGGGTGCCAGGGGCTTCACCGCAGCGAAGAGGTGCTCACTGCTGTCCAGGCCACCGCAGGGCTCGGACAGGGGGTGTCACAAGTGTGGCCGCGGCATTGCGGGAGCTCCCTGCCCTTCCTGCTCTCCGCCTGGAAGCTGCCGTTGTTATCTCCATTGCCATGGCAATGCCAGCCCGGCTCCCACGGCGTGTCCGCCTGTGCCTCCGCCAGGCAGACGCGGTCCCACGCCGGGCTGAAGTCCCGCTCCCGCCACTGCCCACGCAGCCGAATGGCCACGGCAAGGGCAGGGGGGTTAACACAACCCCAAAACGCTGTGGGGATGGAGATGGACACGTCCCCTCACCCAAGAGGTGAGGTCTGGGTGGGAAGCAGGGGGAGGAGAGGTCTGCACCTGGAACATTTCCCTGCCCCGCACTGGGTACAGCCAGGTGCCCTCCACCACCACAGGATCCCTGTGCCCCACAGCCACCCTGGGCTCAGCCACAGCTCCCCTGTGCTGGAACCAGCCCGTGGCCCCAAAAGCCGTATCAACAAGCGCCCGGCTGCACTGATATTACAGTGTTTGCCAGCAGCTGCTAGTGTTTAACAAATCCTCCTGTCTGCCTATTTATGCCGTTCCCCCCCTCCCACCTGGGCCTTCTTGATGCTTCGGGAATTTTGCAAACCTTTTAAAGGCAGCATTTCAAAGTGCGCCAGGCAGCTAGAGAGGAGCAGGTCACTGGAAAGGGTGAGGAGAGGCAGGAAAGATCCTCCACCTTGCAAGGCAGCCGCTGCTCTCACCCTCACCCACCCTGCATGCTCCCTGCACTCTCCCGCTGCAGTTCCTCGTGTTCTGTACACCCACCCTGGCCCCAGCCCCAAGTCAAGGCTGGATCCAGAGGCTTGAATAAATGGGGAGGGGGAGTCCAAAAGGGCACTTCCCATCCGCTGGTTGCCTTTTCCTGGCTGTTGGAGGCGAGACCTGTGCCCAGCTCCCTGTTGGATTGCCAGCCTCAAAGCAGGAGAGCAAAGTGCAAACGGAAAAGCAGAACAGAGGGAGCGTGTGCCGGGACTGACAGCGCTGGGCAGCTGCTGCCGCGGTGCTGCATTTCAACAGGGTGCCAAGTGCCATGGGGCTGACAAGGAGTTGGAGCTAATCTCTGTTCCCGGCGGGCTCCTGGACCCCAGCCTGGGGGTTGCCGTGTCCCCTAGAGGAGCACAGACTGCCGGGTGCCGGGGGAGGAACGCCGGGGTGTCACTCTGCACTGATGTGACTCTCTCGCCTGATGCGACTGTGGGATTCAATTAAGTTCTGTTTTCCTCCCAGTAACAGTGGGAGTCTCTCCTCTCCCCTTTAAGGCAGACGCGCTGCCATGGAAGACAAATGATTGCAATAAAGCGCTGGAGCGCGGTGCCGGGGGAGGCCGACACTCCCTGCAGCCGGCACTGCCCGGATCGCGGCCGCCGCTTCCCCGCGCCCTCCCTGCGCCTCTGCACGCCCGGTCCCGCACCAGCCGGCCCGGCCCAGGTGCCCAGAACCGGGCGGCGGAGTCTCCACGGGCACCCGGCTGGCTCCGGCGCAGGACCCGCGGGGCCACCCCCTTCCCCGCGCGGAGCGCCCCCGCCACCGGCCGAGCGTTGCCAGGCAACGGGAAGATGCTTTTCTGACCGAAACGGTAAATCGGCAGCCGGAGTTGAGGGTGGGGGGAGGGAAATGGCTGGGCTGGGGCTGCCCGCGGGAGCACGCGAGGCTCCCCAAGCACAAACAGCACCCAAAAATCCAGAGAGGAGAAGCAGCCGTTGCAGCCCTGCTCAGCCAAAACTGCCAAGGACCCCTGAGCGGTGCCAAGGACAGAACTCGGCACTGGGATCCCCAGCCTGGCCGGAGGATGGGGCAGGGGCTGGGTGTCCCCCAGCAGGGGCAGCCCCGTTGGCCTCTTCGCTGTGGAACCCTCCCGGGAGCCTTGGCCCTGCCGAACGCCCTGGATGAGATTGAACCCCTAATTTGCCCTCTCCCTCCCCCGCCAGCCATCACGCCACGGCTAAATGAGCTCCAGGCAATTTTCTCAGAAGTTGAGTCCTCGCGCTGCGGGAGCACAGGGCTAAAAATAGCCGAGGCTTCTGTGTGCCTCTTGCCCAGGTGAGTCTCGCTCCCTCACTCCGGAGATCAGGGCTCCTCCACATCCAGCCACCTCCTATGCTCTGCCTCAGTTTCCTGCACAGATCAGGCCACCTAAACTGCACCGTAGCTGCTGCAGCCTCGGGACCCCTGGACAGAAGAATCCCTGTGCAGGGGAAATCTCCCAGGGCTCAGACATCACTTGGTGTGCAGAGCAGAGCAGAGCCCTTGGGCTCAGGATCTCACCTGGCTGCGCTTTAACTGGGCATCTCCTGCCCCGAGGGTCTGTGCTGTGGAGTGGGGATGTGTCACCCTCCTCCCCACCAGCAGCTCCCACTTCAGGTGCTCCTCTCAGCGTGACCAAGCCCTCCCAGGTCCAGCGAGGCAGACGCATTTCCTTCCCACGGTGACTCAATTACAAATTCAGAGTTAAATCTTCCCCCACAAGATGCCCCTCTCCACCCCTCTGCCTGCTTCCAGCACTTTGTACGTTGAACACTTTCCAGGGATTTTTGTGTGCTTGGGCTAAACCCATCCACTCTGGTTCAGACTAACTTCATCAGCCTCATTTTGTTACTAACTGCTGCAGCTTTGGACCGCTAGAAAAAAAAGCACGACTTAAATTATTAGCACCTACCAAGATGCTTTCACCACCCCTGTGGGGGCCAGAGGTGAGAGAACAGATCTGTTCCCACCCAGCCTCTAGAGCTACCAAAAATGACAAATTATCAGATTTGTGGAAATTAGAAAAATGGCATTTAGGTGACAGGCAAACACTCCTCTTTTCTTCAGCAGCATCTGGCTAGAAACAGATTTGGAAGTGGCAGGTGGAGAGAAAAGAAAGCAACCTGAGTGCTGAGACCTGGGTGGGGGGGCTGGGAGTGGGGAGAGCAAACCCATCACCATTTTCTTCACCACCAGCAGTGCTGAGAAAAGCTGCAGGGGTCAGGCTGGGGGAGCAGGCGAGGAGGAGGAAGGAGACCCACAGAGTGTGGGAAGGGACATTCCCCCACCACAGCCCTGGCTGTGAGCAGGCAATACCCTGGCTCAGCACAGCCCTGGGTCCCCCCTCAAGCAGGAGCAGCACCTTTCCCCATGTACCCACCTCTCCCCAGGAGATTCACTCCCACCTCACCCCATGGCTGGTAGGCAGCACCGGGGAAAGAGCTTCAGAAGCACCTTGTGCACCTGGGAGGCTGTTTGGAAAGAGCAGTGCTGCCCTGTGTCTGGATAGTGCTGAGGTTCCAGCTCTGCTCCCCCACACAGGGAGCTGTCAGGAAAAATGCTGGGAAGTATCTTGGGGAAAGCAGGAGCCAGGGCCACGCCTGCATGTGTTTTAGAAATTACTTTATTGCACTAAAAAGAGGAAATCATCTGTAAACAAACATTCCACTCAGGTATTAATATATTTTTCACTCCAAAAATACATCATTAAATCCAGCCACAGAAATATCAAAGCAGGAACAATAGAAAATAGCCCCAGCAGCGGAGAGACCCATCCAAGCAACAGCCCCGGCTCCCACACCATCGGCCTAGAGCAAGGCTCACAGCAGCTCATCCCGGGGCTCACTGCATGGCCACACACCCGACTCCATGAGACAGCCCTGGGACAGGCTGGGGTGGGGCAGGACAAGAACCCCCAGGCCGCTGGGTCTCCCTCTGGGGTGAGCCTCGACCCAAGGATCAGCCCGGGGTTCTGCTCTCAGCGTCCTCCTCCCTCAAACCCAAAGGCACACGGTTCTGCTGCGGGGGATGTGTCACCCCTCAAACCTCTCAGAGCACCCAAATCTTTGTCCCAGCTCCCGTTCCCCCTCTTCTTGCAGCCTG
>VXAC01003864.1:0-37593 GCA_013399225.1 Rhipidura dahli
CATTTGCAGTCAATGGGGCTACCAAATAGTGGGGGTCCAGCCTGGCAGAAAGGGATCTCTGGGGCTGTGAAAGAGCAGTGGGGCGGCCTGGCAGAAAGGGATCTCTGGGGCTATCAAGGAGTGGGGGAAAGGGCCTGCCAGGAAGGGATCAATTGCAGTCAATGTGGCTGCCAAAGGGCGGCGGGACGGCCTGCCAGAAAAGGGATCAATTGTAGTCAATGGCTATCCAAATAAGGGGGGGACAGCCTGCCAGAAAGGGAGCAATTGCAGTCAATGGGGCTGCCAAATAGTTGTCTAGCGGATTGTGGGAGTGCTGCTGCAGCTCCCTCGGGCATTAACGATGTCCCCTTTTCCGTGCTTCCCCAAGTCACCTGGGAGCAGGGGGACACCTCGTGCTCAGTCGGTGCCATGGTCACATCCTCCGCTCTTCCCAGCCCATGAAACCCTGCCCTCGTGTGGTCATTCCCCTTTGGTCTGAGGGAAATGTCACGCACAGCCAAGGGCGTGAGTGGAAGTTTCTCCCTCCTACGCCTGTGCTTGGCTGGGAGGTTGCAAAATGCTCTGGTGTAGCTGGAACTGGCTTTGCGGAAGCGCGAGCAGATGTAAACTGGCTCCCTACCCTCTCCCCAGCTCCTGAGCACCTGTGAAGAACTCGACCCGGAGCTGGGAGCCACCCTCCTGCACTTCTCACGGCCTGCTGTGGACATGGAGCTGGAGGAAGAGCTGGAACTGTTCTGAGGAATCGACTCAGCCCAACACCTCCATTACACCTAGCACAAGGAGCCACCTTTCTCACCTGGGCCATTGTTTTCAAATTACTTTGTAAATAATTTATTACAAGCATAACCATGAAGCTCTTGTTACAGTAAAAAGTAAGTTACAAATTTTCCGTTTAGACTTGCTTTGGGAATCATAATTATGTTGAGTTTTTTTTTTCTTTCTTTTTTCCAAAACAAAACATCTCCTGAAAGTTGTCCCACTGCCCTCTGTCCCCCTCGAGCCCCCGAGGGCACCTCTGTGCAGGCAGGGAACAGTTGTGGCCAACTTGGGTTTCTACAACATGTGCGTGGGGCTGGGGACACGAAGGGGTGCTGCCACTGTCCCCTCCCCTGGGATTAGACACTCTTAGTACAACACTGCTGAATCAGACGTGAGCATGGAAATCACTGCATGAGAACAAGCCTTTTCTGAGCAAGCTGAAGCTAATTCCACTGAGTTCTTTGGGAGACTAAAACGTAGATTAAAAATCTCCACTGCCGTACGGCTTCTACGGGGCTGGGCTGGGAACGCGGCCCCGGCCCCTCAGGTGGGCTCGGGCTGTGCAGTCACTTCTGGCTTCACCGCCTGGCCTTCCGCAGTCCCTGACGTAGTGAGGAGGAGGATGGGCTCTGGCCCCAGCGGCTTGGCTTTGTCCTGAGTCTGGGTCAGAGGGTGCACCATGGACATGTGGACGTTGAGGTTATGGGCCTTCTCGAAGCGCTTCCCGCACTGGTCGCAGGCGAACTCCAGCTCCGCCTCGGCTTTGTGTTTGGTCATGTGGTACTTGAGGGACGCGCGCTGGCGGCACTGGAACCCACAGATCTCACACCTGCCGAAGGCAAAGGGGGCTCAGCACCAGCCCGGTGCTGCCTCGCTCAGCCCTGGGCAGAGGGCTGGGGCTGGAACAGGTGTTGGGGATGGACATTTCATTCAATCACAGAATGCTGCAATGGTTTGGGTGGGAAGGGGCTTTAAAGCTCATCCCCTCCCACCCCCGGCCATGGGCAGGGACACCTTCCACTATTCCAGGTTGCTCCAAGCCCCATCCACCCTGGCCGTGGACACTTCCAGGGATGGGGAGTCCACAACCTGTGCCAGGGCCTCACCATCTTCCCAGGAAAGAGTATCTTTTCAGTATCCCATCTAACCCTGCCCTCTGGCAGTGGAAAGCCATTCCCCTTTGTCCTGTTACTTCAGGACATTGTCCCAAGTCCCTCTCCAGCTGTCCTGGAGCCCCTTTAGGCCCTGGAAGGGGCTCTAAGGTCTCCCTGGAATCTTCTCCAGGCTGAACACGCCCACCACTCTCAGCCTTTCCTCACAGCAGAGGTGCTTTGTGACCCTCTCCTCATTCATTTCATTTAAAGTGATCCAGCCAGGATGCTGCCAGCTCCAGGCATGGTTTGTATCCCAGAATTGCTGTGCCAGGGTCAGTGACTGGTCCCTTTGATCCCCCTTGGAATCACTTACTGCAGGGGCTTTGCTCCCGAGTGCCGCATCTGATGGACCGAGAGGTGTTTGCGTTGCTTGAAGGTCTGCCCACACTCATCACAGATATAGTTCCGTACCTCTGCCAGGGGCAACAGCACAGAGTCATGGATTCTGCTGAATTCCTGGAATGCGCCCCGCACACGCAGCTGCCCACGCTCCCTGAGGGAGCCTGAACCCCTCCCCAGCCTTGTGCTCCCGTGTTCCCCTTGTTCCGTTCACAGGCCCACAGGGAGTGCCAGCCACCCTCCTCCCAGAGCCTCAGCACCTCCGCCGTGGTGCCACGAGGTGCTGGGTGTCTGTGACCCGTCACCTGCTGGCACACACCTGTGTGGATGAGCTTGACGTGCCGCTGCAGGTACCGGTCGATCATGAACACCTTGTTGCAGCCAGGGTGAGGGCAGGGCCTCTCCCGCACCTCCTCGTGGTGCTCTTTGATGTGTTTCTGCAAAGCAAGGACAGAGCTTCTGTCAGGCAACAAACTGGATCCCCAAACACTGAGACCACCATGTGAAAAAACAGGATTTGCATCCCAATCTACCCCTGGCAGCAGGGGCTTTAGCTGGACATAGTAGAGCCTGTTCTGAGGGCAGTGAGCCAGTGCCAGGCTGCCAGGGCAGGAGGAACAGGGAGAGCCAGGGCAGACTGGAAATGGCCAGGACTCCCAGCAGGCTGCTTTTAGTGGCTGGCTGCCTCCTGTAGAGCAGGGTGGGGGACGAAACCCATGAGGGATCCTCTGCTCCCTTGAAGTGGCTCCAGAGTAGCAGGAGCCACTGGTGTGGGACAGGACCAGAGCCTGAGCTCACCTTCATGCCATCGGCCCCTCTGTAGACAGCAGTGCAGCCCTGGTAAGGACACTTGTAGATGGTGGGCAGCTCCTCCCTGCAAGCAGAGGTGTGTGAGGTGTTGTAGGCGTGGGGCTGCAGCTCAGCCCAGCCCTGCTGGATCTTCCTTACCGTTCACATTTGATTTTTTTTTTCCAGCCTGGCTTAGGCCCTGGCTTCTTCCTTATTTTGGGCTCTTCTGCCTTCTTTGCTTCTTTACTGTCGCTTTTCTTGCCAGAAACCCTCCAAGAAAGAACCAGGACAGTGGTTTAAGCCTTGATCTTGGTTTTAGACCCACCTAAGTGTCCCCAGTTGTTACAGCTGACTGTGACCTGGCAGAGCAGGAGCACACACAGCCCCAGGCACGTGAGCTGGGCTGTGGCTGTGCCAGGCTGGGGATAAGGGATGCGGCCCAGCTTTAACCCAATGGGGAGCTTGGGGGCATCTCCATGACCCCCAGGCAGGAATGTGTAGGGAACAGAGCCATAAGGAAAGACACGTTGGCCCTGTGGCGGTGGGCACCCGCCCCCCTCCCACCCCGAGAGCCCCTTACTTCTTCTCGGGGTAAGGCTCGAAGGAGTCATCTGAAGATTGCACGTTTCTCTTCTCGCTTTCATCATCACTCAAGAAGTCCCTGAGAGAGAGAAGTTGCCCTTTACCAAGGTGACCTGGGGCTGACCCTCGGCACCAGCAGTTCCCCATTCCCAGCACATCCATCTCCCCCACGGCACAGCACGGCAGCCGCTCCACGTGTTCTCCTCCCCATCCTGTCCCCGAGCAAACACAGTGCCGGTGAACACAGCAAAGACCCAAATCAGGTCCTTTCAGAGCTAAATCTCTGCAAGAATAATCAAACCACTGTCAGGAGAACAAAAAAACGGCTGTTACTGAAAGGATCTATTCATGGGTGAGGGATGTGGTTGCCGCTTCCTCTACTGGGAAAAGGAATTTTGTGGGGCAAGAACGTCACATAATTGTCTGGCACAGGTTAATGAAGCTGCGGGTCATTCTGTGTTCCCTCAAACGTAACAGCCACATTTGGAGTTTTCTTTTTCCTCCTTTTAGGCCTTAAGCCATACAAGAAGCAATTAATTCCTGAAGACAGGAAATAGGCAATAAATTGTTGCGGCCCTTTTAATGTGACAGCTGACAAGCTCAGCTGACACTGAAGTCACTCTGCACTTGGCCCTTTAGACTCGGAACGCCTGCACTCGAGTATTTACAGCCCCATTCCAAACACCTGTGTTGGACTGAGCCAAATCCTTGCTCACAACGGGCTGTGGAGCTGCCAGGTCCCTCCCGCTCCCACTTCCCCATTAATGGCTCTCCCTGGGAGCAAACAGGGTGGTTTCTCCTCGTGCCACCCCGTGCCTGCATTCCCACTCCCACTGCTCTCCCACAGCCCCAGCCGCGGAGGGAACTGCCCGGGGGTTGAGGGGCTGGAGCAGCAGCTCCCAGCACGGCTCCTTCCCCAGCAGAGAGAGGGGACAAAACAGGGCCAGGATTGCTGGAAGCAGCCGACAAGCACAGCACATGTGTGTGCAAACCCCCCAGGGCAGAGGAGGGAGCTCAGAGCCTCAGTGCCACGAGCTCCGTGAGCCACAAGCTCAGAGCCACTGCTCCGAGCCCCTGCGCTGGTGAAGAAAGAGCTCCCTGGGCTGGGGAGTTCACACTGGCAAAGAAGACATTTAGGCTATTTTAAACCCACTCTTCTCTCACCCCTCAGAAAGGTCACTGAACTCGTCTTTTACCCGCTCATCCGACGTTGCAGACAGAACCTGCTTCCCACTCAACTGTCCTAGGGAATGAAGGAGAACACGGTGCGTTACAAGGAAAAGCAGCAGACCCACGCCGGCCGAGAAGGAGCCGACTGCTCCGGGTGTGCTCGCATTGTCATGCCGTGGGGAACATGTGCTCCGTGGCAATCAAGGATTGTTTAAACCAAACTGTCCCCTCTGCACAGAAATGGCTCTCCCTATGCTCCACCTTGACCCTGCAGCTCCCAGGAGCAGCTTTTGGTTCCTCCTGTGACACCCACAACTGACAGAGTTGTCCCCAGGCAAGTCCCAGCTGCCATTCCTGTGTCCAGCAGTGGACATCTCCTGTGGGTTCTGGAGCTGAACACAGACGCACTTCTGGAATTTAATATGGGTGTTAATTCCTCACTTCTGGAAGTGGTGTTTGGGACAGTTCACCCAGCCCAAACCCACCCAGCAGTTTTCCTTTAGGGACAGAAGGGGCTCCTGGGATTCAGCATCAGCTGCTGTGGAGCAGGGAAACCCGATTTCAGGGTTGAGCCGAAAGAAACATCTGGCAAACATCATGCTGGGGAACCAGTGAATGTTCTGGAAAGAGCATGGCAGCAGGGTCTCCCCTGTATCAGAGGGGGAACAGCACACAGGGCCGGAAGTGTGACCCTGTATTCCCCTGTCCTTTCTGCACGGCTCAGCATCCTCCTCCAAGATCAGAGGCCAATCTCTGAGCATTTCCCAGAAGGATCTGTGCCCTCCTTGAGGAACAGCAGTCCCCAGGGAGAGAGCCCAGCCCCTTGTTGCTCCCTTGGCCATCTCTCCAGCTCCCTGTCCTTCCCCTGAGGCTGGGAGGGAGATCAGGAAGCAAACCCCCTACCTGTGGCAGTGCTCAGCGGGGAGACGGGCTGCGGCAGGGCCTGTTCCTGGACGGAGGCCGCGCTGTCCAGCTGCGAGGGAGACAGGTCCCTGTCCTGTGGCGGCTCGTTCTCCGCATTCAGTGGCACCGCCGTGGTCCCTTTGCTGGCGGGCTGCTGGCAAGGAGCTGTCCTTACTGGAGCATGCTGGGCTTTGGGAGCAGGAACAGCCTCGGCATTGTCTGCCCCGGCCCCGTTGTCAGTCAAGCGCTGCTGTGCCGTGCCCTTGCTCCACTCCCGTTTGACGGACAGGGCGTTGTCGAGCAGCACGGAGCTGCAGTCCGAGTCCGTGTCCATGACGTAGTCGTGGCCGTCCCCGCAGCCCCAGACGGCGCGGATGATGCCGCAGTACTCGGAGGAGAGCACGCTCCGCAGCCCGGGCACTGAGTCGCAGCTCCCGGCGTGCGTGTGCGTCCATGTCACCAGGCTGTGCAGGCACTGCGGGCTGGACGTGATCAGGTCAACTGGCCAGGGGAGAGGCAGCACAGTCAGGCCTGGGCATGGGGGGGACATGGAGGGGATGGGGATATGGATCTACTCCCCCCAGGGCTGCTTCAGAGAGGTGGGTGGGAGCCACCCCGAGGGGCTGCACCCAGAGGGCTGGAGCAGAGCAGCCCCAATGCCTGCCAGGATCACAGAACCACTGAGGTTGGAAAAGTCCTCTGAGATGACTGAGTCCAACCTATGACCAAACCCCATCCTGCCAGCCAGATCAGAGCACTGAGTGTCACATCCAGTCTTTGCCTAAACACCTCCAGGGACAGTAACTCCACCACCTCCCTCCATCATTCACTCATTCGCTTCACAGCTGAAAGGTGAATTGTAGTCCTTCCAATTGTCCCCAGTGCCCAACAGCAACTGGGACAGGGTCTGGCACTGCCACCCAAACCTTCTCTGCCTGCTCTTCCCACCCCGAGGTGAGCCTGTGCCTATTTGGCCCAGTTCAGGAAGGTGAAGATTCTCCTGGAAAGCCAGAGGGAGGAAGGACAACCATGACCAGCCGTGTTGAAGGACACCAGAACCCTCCTGGATGTGGTCACTTCTCACCACCCATCAACCCCAGCCCTCCACTGGGAGGTGGCAGAAGGAAAATAGGAGTGAGCACTCACCCAGGCAGGAGGCACCTCCTTCCATGCCCGGCTGCGCCTCCACCGCGCTGCTCCTGCAAAAACCAGAGTGGCACAGTGGGATTTGGGGGTCACGGAGGGACTGTGAGGCACCACACTGCTCCCGGGAGGCAAGAAAGGCCACATACTTTCCTTTGGACTTGGCGTGGCCCGTGGGCGAGGTGTTCACCCTCTGGATGAAGGTCCGGAGGACGCTGCGGCACTTGTAGAACTGGGCATGGCATTTCTTGCAGACGAACTGTGGCAGCGCGGGGTCCTGCCGCACCGCCACGCCCACCAGCCGCTGGAAGTCGGCGAAGAACACCTGGTCCACACGCCGCTGCTTCTCCGAGTTCTCCCCCAGCACGGGCACCTTCCCGAAGGCATTGCGCAGGCTCCGCGAGGAGAACTTCCCGTGGCACAGGCGGCAGTAGCCGGTGCTCAGGGCTCTGCCAATTCCTGCCGAGGAGGATCGAATGCAGCTGCTGAGGAATGGCACTGATACACCCAAAGGTGTTCTTCCCCTTCCCGTCATCCGAGCTGGCTCCACAGCCCTGCCTTCAGCAAAGCATGGAAAATCCAGGCAGCAAAAAGACCCTTCTGACACCGGCTGACCCAAAATCAGCCTTGCTGGCCCCACTGTCCCAGTGGCGGAGGCTCCTCTCTGCTCTGGCGCTCCCAGGGCTCTGCCAATGCCATCCCTTGGTTTCAGCAGCGTTTATGCCCAGATAAATACTGGAGAGTTTATCTCGCCAGTATTTACAGCTGGCATTGTGTCCCTTGGCTGCCCCAGTGCTGGCTATCCCATTCCTAAGCTCCCCAGTAGCAGCCTGGAGTGGGGCAGCAGCTGGGGATGTGCATCTCCCGACCCGGAATAGCGGGGCAGGATGAAAAGTGTCACCCAGTTCACCGCCTTGGGTGGTATTCCCGCTCTGTGGAATAATTTCCATCCCTCCGCTGCGCCCCAGCGGTGTGAAGGGAACGCTAAGCACAGCCTCCTGCCGGCCCTGCTCCAGCCCAGCCGTGCTCCGAGCCCTGGGGGCCTCACCCCACCCCGCGCGGGCGGTGACACTGGTGCGACAGTGCAGCACCTGCTGGGGGAGTGTCCTGGGGGGGCCGAACCCCCCGTTTGTGAGTGCCCCGCTTGCCACCCGCGGTCCCGGGGCAGCGCCGGTGTCACGGCACCCCAGGGAGCCGTTGGACATCCCGCTTATCTCCTGCGGCAGCTGCAACACACCCGGCTATCAGCCACCCCAAAGCGGGATGGCGGCAGGGTCCCGGTCATCCCCAAACCCCACGCAGGATGGCGGGAGGGTCCCGGTCACCCCCAAACCCCACGCAGGATGGCGGGAGGGTCCCGGTCACCCCCAAACCCCACGCAGGATTGCGGGAGGCTCTGAACCCGCACCGGCATGGCGGGAACGTCCTGACCACACTCAAACCGGGATGGCGGGAGGGTCCCGGTCACCCCCAAACCGGAGCAGGCAGCGGCCGAGCACCCCGAGATAGGAGGTTCCCCTGCTCTTCCTCCCCGTGTGCCGAATTCCCCCTTACCTCGCCGTTACCGGCACCGGGATGTTGGGTGTTTCAGAGGGGAAGAAACTCCACACCAACGGGCCAATTCTGACCGAGCCCCGGGACGGGGGGTCTGACCCCGGCAGTGCGGAGNCGGGCTGCAGGGAGCCATGAGGGCGGCGAGCGGCGCCCTGGGCATGGACAGCGCCGGGCGGACCAGGGTGAGCGCGGGCACGGCCGGGAGGGACCCACGGCCTCAGCCGCATCCCCGGGACTGCACCCCCGGGGCTCCCCCCGCGTCCCCGGGCTCAGCTCCCATCCCCGGGACTGCATCACCGGCCTCCTCCTGTACCCCTGGGTTCCTATTGCATCCCCGGCTTCTCCTGCATCCCTGGGCTCTCTGCCGCATCGCCGGGGTTCGTCCCCCGGCGTCACCCCCAGCCGCGGGGCTGCACCCCCGGTCTCACCCTGCATCCCGGGTCTCAGCCGCATCCCCGGGCTCCCCCCGCAGCCCCGGACTCCTGCCCCGCTCCCGGGGCTGCATCCCTGGTCTGACCCAGCTTCCCCGGATTAGCCCCGCATCCCCGGGCTCCCCCCGGCTCCCCTTTGCACCCGGAGCTGCGATGCCCCGAGGCCGTGGGGGTTCCCGAGCTCCCCCCTCCCCCGGGGGTCCCTGCTCAGCCCCCGCTTTGGCAGGAGGCCTACGTGGAGTACCTGAAGAGCATCACGCTCATCGCCCAGGCCCTGCAGGAGGAGGCGGCAGGGACGGGTAAGGCAGCAGCCCTTGTCCCCCCCCGCGGAACCCTGGGGTCGGTGGGAGTCCTGCAGTGACCTCAACACCCCCTCCCCACAGAAAACAGCGAGGGGGTCACCCCTGACACCCCAAAGCTGCTGAAGCTGGCGGAGCAGTGCCTGGAGAGGGTCAAATCCATCGCAGCGGCGCTGGGTGAGTAAGGGTCGGGGGTCCCGTTTTGGGCAGCTGGATGCCCCCCAGGGCCAGGCTGGTGGTGAGGCACAGCCGACCTGTGCTGCCCCCTCCCCAGGGAAAGCCCAGGTGAAACCGGCTGCACAGGAGCGCGGTGGAGGCCCCCCGCCCCTCCCCAGGCACCGCCGGGTCTGCTCAGATGAGGGGGGGAAGCTGTCACCATTCCTGCCCCCGGAGATCTTCCAGAAGCTGCAGATCGCTGAGGCACACAGCGCACGGAAGTACGGGGGGCTCGGACACGGCAGCTGGGACACGGGGACTGGGACATGGGGCTGAGACACAGCATGGCGGATCATAGAGGGCTGATGTGGACTGGGATACAGGGGCTGGCACATGGGAGGCTCAAACACAGCGGGTGGGGCATGGGGGGTTCAAACACGGCGGGTTTGGGACACGGGGTCTGGCAAGAACTGGAACACAAGGACTGGCAGTGGCCCCATGCCCGCCTGGGGGGTCATGGGGCTGGATGGGGTCCTGGCACGTGTGCTGTGCCCTGTGGCGGGTGCTGAGGCTGTTCCTACAGGGAGCTGACACCGCTGGAGGAGGCCTCTCTGCAGAACCAGAAGCTGAAGGCAGCCTACGAGGCGCGGGTGGCACGGCTGAACCCCAGCCAGGCCGTGCAGAAGACATCCCTGGCAAGTGGGGGGCTGGGGAGGGGCTGGGAGCCGGACAGAGCCAGCAGCCAGGCAGGGAAAGGGTCCCTGGGGGATCCCCCACTCCCCAGTGGTGGCCATGGGGTGTGGGTGAATGTTCCCAATGCTCCTCCTGCTCTGCAGACGCTGTCCCTGCAGCGGCAGATGATGGAGAACCTGGTGATCGCCAAGGCCCGGGAGGAGACCGTATCCTTCCCAGTGGGATTGCTCCAACAGACAGCTCCAGCAGAGCCTCTGCCCTGTCCTGGGTGTCACTGACCCCACACAGGCCTTTGGGGTCCCAGGTGGGGGGATGGAGGAGGGCAAAGGGCAGCGGGGGAGCACGGTGGTGGCTCCGGACCCTTAACTGTGCCTGGCCCAGCTGCAGCGCAAGATGGAGGAGCGGCGGCTGCGGCTGCAGGAGGCGGCCAACCGGTGAGTGGGGATGTCACAAAAGGGACCCCAGGCTGTGGGGACACCCAGCAGTGCCCTCACTGGCCCGGGGTGTCCCCAGGAGGTTCTCCAGCAGCGTGGCCCTCACCCCCGAGGAGCAGGAGCAGCGAGCTCTCTACGCTGCCATCCTTGAGTATGAGCAGGACCATGTGAGTGTGTGCCAGGGGCTGCTGACAGGCAGCAGGCTGTGCCATGGGGCAGGATGCTGCACCTTCCCCATGACCCGCCCTGCACACTCCCCAGGACTGGCCGAGGCAGTGGAAGGCGCAGCTGAAGCGGAGCCCGGCGGATCTCTCGGTGGTGTCAGGGCTCTTCTCCTGCCTCCTGAGGTACTGCTGGGGTGGGCACGGCCCTGCCAGAGCGAGGGAGCTGCGGCTGCCGCCGGTGCCCCCCGCCCACCCCATCCGTCTGCCCGCAGCTGCCCCGAGCACCCCATCACGCAGCTGCTGCGGCGCCTGCAGTGTGCGGTGTACGCCCGGCTCTACCCCGCCGTCAGCCGCGGCCCCGCCGACGCTTCCCCCGCCTCCCCCTCGGGCCTCTCCTTCCTGTCGCTGGACGCGGGGGGCTCCTCGCTGCCCGCCGAGCCGGGGGGCCGCCGGCTCCGGGCGTCCCGCAGCCTGCACTGCATGTTCTCAGTGCCCGAGCACGGCCCGGCCGCGCTGCGGCACAGCCAGTCCAGCACCCCCCTCGCCGACAGCGGCGCCCCGGGGCCCGCGGAGCCCCCCGAGACACCCCGGGAAAGCTCCTTCGAGGACCTGGAGCGGTTCCTGGCGTCCCCCGAGGGCTGGGCCCCCGCAGAGACCCCGGCCGGCCCCGGGCAGGACAGGGCGCTGCCGGAGCTGCTGAAGGGCGTCGTGAGGGACATCCACAATGCCATTGGTGAGAGAGTGGGGGGCGGACGGGGGCTGTCCGTGGGCTCTCCTGCACCCTGTTGTGGCTCGGCGCACAGGGTAGGCAGGATGGGGGTCCCAGTGTGGGCAGGACACGGGTCACAGCGTGCTGTGTGACTCGCCTTTCCCAGACAGGCTGCTGGCTCTGACTCTGCTGGCCTTCGAGGGGCTCGGCACTGCCGCCGGCAAGGACCAGTGCCTGGCCTGCCTGGAGGAGGCCTTCTTCCCCCCGCTCTGGGCTCCGCTCCTGGCCCTCTACAGGTACCGTGACCCGCTTTGGAGGGTCCGAGCCCCACCGCCCCCTTCCTGGCACCCCCCTTCCGTCACCTCTGTGCCCTCAGGACCGTGCAGCAGCCCCGTGAGGCGGCCCTGGCGCGCAGCATGGAGCGGCACCGGCACGCCAGCCCCGCCGACATGGGGCTGGCCTCTCGCCTCTTCCCGCCCACCCCCGGCCGCCCCGCTTACGCTTCCGCCGTGCAGGACCTGCGCCTCATCCCGCTGGAGACCTGTCCCCGCAGGAAGCTGGAGTGCATCGGTGAGCGGCGGCGGGGACGCGGGGCGGGGGCCCGGGGGTGGCGGTGACCCTGACGCGAGCCCTGTGCCACAGTGCGAGCCCTGCGGGGCATCTGCGAGTGTGCCGAGGAGTACTGCGGCACCCGGGACGCCCGGAGCCTCGCCACGGCCGCCATGTGAGTACGGGAACAGTGTTCCTCAGCCAGACGGAGCAGAATGGGGAGCGAGGGGAGTGTGGGGCAGGTGTGGGGATGGGGGATGCTGTGGCCGGTGCGGTGTTGGGGCACCAGTCCCTGTGGCCACCATGGCTGATAGTCCCTGTTGTCACAGTGGAGCAGATGACCTGCTGCCCATCCTGTCCTACGTGGTGCTGCAGACGGGGTTGCCCCAGCTGCTCTCCGAGTGCGCTGCCCTGGAGGAGTTCATCCATGAGGGGTACGTGCTGGGATGCTGGGGCGTGCAGGCATCCCTAGGGTCAGGACAAAATCACCCTCCCGGGACGGGACTGTCGGGGTGGGAGGTGGGTGGGAACAGCAGCTCCTGGGAGCGCAGGGATGAGGGGTGGTGGTGGCTGTGCTGCTGGTGTCCCGGTCATGGCAGTGTCACAGTCATGATGGGTGACATGTGCCTGGGTTGGTGTCCCGGTGGTGCCGGTGTCCGGGTGATGCCGGTGTCCCGGTGATGCCGGTGTCCCGTTGGTGGCAGTGTGATGGGTGTGGGCACAGGTACCTGATCGGGGAGGAGGGGTACTGCCTGACGTCTCTGCAGAGCGCCCTGTCCTACGTGGAGTCCCTGCAGTGAGGAGGGGGCGGCGCGGGACCCCCACACCCCCGGGCAGGTGCTGACGCCCCCTCCCCGGGTCCTCCCGCCGTGCAGGGGGCGCTGTCCGCGGGGTCGGCCCCGCCCCGGGGGCGGAGCTACGGGCGGCACGTGCGTTCCGGCCCGGTGGGCGCGGAAGGGGAGCGGGGCGGGAGCGCGAGCGGCCGGGACCGGCAGGTGGGGGGAAACCGGGACCGGGGCCGAACCAGGCTCGGGTGGGAACACCGGGAAGCCTCGGCGGGCGAACAGGGGGAACCAGGGCCGGGGAGTGACTCTGGGGGGACCGGGAAATAGGAGGGGCCGGGGAGGCCTCGGGGGAGCGGAGTTCCGGAGCTGAGGCTTTGGCGGGGGTGTCCTCACAGCTCTGGGAGAGGGGTGCCCGGGTTGGGGGTCTCACGGGCCCTGGGATGGCAGGGTGGGGTCTCACGGTGCTGTACCCCCAGGATGTGTGCAGGCTCGGCGCTGCGGCAGGAGCACCGGCAGGAGTTGCGGCAGGAATTCCACCAGGAGTACCGGCGCTCACTGCAGCGAGAGCTCGGCCCCGCCGGGACCTGCCCCGACCCCGCCGTGGCGGAGCGGCTGCGGCAGCGGCTGCAGAGGGAGCCGGCGCTGCTGGGGGCCCTGCAGGAGGATGCCCTGGCACTGCTGGCCCGGGGACTGCGGGACCACCCCGACCCCGGTCTGGCGCTGCAGGGCCTGGCCGGCGCCTTCCGGCTGCTGGAGCTGGCGGCCGTCAACCTCTACCTCTTCCCGTGGCGCCGGGAGTTCGGCACCATCCAGGTGAGGCCCTAAGGTGGTATGGGGATGTCATGGGGAGCACCCAGACACCTCCAGCCCTGCCTCCCGCTCTCCTTGCAGACCTTCTCTGGCGCTTACGTGCACGTGCTGCGCCCGGCGCTCCCCGAAGCCGACCTGGTGCGGAGTTTGGGCCGACTGGGCTACGAGCGGCAGGACCGGCACTGCCTGGCTGTGGCCCGGCTGCCCCCGGGGCCCGCGCTGATCGCCGCCGCTGTCGGCTTCCTCGCCTGCCGCCTGGAGTGTGAGATCCTGGCGGAGCTGGCACTGCGGCTGCGGCGGCCCTGCGCCGAGGAACTGCTGGAGACGCGGCATCGGGCCGCGGGTGTCGAGGGGTGCCTGGAGATGCTGCAGGACCTGGGGACGCAGCACGGGGCAGCTGCTGACTGTGGTGACAGCGTGGATCTCTACCAGGAGATGCCAGACAGCCCCGAGGACAAAGAGGGCAAGGACACAGCCCCTCCAGTGCTGTGGAGGGACCCGCAGGATGTGCCCAAGAGGGGCTGGGGACGCTGTGATGGCACGCTTGGGCCGGAGCCCATGGGCAGCGCTGATCCAGACACCTCCTCTCACCTCTTCCCGAAGCAGGAGCTGGTGGGGAGCAGCAGAAGAACCCAGATGCTGGGGGAGCACCGGGATTCCCCCCAGGACACTCCAGAGCTGCCCTGCTACCAGCTGCACTCGTGCCTGCACCGGGGCATGCTGCCCTCGTACTGCTGCAGCACCTGCCGGCAGCTGCACGCCAGCGGCTGTGCCACGGGCCGCGCCTGCCACGGCCGGCACCGCGGCCAGGAGCTGCACGGGGAGCGGCAGCAGCGACTCTGGCTGCAGCGCACGGAGCTGGACATGCTGCTGGCTGAGGGCTCTGCTGCCCGCTCCTAACACGGCTGCTGCCTGCCCACCAGGAAGGGATGGGCATGGCCACTGCTTGGCACAAGGACACCGGACTCTTCAGCCCCCGAGACAGCAGTGCCTGGGCCCCAGGCATTGCTGCTGTAAATTATTTAGTGCATCAGTAAAGCGGCTGCCTCAGCATGGGCTGTTCTGTCCTGGTGAGGGGGACCAGGATGCCTGATCCAGGGGCAGGGTCTGCAGTGATACGTGACAGCCCAGCACCCTGCAGGAGCAGCTCCTGCCTCCCATGAGAGTGGGGGCTGGAATCCACTTAAAAGTGGGCAGAACCTGGGCTGGCATGAAGGTATCCTTGTCCCCAGGGAGGAATGTGTGACAGAGAAGGGAGAGCAGAACCACAGCTTCTCACAACCCTGCTAGCGCCAAAGAATGGGGTCACACTCACTGTTGCCACTTCCAGATGCTTTTATTGATGGCAAAGTCGGGATTTTTCCCCACAGACAGCACAAGCCAGGACCCCCACGGGACAGGACTGACCCTGCTAAGCCTGGGCATCCCTGGGCCCCATCTCTCTCCTTGCCCCGGGGCCACACTCACCCAGCCCCAGGCTGGAGCCTGCCCTGTTGTCCTGGGAACAGATAGAGCCTGTGGCACTGGGACTGTTGGGCTGAGGGAATCCACCTCAGCCAGGACACATGGTGCCTGTTCCTATGGGACAGCTCAGGGCTTGCTGCGCTTGGCCTGGCTCTCCATCCCCGTGCTGGCCGCCCGCTTGTTCCGGTGGTGTGGGAAGGTGGGCATCAGCTCCGGCTCACAGGCTGTGGGACACAGAGAGGGGTCAGCAGGGCCCAAAGCCTCCCAGTCCTGCCCTGCCCCGCCCCAGGATGGGGGGATACTTACGTAAAGGCTTCTCCTTGAAGTAGGAGCTCTCCAGGCAGTCCTTGGCTGTGGCCCTGTGGGGGAACAAGGGCAAGTGGCAGGGACTACCCCAGCCTGGGGGACAGCATGGGGCAGGTTCCCTGCCCTACCCACCCCACATCCTGCCTGGCTCTTACCTTTTCTTGGGGTCATACATGAAGAGAAAGTTGAGCAGTCGCAGCCCAGCCTCCGATAGCCACGGGAATCTGTGCTTGAGGTTGTTGTAGGGCTGTTTGCGCAGGGTGTACTGGGTGGCCAGCGGCAGCTTGGAGAACCCCTGGGGAAAACAGCATGTGAGGAGGGGCCAGGGGAGCAGCCAGGGAGACAGCACAGGGAAGATGGGCAGGGAGCTCTCACAGGCCAGATGTTCTCGTTTGGTGTCCCCAAGAGCTGCACGATGAGGTCGATCTGGTGGATCTCAGAGGTGCCCGGCAGCAGCGGTTTGTGTGCCAGCAGCTCGGCCAGGATGCAGCCAGCAGCCCTGTGGAGCACAGGAGCCTCTTCAGTGACCCCCCCGCAGTTTGCAGCCCCCCAGCCCCAGCCAGGCAGCCCCAGCACCTCGCTTACCACATGTCGATGCTGGTGGTCTGGGTTGTCATTCCCAGCAGCAGTTCCGGTGCACGGTACCTGTGCAGGGGACACTTGGTGGCAGAGCCGGCACGAGCCCGTCCCACTGGGAGGACCTGCCCCAGCACCAGCCACTCACCACAGAGTCACCACTTTGGGGGTCATGGGCTTGGGGGGCATCCCGTAGGTGCGTGCCAGGCCGAAATCAGCTGCAACAGAGAATCACGGTCAGGAGGAAGCCCAGCTCTGAGCTCCCGGTGTGGCTGGAGCCGGACGCAGGGGCCAGGACTCACCTATCTTCACACAGCCTTTGTCAGTCATCAGCAGGTTGGAGACCTTCAGGTCCCTGTGGGAAATGGAGCAGCAGGAGGTGAGAGACCACAAGGAGAAGCCAATCCCATCGTTCCATGGCCTCCCTACCCTGCTGGTGCTGCCACACTGATGGGCACCAAGCTCCCCACCCGGAGCTGCTCCTGAAGGTGCTGCTTGCTCCCAGGACGTGGGAGGTGTCCCCAGACTCCCCTTTGTCCCCCCAGCTCCATCCTGCTGCTCCCACCTGTGGATGATGTAGTTCTCATGGAGGTACTGCAGGCCCTTGAGCACCTGCAGGATGATGCACTTCACCTGGGGACAGAGGACAGGAGCTATGACCTCTGCGGGAGCAGCACTGGCTGGACAAACCCCTGCAGGCCAAACCCACTGGGGTGTCCTGCAGTCCCTCCACCCGTGTCCTCCCAGGGGGTTCTGGGTGGGCATTTTCTCCCAGCTCTGTTTGCCTGACAATTTGCTCCAGCCCCAAAGCCAGCCTGCAAAGTCCCTTGAAGGTTCACTGAGAGTTTGCAAATCAAGTTCCATCAGAATCCCTGGAATCCCCCAGCTCAAGCTCCAGGGAGCCCCTCACGGTGCCCACATGTTTTGGCAGGAATGGCAGCACCCTCAGGGGTGCTGGACTTAAATCCTGCTGCAGCCCATACCTGAGCCTCTGAGAAGGGCGTTTGCATATTCTCCAGGAGGCTGGCCAGGTCCTGCTCACAGTATCCCATCACCAGGAAAATACTGTTGGAGACAAGGCAAGGTCAGGGCCTCCCCCAGAACAGATTTGTCTGCTGAGGTGGGTCAGGGCTCCAAGGAGGGTCTGGAAGGCGGAGGAAGGACACACAGGGCACTCTCACCTCTCCAGGTGGTTTCCCACAACCACCTCCTTCAGTTCCACGATGTTGGGGTGCTGGAGCTGCAGGAGCAGGGTGATCTCCCGCAGGCTGCTGATGGGCATTCCTGGGGGAGGGAGGAAGAGCCCTGCTGCAGGAACGGCCTGGAGCCAGAGCCAGCACAGAGCAGCCCCTATTCCCCCCTCCTCCATTACCATCTTTCTCGTTGTCCATCCGCACCTTCTTCAGCGCCACTGTCTCGTCTGTCAGCGTGTCCCGGGCACGGTCTGGGGGCAGCACAGGCTGTGTTGGCACCAGGACACAGACCTGGGTTTGTCCCGACCCCACCTCGGCCCCCAGCCCAGTGTCAAGGGTGGAAGTGGGTGAGCTTCAGGCTCCTCCAGACCCGAACCGTGCTGGGATTCTACCCGGGGGAATGGCTTCCCACTGCCAGAGGGCAGGGTTAGGTGGGATATCGGTAAGGAACCCTTCCCCGTGAGGGTGGGGAGGGCCTGGCACAGGGTGCCCAGAGAAGCTGTGGCTGCGCCATGCCTGTAAGCCTCCAAGGCCAGGTTGGAGGGGGCTTGGAGCAACGTGGTCTAGTGGAAGACGTCCCTGCCTCTGCAGGGCATGGAACGGAATTAACTTGGGGGTCCCCTCCCGCTCCCAGTGGCCGCAGCGCACCGGGAGCCGCCCCCGCCCGGGAGGCACTGCCCGCACTCACACACGATGCCGTACGTGCCCTCTCCGATCCGATTCAGCTTCTCAAACTCCTTCACGCTGCGGCACCGTCCCAGCTGAAACCAAAGAGCCGCGTCCAGGCGGTGCCGCCTCGAGGGTTCCTCACTGGGGACCCTCCCGCCGGCACCAAGCCCCCTCACAACCCCGCGGACCCGCTGCACTCACCCGATCGGCTGCCGGAATCTCGAAGAAGCCGTCGCCCCGCAGTCTCCGCAGCCGCAGGGGCTCCAGCTCTGGTTCGGCCGGTGCCGATCCCGGTGCCGATCCCGGTGCCGATCCCGGTGCCGATCCCGGTGCCGATCCCGGTGCCGCTTCCGTCGCTGCAGCCTCAGCCGCTGCCATGTCCGCGATGGTGAATGCCGCTCTGCGCACGCGCGCTATTATGCTCTGCCGGCTCCGCCCACCCGCATGCCCCGCCCACACGCATTAAGCCCCTGGCAACCGTTGCTAGAGAGGGACCAATAGCGACTTTATCCAAAATAGCCCCGCCCCNGTGTGGGCGGGGTCCCCGGTCACCCGATCCCGGTCCCCGGTCCCGGTCGTGTCGCTAAGACTGTTCTCCTTCCTTTCCAGACACGCTCTTCCAGCTGAAGGTGAGGGCAGCGGAGGCTCTTCCGCCTCCTTTCCGTCCCGTATGGCCGATCCCGGGAGAGTCCCGGGGCCGGTTCCGCCCGCTCGACCTCATCGGGGCTTCTCCTGCGGCGGGACCGGCACGGGAGGAGGCCCCGGACTGCGGGGGTGGCCGGAGGTGCCGCGGGCAGAGGGTCGGGCAGCCGTGGCTAGCGAGAGGTGGGGTGGGACAGGTGGCACTGGCCCGGTGGCACAAAGGGGAGCAGCTTCCCACTGCCAGAGGGCGGGACTGATTTGGGATATCGGGAAGGAAATCCCTGTGAGGGTGGGCAGGCCCTGGCACAGGGTGCCCAGAGCAGCTGGGGCTGCCCCTGGATCCCTGGCAGTGCCCAAGGCCAGGCTGGACACTGGGGCTGGGAGCAGCCTGGGACAGTGGGAGGTGTCCCTGCCCATGGCAGGGGTGGCACTGGGTGGGCTTTGAGGTCCCTTCCAAACCAACCCAAACCCTTTCATGACTCCATCCCCGGCCCTGCCCCGCTGTGTCCCCTCTTCCCCGCAGTTCACAGCGAAGCAGCTGGAGAAACTCTCCAAGAAAGCTGAGAAGGACTCCAAGGCCGAGCAAGCCAAAGTCAAAAAGGTGGGTGGGGCTCATCCTGCCAGTGCCCAGCACTGTGGGGGCAGCTGGAATCCCCCCCTTCCACCATGTGGGAGTGGGAAAAGGGCAGATCCCCTGCCCAGCCTCCCCTCCTGGCTCTGCCAGGGGAATGTAGCACATCCAGCAGAAAAGGGGGGGTTTTATTCCCACTCTGGGGCATCCCCACCTCTGGGCTCATGGGAGAGCTGCTTCCTGCTGGGAACCCACCCAGCAGGGCCAGCCTGGGCTGCTCTGAGCCCGTGGGGGGCTCTCTGAGCGTGGGCTCTCCGCGTGGCAGGCGCTGCAGCAGAAGAACGTGGAGTGTGCGCGGGTCTATGCCGAGAACGCCATCCGCAAGAAGAACGAGGGGCTCAACTGGCTCCGCATGGCGTCCCGGGTGGACGCCGTGGCCTCCAAGGTGCAGACAGCCGTCACCATGAAGGGGGTAAGAGCCTCCAGAGGGGCTCTGGGAGCTCCATCCCCACGTGAAGCTCCCCCTCTCAGCGCCTCCAAGCGCCACGGGCTCCCCTGTCCCCCGGAACGGCCCCAGTGAGGCTCCTGGCGGTCTCAGATGGGTTCATCCTACCTGGGGTGGTGTCAGGACAGTGCTTGGGAGCCCTCAGAGCACTCCTGAAGGAATCTCCTCCTGCAGGTGACAAAGAACATGGCACAGGTAACCAAGGCCCTGGACAAGGCCCTGAGCTCCATGGACCTGCAGAAGGTGTCGGCAGTGATGGATAAATTCGAGCAACAAGTGCAGAATTTGGATGTTCACACATCGGTGAGCACCAGGCATCTGTGACAGAGAGAGGGGGGGGACGAGGGCAGGATCCCTGCCGGGTCTCTGAGCCGGGCAGGGTGACAGGGCTGTGTCTGTCCCAGGTCATGGAGGACTCCATGAGCTCGGCCACCACACTGAGCACGCCGCAGGAGCAGGTGGACAGCCTGATCGTGCAGATCGCCGAGGAGAACGGGCTGGAGATCATGGACCAGCTCAGCCAGCTGCCCGAGGGGGCCTCGGCCGTGGGGGAGAGCTCCGTCCGCTCCCAGGAGGACCAGCTGTCCCGGAGGTTGGTTCTCTCCCAATTCCTGGACAGTTCCAGTGCTTCCCAGGGTGCCTCACTGGTGTGAAGGGAAGAAGCTGGCCCTTCCTGGGGGGCTCAGGGGGATGAGCCTCCTCTGTTGTGTTTGGGCAAGTCCCCGAGACTGTGGGGCCACTTTGGGCCTGGGAGGGGGTGGGTCTGGTGCTGGGCAGGGGGCAGGACAGGCCCCCCATCCCCACGCTCACCCTCTGCTCAGGGAGCGCCTGGCACTGCCCTGCCAACAGCTCTGTAACAGCCGGGGGGCCTGGAACTGCCCCTGCTCCTGCACAGCCACCACGGGCCCCTCTGGGGCCAGCCCTGAGGCTGTGGTGTGGGGACAGCCCAGGAAGAGAGACCAGGAGAGGAGTTGGGAAGCCATTCTCCACAGCACCTCAGCTGTGTGAGTTCAGCCCCAGCCGCCGCGGCTGCAGCTCCAGGGCAGCATTTTGGGGAGGTTCCCTGGCAGAGGAGCTCCCTGGCTGCAGCTGCTCCCGAGCTGTGGCCGTTCCTGCTGCCCTGACCTCGCTCCCTTCTCCCCTGCAGGTTGGCTGCCCTGCGGAACTGAGCCCTCCCATGGCCCCGTGGACGGCACCGGTGGAGCGGCCGTGGGCGGAGAACCTGGGACCCCCTCGTGCAGCCCCGGCCCTGCCACCCCCTGCAGCACGTCCACAGTGCCATCCCCCGCCTTGGGACTCTCTCTGGGGGTGACATCCCTCCCTGAGCAGGCAGCAATCCCAGTGGGAATGCTCCCGTGGCCGAGGAGCGCTTTGCTGGATTGTGGGGGGCTCAGTTTGGGGGTGCTGCTGCTGGTGCCTGGCAGAGCCCCACATCCCGCTGCTAATGGAACACTAAGGGGACTTTCCTGGTCTCGGGATGTTGCTCCCCAGCTCCTGTGTTGTTCCCTGTCCCTGCCCAGAGCTGAGCTGTGGGCTGAGTTCCTCGGGAGCTGTTTGGGAGGAGCAGGAGAACCCGCGGGGTTCCCAGTCTTGGCAGCGCTGTGGGAGGGGCCCTGTGCCCGGCTGTGGATCTGGGGAGGTCGGTGCCTTGCAGGAAAGGGGGCGGTGACACCGGGGTGTCCCTTCCCTCGCTGTCACTGTCCCTATGCCCTTTGCTGCTCCGTGTCCCGCCGGGCCGACCCCCCCAGCCCCGTACCACGAAGTGCCCTTTGGAACACCCTCCCACCCAGCCCTGTGCGTGTCAATCCACACATTCCCCGGGCACTGCCAGCTGGAAATGGTTATCCCGGCCCGGGCTGCCAGTTTGGACCAGTGAGGACCCGTGTCCAGCACTGGGAGCGGATTGCAGCAGCTGCGGTGGCTGCAGACACGTCCCCAAATGTCCCCCTGCTGGGTGGGTGTGACGGGGAATGCAGAACCATCCCGGGAGCAGCTCCGTCTCCATCCCTGTGCCTCATCCCTGGATAGCCTCTGTCCCCTCGCTGCTGGCGCTGGGCGGGGGCTGCTCTTCATGCCCCCTCTCGCCGCTCGTCCCTTGTCACCTTTGCCCGGGGCTGGAGCTGTTTGTGTCCTCCCCCCACGCGATCCCCGGCACCACGGAGCTGCTGGATTGCTGGAAGCTCTCCCGGAAGGAAACGCTGTGTTTCCTTTGGTTCTCCCAGGAGCAACTTTGACCTCTGGGGGATGTGATGGGGGCCACCTCCCCGGCACGAACACTTCCCGCTGCGTTGATTATTTTTTTCCCGAGTTCAGTGGCCTTGGAGCGTGTGGCTGGTGACACAGAGCCTTCCTCCCCACCGAGGAGGAGGCGGCTTTGGTCTACAGCAGAGCACTGGATCTTGTGCCACCTGGGCTGGGCAGGAAGCTGGGGGACCCTGGAGATTTGTGCCTGGCTCTCTGCATGGTGTCCCCGTGGGTCTGGGGGCTCCAGACCTGCCCTCCATCCCTCTCCCCAGGCTGTCTCTTTGTGGTTTCAGTGGATTTTTTTTTTAAGTTTGTCTTATTTGCCTTCTTTTTCCCCCAAGCTGTGTCCATCCCCTTCTGTGGGTTTAAATAAACAATCTCTGAACACCCCAGGGTGTGTTGGGGGTGTGGATGCAGACGGGGCCTGTGGTCCCTACGGTCTCACCGTGTCCCCTTCCCTGCGACAGGACCCGGTGCTGAGGGGCTGCCCTGGAGCTGAGGAGGAGGAAGGAGCTGCCCTTGTTCCCACAGCCTCTGCCTATCCAGGAGCTGGGAGGTGGCTCGGGGTACCCGCTCTGGGGGTGCTGAAGGGCAGGGACAACCGCCTTCCACCCTGCTGCCACTCCTGTGGGGACCTGTCCCCCTCCTGTGGCCGAACCAGGGGGACCAGGGTGAGCCGGAGCTCAGAGCAGCTGGAGCCCAGCATCCCTCCCCACTGGGGTTGGGCCAGCCCAGCTCCCTGCACCGTTCCCCAGCCCTTGTGGAGCCACGCTTGGTCCCCCAAGGGGACACCCCGGGTTTGGCACCGCACCGAGGCGGCACCGCACCCATCCTGCCCGCAGCAGCCTCACTGCCAGGGATGGGGCTGCGGGGATGAGGGTGTAACCCTCCCTGTCCCCAGCCCTTCCCTTTCCCCATCCCTTCCCTGTCCCCATCCCTTCCCCGTGCCCTGCTGGCAGACGGGCCCCGCGCCTCAGCCAAATCCCGAATGCCACAGGAAGATGGCTCTGCTTCTCCTGCCTGTTCTCCCGCCTCCGCAGAGAAGACAGGCTGTTCCTGAATGTGAGAGGAAATTGCAAAGGAGATAATTAAGTAGCCAATTAATTACCTAATGATTAATGGGAGCATCCTGCGGAGGCAGCGCCGCAGCCGCCCCGGCCAGATGTTGCCGGGATGTGTCACTCCCGGTGCTGTTACGGCTTCCCGGTGTGCCGGGCTGGGCGCCGCCGGGACCCGACCGCTGTGCCCCGCTGGTGCCACGCCGGGGTGGCCCAACAGCTCCAGCCGGGAGCCGATGAGCGCTGGGCGGGGGTCCCGCAGGGTCCCACACGGACACTCGCTGCCCGGAATGCTCGAGACACGGTTTTATTTTGCCGGCAGGTCCGGCAGAAAAGGCGCAGGGTGATGCCCCGCCCGGCAGCCCCCGGGCACGGTGCGGGGCCCGCGGTGGCAGCCGGGTGTCAGCAGAGCACGGAGAGGAGCAGGACCAGCGCCAGCGCCAGTGCCAGGGCTGCCGGCGGGGCCCGGGCGGTGCCGGCGCCGTTGGGGTACCCGTAGCTGGTTCTGCACGTCCCCTCCAGCTCCTCGAAGGCGATGGGGATCTCGTGGGCAGCTGTGCCCTGCAGGCTCCTCTTCACCTGCCGTAGGGACACGGTGGGCTCCCGCTGTGAGGGGCAGTGCCCGTCCCCACAGAGCCCCTGCCACCCCGCCCTCCCTGTGCCACCCCACGCCATCCCACAGATGTCCCGGTGTCCCCCGAGTCCCTGTGCCACCCCGTGTCCCCATAAATTCCTGAGTGCCACATGCCCTGATGTTCGACCCGTTTCTGCTACCCCAAGTGCCCCCATGCCACGTGTCCCCATGTCCCCTACATCCCCATTCCTGATGCTCCCAGTGCCACTTTTGTCCCCCTGGCCCCAGTGCCCCTTGCCCTGTACACCCCCCTGTGCTTCCCCAGCCCCACTCACCTCCTCCACTCTGTGGAAGACCCGGATCAGGTTCTCAGCCAGGGCCCCCTTCACCTCCTCCTCTGTCCATTTCCTCGCCAGCAGCTCGGCCACCAGCGCAGGATACTTGGAGACGTCCTCCAGGCCAGTGGGGACCCTGTGCCACCCCACAGCTCACAGCTGGGCCACCCCCAGCACCCCCAGCTGCCCACAAAGGGCACAGGGGGGATGCCCCTGCCCCTCAGGAAGTCCCCATGGTGGGGACACACTGCCCCATCCCCTCCCATCCCACACCATCGCCCCCTTTACCCTGAGACCCCATCGTAGTCCCCGCCAAAGCCGACGGCCTGGGCACCGGCCACCTTCTTCACATAGTCCATGTGGTCTGAGGGGGGGAAACGGGGTGAGCAGGGCAGGGGGGGCCACTGCCACCCCCACCCACCTGGGCACCTCCTCACCTGCGACATCGGACAGCGTGGCCATGTCACTGCAAGTCACGTAGGCGTTGTAGAAGTTGACCATCACCAGGCTGCCCGTGGAGGCCTGAGGGGAACAGCCCTCAGCCCCGAGCCCCCCCAGAACCCACCAGTGCCCCTGCCCTGCCCCGGCTGTGCCCCCACACTCACCACCAGCCGCAGCACGTCGTCGGGCACGTTGCGGCGGTGCTGGCAGATGCCGTAGGCAGATGAGTGGCTGAAGATGACGGGGGCTTTGGAGATGTTCAGCACAACCTTCATCGTGTCCACCGAGACGTGGGCCAGGTCTATGATCATGCCCAGGCGGTTCATCTCCTCCACCACCCTCTGCAGGGACAGGGATGGGCTTGGGGGGCTGAGGGGTGTATGGGAGGGTGTTCTGAGGGGTCCCCTGGGGGGATGTCGGGAGCTGCTTGGGTGGCTTTTGGCTGATGGGACAGAAGGATGGGCAGATGGACTGGTGGGTGGGGGGATGGATGGATGGGTGGATGGATGGATGGGTGGATGGATGGGTGGAACACTACAGCCAGAGCAAATCACCCAGCATGGGGCCAGTGGGTGCCAGTACCACATTCCTCCAATTCCACTGCTCCTGGACACCCCAGCTGATGCTATTCCTCACCTTCCCAAAGGGTGAGAGCCCGTGGTGTACAGGCTTTTCTCCCTCGGTATCCACCAGCCAGTTGTCAGCCCTGCAGAGCACGGAGAGCATCAGAGTGGCCACACCTCTGACCACATCCCCCCATGCCGGCCCTGCCACCCCCTCTCTGTCCCCCCCGGGGGTCCTACCAGGGGGTGTTGCAGCTGTGGGTGAGGGTCATGTAGCGGGCGCCCAGGCGGTAGAGGGTGCGCAGGACGCCCAGGCTGCTGTCGATGGAGTGGCCGCCCTCCACGCCCATCAGGCTGGCCACCTTCCCGCTCTCGAACGCCTTCCGGATGCCTGCGGGAGGGCGGGGGCATCAGCTGGGGTGGGCACGGCCCGCCAGCGCCCCGCGGTGCCGTCCCCGTGCCCGCTCACCGCTGCTGTCGGTGACACAGACGAAGGTGTCGGGGTACAGGTCACACATGCGCTGCACCACGTCCATCTGCTCCAGCGTGCGCTTCACCGCGTCCTTGTTCTGCGTCTCGCAGGGCACGTACACGGACCAGAACTGCCACGGGTGCTCCGTCAGCATGGCAGCATGGGCACTGCCCGCCCCACTGCCCGCCCCACTGCCCACCCCAGTGCCCACCCCAGAGTCCACCCCAGTGTCTCTGCCAGTCCTGGTGCNGGTGCTCCCACCTGCCCGCCCACGTGCCCCTGGCGCAGTTTGGGGATGTTGGTGTGGGTGTCGTTCAGCAGCCTCAGGTTGGCTTCTGGCAGCCTCAGCTGGTTGTTGAACTTCTGGAGGAGCTGCCAGGGCAGGTCGTTGTGCCTGGGCAGGGACAGGATGGGCACTGAGGAGTGGCCTGACCCTCTGCCCACTTGTCCTCAGGCTGCCCACCCCACTGTCTTGCTGCACATACAGTCCCCCTGTCAGACTGTCATTCCATCCATCATCCATCCATCCATCCATCCACCCATTCATTGTCCATCATCCATCCTCCATCCCCCCATCAGTCCATCTGTCCACCCACCTGTCCTCTCAGCCAAAAGCCACCCGAGCAGTTCAAGCCAGGAACTGGAGTCAGGGCACTCCCAGGGGACAGTGCCATGTGGGACCCCCTGGAGGACCCTCCCGTGCACCTTTCCAGCCCATCATCCGCCCTCACCCCCGGGGAGCCAGCCCGACATCCCTTTGACAGGGATGTCACCGCAGAGACATCTGTCACGCACATCCCGCACCCAGCGGTGCCGCTGGGGAAGTGGCAGGGTCCCCGCTGGGTGCCACTTCCTGCTCCTGCGCCACAGTCCCACATCCCCCGGCTCCCCCTGCCCCGCTCCCTGCTCCAGTGGCTGCCGTGGCACAGCGCTGATCCACGAGGGAACGCTGCAGGGGACCGGAGCCTCCTGGGGGTCCCGAGAAGAGAGCAGGGACATCCCTCAGGACTGAGCAGGGACTTTCCCCCGGCTTCCCGGTACCCTGCCCGATCCCTTTGGGCTGCGACGCCGGGGATCCCCTCGGCTGCACGGACGGTCCCATGGGATCCCCGGGAAAGCTGTCCCCTGTTCCCACACAGCCCTGGGGTGCCTGGCATGGGGATCCCCTGGGAAAGTTGTTCCCTGTTCCCACACAGCCCTGGGGCGCCCGGCCCGGGGATCCCCCCTCGGGCTGTCGCAGCAGAATTTCCCAGCTGGGATTTTCCCACAGAGACCGAGCAGCCGGGAGTGCTGCAGGGCCAGGTGACCTTTGCTCACCCGTCGATGACCGGCGTGGTCCTCATGATGCGCTTGGCCTCCTCCAGGTACTGCTGTCCAGCGCTGGGCAGTGCCAGCGCCAGCACCAGCACCCACACGCTCCCGCCTGGCATCTTCTGCCGCTGGGTGCTGCTGGGGACAAGGAGGGATCTGCCACCACCGTGTGAGCACATGCCCTGGGATGGCTGTCCCGCGCTCCTCCGTCCCCTCCCGCCGTCAATGAATAACCAGGAGCGCAGCGTTACCCCTCCCCGGGTGCCCTGTGCCCGCTTGGCAGTGCCAGGGCTCCACGGCCGCGGCCTCCCCCGGCCCAGCCCCGGTGGCTGTGTCGTGCAAGGCCTCTCCCCCGAGCCGCGGTGACGCTCCCAATCCGTCTAATGAAGCCCAGATTTTTTGTGGTTGGGAAAGTGCCAGTCCCATCCCCGCCTTCGCCTCCCCGCCACTGGCATCCATCGGCACCCCCAGTTCTGCCCTGGCACCCCCGGCATCCCCGGCACCCCCAGTACCCCAGGCCCCGCTCACCCTGGCCCCGGGACACTTGGGCAGTCCCTGCCTGCAACGGCTGTGAATTAAGTTTTCCGGCTTGCGTGCGGTGACGGGGCTGGGATGGGCTCCAGCCACCCCAGAGCCACCCCCCGCCATGGCGCTGGAGCCGCCACATGCCCGGGGGGAAGCAGCCGGGGTGGCACGGCCGTGGTGTGGGGCTGCTGCTGCTCCTCCTTGTGTGCTTGGATCCCGCACACTCCTGTCCCGAGGGGAAACTGAGGCACCGTTATCCTGCGCTTGCTGCGCATCCCTGCTGGATCCAGCTGTGGTGTCCTCCCAGCCAGAGGCCTTGGTGCGGCTTCTGGGAATGGCATGGAGCCACGAGGAGATGGCCGCTCCAACCAGACACCTCATCCTGGGGTGTGCTGGGACAGGAACCCCCTCCCCCGGTGCCAGCCACGGGGAGCTCGGGGTGGGGTCGGTGTGGGGCTGGCATCCCTCGGGCTTCCCGGCCCCCTTCCCGAGGTGACGCAGTCCCCGCGTTTCTCCCGGGGTCCGGGAGGGCAGGACTCCCATCCCACCCATCCCCTTCCATCCCACCCCGGGTGTCTCCAGCCCCTGCCAGCAGCGCTCTCCCGGCGCTGGCCCCAGCGCGGCCGGATTCCCGGCTCCCCGGCAGGAATGTGCCGGGGGGTTCCGGACCCCGCCCGCCGGGGCCGCTTCCTCTTTCGGCGCTATTTAAGCGGCTCCCGGCGCGTCTCGCCCGGCCGGGCCATGGAGCGCATGGAGGTGACCGAGACCTTTGCGGGCATCGCCCTGCCCGGCCACCTCCACACGCAGGAGTCCCTCGGCTTCGCCGCCGCCTTCACCTTCCGCCCCACCGACGTGCTCATCGCCACCTATCCCAAATCGGGTGAGGGGCTGGGGGAACGCGGGGACAACGAGGGGACGCGATAGGACAGGGCTGGGACCCCGGGGTGCGGGGGGCCTTCTCCGGAGCTGCCGGAGGGACTGGGAGATGGCCGGGCTTGGGGACACGCGGACCTGGTCCCCGCGGTCATTCTCTGGCACAGCACGGGGACCCCTGGCCAGGAGCTCCTGCCCCCGAGCTGCTGCCACACTGTCCCCAGCCCCCGACTGGTGTCCCTGGGGGCTCAGGGGGGAGGACACGGCACTGCCAGCCCAGCTGCTGGGACAGGACAGGCTGAGCCGTGGCTTGCTGTGCCAATCTGTGCTGCCCGTGCCAGTGCAATGCCATTCTGTGCCGTGCCAAACAGTGCCATACTGTGCCCCGTGGTGCGCTGTGCCCTGCCCTGACCCCCACCTCTGCAGGCACCACCTGGATGCAGGAGATCCTGACGCTGCTGTTCAGCCTCGGAGATGCCCGCCCAGCCAAGACCATTCCCAACTGGGAGCGGGCACCCTGGCTGGAGCAGATCTACTGCCGGGAGGCTCTGCAGGACACCGAGAGCCCCCGGCTCCTCACCACCCACCTGCCTGCCCCCGTGCTGGCCCCCGCCCTGCGGTGCAGCAGGGCCAAGGTGAGCGAGGCCAGGGTGTGAGTGGTCCCCAGTGGTCTGGGGGGGTCCCTGCAGGGACATCCCACACCCACGGAGCTTCCCACAGACGGGGAAATGCCGGGGGCTTTCTGGGCGGGGCGCAGCAGAATCGCCTCAGCCGTGGTGGTGACACTGGGTCCCCCCAGGTGATCTACGTGGCCAGGAACCCCAAAGACGTCGCTGTCTCCTTCTACCACTTCCACCACCTGGCCAAGTTCCTGCCCGACCCCAGCTCCTTCGATGCCTTCCTGACGCAGTTCCTCGAGGGCACAGGTAAGAGTTGGGGGGGTCTCTGGGGGGGCACTCAGCCTCAGGACCCCCATCACTCCCCATCTCCCCCCAGTGCACTACGGCTCCTGGTTTGACCATGTCAAGGGCTGGCTGGGCCAGCGGCACCTCCTGGACATTCTCTACGTCACCTACGAGGAGCTGCACCAGGTGAGCCCCGCCGTGTCCCCATGGCTGTCCCCGTCCCTGCCGGTGCCCAGTGCTGACCGTGCTCCTGCCCCAGGACCTGCGTGGCACAGCGCAGCGCCTCAGCACCTTCCTGGGGTGCCCGCTGGCACCGGGGACGCTGGCAGCCCTGGAGCAGCACTGCAGCTTCTCCGCCATGCGGGACAACGCCATGGCCAACTACTCCCTCATCCCCAACGAGATCATGGACCACAGCCAGGGCCGCTTCATGCGCAAAGGTCAGCGGGAATTGGGCTGGGGGGCACGGGGCGGGGCCGCGGGTGCAGCATCCCTGACCCTCCGTCCCCTCTGTCCCACAGGGGTGGTGGGGGACTGGCGCAATCACTTCTCCCCCGAGCAAAATGCCCTCTTCAACCGTCGCTACCAGGAGGAGATGGGGAACGTGGAGCTGCCCTCGCAATGGCCCATGGCCTGAAGGACCCGGGTTTTGGGGAGGGACGCTGGGCCCCCACCTGCTGAGAGCCATTGCAGTGGGTCCCCCCTGCACAGGCCCCCTCAGGCACCCCATAAAACACCCCGACAACAGGGGTTCCTGTGGGGCTGGGGGTCTGGTGGGGGGCCACGGCACCATCCCAGCTCCCTGGGGACGGGGAGCTTTTCCAGGCATGCATTGTGGCCGTCCCCGTGGCCTTGCTCCCCCCGGTCAGGGGCGCGTGGGCGTGACCCCCCTTTCCGCCCATCCCACCCTGCAGAAATAAATATTTATTGCTGTTCCTAGGCAGCCAATTGATCCCATGGGTGTGAGGCGGGAAGCGGTACCGGCAATGGGAGGGGACACATGGTGCTATTAGGGACAAATCGGGGTGGGGACCCATCCCCGGGGACCTGATCAGCGGCTGGGGGCAATGACCGGGTGGGCAGCACTGGCCGTGGCGGGTGCCGGGCTCAGGGGTGGGGTCACAGCGTGGCGACAGGGCTCGCCAGCAGAGCCCATGACACCCAGCTGGCTCCCTCAGCAGGACTCGGGGCCCTCCACCCCGGGGGTCTCCCTCCCGGGGGATCCCCTCCCAGTGCCCCCTGCCCCAGCTACCCTGGTTGGATGCTCCCCCTGCCCATCTCCCCTCCTGGGGTGTTTGCACTGGGTGGGTTTGTTTCACATCCCCCCGAGCACCCTGGGGTTTCCCAGGCAGGCAGCACCCCGAGTCCCCAGCCCTTCTCCTGCCACGCTCCAAGGAATTGCTCTGCGGAGCCACTCGGGAAGCAGAGGCTCAGTAAATAATTAATAATTAACTGGCTCTGTTACCCTGCCTCTGCAGGGTGAGCAAGGTGGGGGCTTAGGGTTAGGGCACCCCAGGACCCCTGGCCAGGGCTGGCTGAGAGGGGGAAGATGGTGAGACCCTCCTTGGGGGCTGTGGCACTGTGGGACAGTGGCACCGGTGTCCTGCCCCTCCTGCCCCCTCTGTCCCCTCTGCCAGCCCCTCCGCACTGCCGGTGGGGACAGCCCAGCGTGGTGTCTCTGGACACTCCCAGCCCCGTGGGATCCCTCTGCACCCACCCTGGGGTCCCCATCTGTCCCCGTGGATTGGGGTGCCAGGGCAGCTCCTGCCCGCACCAAGACCGGCCCCTGCTCAGCCTCCCAGGCTGGTTCGGGTTTCCACGGCAACCTCCATGATCCCGCCTTACGGGAGATGAATCAGGAGCTATAAATAGGTGCTGAACGGGGCTGCAGGGACTGTGCCCCACCTGTGCCTTGTGCTGCCAGCAGTGCCCAAGGGCCAGCAGAGCTGTCCCGGTGAGTGACGCCCTCATGGGGACAGCCTGGCACCTGTGAGAGATGGCAGCATCCCAGAGCCCAGCTCGGTGCCACTGCACTGTGGCTCTCAGGTGGCCCCTGCCCCATGAGGCGGTGCCAGGCCCCGGTTTCAGTCGCTGTGGTGGCCTTGGGCACACCCTGCCCCTGGGAACGTCAACGTGCCAGGAGCATCTGCTGGCACCACGCTGGCAGCATCAGCACACAGCGTGTGGCAGCAGCGTGGCACAGTGCCCGGCACGTGGCACATGGCACAGCACAATGCATGGCACGTGGCACATGACAAATGGCACAGGGAAAATGGCACACGGAACATGGCACATGACAAATGGCACATGGCACAGGGAACATGACAAGGCACCCAGCGTGTGGCACATGACAATGCACATGTCACACAGAACAGACACCCGGAGCACGCCACGCTGCACACCGCACAGCACATGGCAGAGTATGTAGCACATGGCACACAGCGTGTGGCACACGAAACAGACACATGGGACATGGCACACAGCGCATGGCACACGGCACATGGTGCGGGGCATGTGGCACAGAGCACATGGGATGTGACACAGCACATGGGACGGGGTACACGCACAGGGCACACATGGCACAGGGAACACAGCTGGGGACACACGGTGCACGGTGCGTGGCACACCTCACACAGCACCGGGCACACGGCACAGGGCACGCAGCACGTGGCAGTGCCGGGCCCGCTCCGGTGCCGCCTCTCCCCGCTCCGTGCCCTGGATTCGGGGCCGCGGCACAGCGGGGCGAGCGCCCACTCCGGCATATCAAAGCGGCGGCCGCTCGGGCGCTCCCGGCACGCTGCCGGCCACGGACACCCGAATGTGGGGGCTGCGGCTGCCCTCGGCTCTTGTCACCAGGTGGGGCAGCACGGTGCCACCGTGAGAGGACGCGGCAGCATCCAGGAGCTGCCAGTCTCTCTGCCCACCCGCCACTGACCCACCGGAGGGTGGGCGTCAGCACCCAGAGAGGAGGAGGATGGGCACAGGGGTGGTGCTTTATTGGGGGGATCATGCAGCCTCCAAACATCACAGTGACAGAGAAGCGGGGACCGAGGGGACCGAGGGGACAGCAGGGATGGGGTGGGTCCGGGCCACAGGGCACAGAGCACGGGGAACGAGCAGTGCCGGGGGTATCCTGCACGGGGAGGGGCGGGACTTTCCCCGTGTCCCAGCCAGGTGGGGACTGTAGCAGGGCTGGGACTTGCGGGAACCCGTCTGTCCCCATGCCACACCAGAAGAGTGTGGGGAAGGGTCTCACTGGGACGCGTTGAGACTGGGGTAGCCCAAGGCTGGGGCTGAGGGGCGCTGGGGGTCTCTCACTGGGGAAAACTGAGGTTGGGGTCGGGGGTCGGAGGTCCCTCCCTAGGGAAAACTGAGGCTGGGGTCGGGGGTCCCTCACTGCGGGNGCGGGCACCGCGTCCCTGTGTCGCCGGGTGGGGCTGCGGAGAGGGGAAGGGACGGGAGAGGACAGCAAGGAACGGGAAGGGAGGAGGTGGATGGGAGGGGGAAAAAGGGGACGGGACAAGTCGGGGGCAGGACGGAAGGGGATGGGGCAGGACGGGAGGGGATGGAAAGGGACGGGAGAGGATGGCGGGGAACGGGAGAGGAAGGGAGAGGAGAGGAAAGCAGAACCCCGTGGCTGCCCCACTCACGTTCTTGAACTCGCGGAAGGGGACGAACTGGACAATGTCGCGCAGGACGGGCTCGCCCTTGGGGGAGCGCAGGACGCCGTCGTCCCCGTCCAGGATCTGCATGTCCGTGAAGTCGGCGTTGCCCACGCCGACGATGATGATGGACATGGGCAGGTAGGAGGCCCGGACGATGGCTTCCCGCGTGTCCGCCATGTCCGTCACCACGCCGTCGGTCAGGATCAGCAGGATGAAGTATTGCTGGGGGGACAGGGATGCTCGGGGCTGCCCTGCCCTGCCTGGTCCCGCTGCCGGCCCCACGCCGCAGCAGCCACGAGTGTCCCGAGTGTGAAAGGTCTCAGCCCAGCCCCGGCCCGGCCCGGGGGGGTAGCGGGACCCACCGACGCCTCCTTGGTCCGCTCCTCGTCGGCCGCCACACGAGCCACCTTGGAGATGATGGGAGCCACGTTGGTGGGGCCGTAGAGCTGGATTTTGGGCAGGCAGCTCTGGTAGGACTCCACGACGCCCTGGATGCCTGTGGGGTGTGCAAGGGGTGAGGGGCGTCCCAGCCGTGGTTCCGGCCCCTCTGGAGCTGGACTCACCCTCACACTCATCGTTGTCGGGGTTGAAGTTGATGGCGAAGTCGTGGGAGACCTGGAGGGAGGAAGGGGAGGGCAGGGGACAGCTGGTCCAGCCCCTGGCACAGCCTCTGGCACCTGCCAAGCCCCACCAGTGCCACAGCCGAGGACACCCAGAGGGATGAGCACATCCCTGGGGTCCTGCAGGGCCTTGGCAACCTGAGACCCCCTCACCTCGTACTTGGGGGGGATCCTGGCACCAAAGCCCAGAGCTGAGAATTTCTTATCGCTGCAAGGGAAGGGGTGTGAGGAGTTCCAGTGCCATCACTGGGTGCCTGTCACCAGGGCATCTGACCCCAGGGTGGCTGTGTGTGTGGCCCTGGGGGACCCTCCAGAGCCACCAACCTGTCGTAGTCCTGGCAGATCTCGCCCACGGCCACCAGTGCCTTGAGGTACTCGTTGGGCTGGTAGGGGTTGATGTAGTGCAGGGAGCAGCTGTTCCTGGGGTCCCCGTTGGAGGCCGTGAAGTCGATGGCCACCTGGTGGGGGGCAGTGAGGGTCCCCCAGGGTGAGCAGGGCCACTGGCGTGTCCCTGCTGGGTGGGGAGGGGACGCAGCTCACCGTGAAATGGATCTGGCAGCCGCCCATGATGTAATCCAGGAAGGAGTAAACCCTGTGGATCTTCCAGGGGGACCTGCGTCAGGCGCTGCCCCACACCGGCCCCCGGGGCCGGGCACAGCCCGGCACAGCTCCCAGGCAGGCGCTCACCTTCAGGTCCAGCAGCACCACGACCCCCGAGTTCTTGTAGTTGCGCTTCTTTATCTTGTACTTGGGGTTCATGCAGTCCCACTGCACCTGTGGCACCGGCACCCGTGCTGCCTGCGGCCCCCGCCCGGGGCACAGCCCAGCCCCGGCACCCCAGCCTGGCACAGCAGGGACCCCACAGCCCCGGGCATTGCAGCCCAATAACCCAGCACTCCCACAGCCCCAGGGTGCAGCTGCCTTCCCCCTTCTCCCAGCCATCCCCCAGCCACCCCATCCATGACTGATTCACCAGAAGACCCCAAACCCACCATCCCTTCCCCAAAAAGGAGGGCAGTGAGCAGAAAATGACCCCAAACCCAGAGGAAGATGGCTGCTAGGATGGGCTCTGCTGGCAGCACACAGGATGACCCCAGGCCATCCCCGTGTCCCCGTGTCCCACCTTGTTCTCCCCCATTGCCTTCTGCATCTCCTCGAAGGTGGTGAAGAACTCCCCGATGAAGTCGTGCTTGCCCCGCGAGTCGTAGTCCCACACCACGCACTGCGAGGGGCACGGCTCAGCCCAGGCACCAGGGGCTCCTCAGCCCCGTCCCCAGCACACCCCCAGGGAAGCTGGGGTACAGATGCCCCCAGGGCAGGAATAGGGGTGTCCATCATCCTTCCTCACCCTCAGCTTCCTCTTCTCCTCACAGCTGCAGAGCGAGTTGAGGGAGACTTTGAAGGGCTCCCAGATGGGGCTCAGGTTGTTCTTCACCACCTGCAGGATGGGGGGCTCAGTGGGGCGGGGGATCCCCCGGGGTGGCCGTGGGGCAGCCGAGGGCCCGGTGCCGCGGGGGCCTCACCTCGGTGCGGTACACCAGCTGCTCGCTGCGGTCATCATCGATGCGGTAGATCTCCAGGAAGGGATCTGACTTGCTGAAGAGATCCTGGGGGAGGAGGATGGGAGGGAGCACTGCCCACCCCGCCCACCCTGCCCCGCTTGCCCCCAGGCAGCCGGCTCACCTTGTCGTCCAGCTTCTTGGCGCGGAAGGCAAGCTCCACGTAGCCGTTGTTCCCCGAGATCTCCTCCGAGATGATCTGCGAGGAGAGGCGGCCACGGGGTGCTCAGTGCCTGGCACAGATTTGCCCCCCCCCCGCGCCCACCACCTCCCTGGTGTGCCCCGGGAGGGGACAGGGTCCCACGTGCCTCCCCAGCACAGCAGGGACCTTCAGGACGGCCAGCAGATGTCACCGGCAGCCCTGAGCTGTCCCCATCCCCAAGAGTGTGTGCCACCCTACTGATGCGGTCCAGTGCCACCCAGATGTCCCAGTCTGATGCTGTCCTAGGACCCCAGTCCAGTGCCACCCAGGTGTCCTGTCTGGTGCCATCCCAGGGTTCCAGCCCCATGTCACCTGTGTACCCAATCCCGGTGCCACCCACGTGCCTGGGTTTGGTGCTGCTCCAGTGCCCCTGCTCAGTGTCACCCCACTGTCACCCCCAGCACAGCTCGCTGCTCACCGTGATCGTGGACTTGCCCGCGAACTTCCCGTACTTGAGGAACAGCGGCTTCGTCACCCGTTTCTGTGCCACGATCTGCGAGAGCCCGGGGTTGGGGAGGGGACACCATCACGGGGTCCCCGGGCGGGGGTCCCCAGGCTCACCTGCCCCACGGTGCACTCTGTGCCCCCCAGGAAGTCGTCGTCGTGCGTGCCCACACCAGCCTGGCCGTGGCTGTCGTACACCTCAAACCGCAGCTTCTGCACCTCCTCGAAGTAGTAATCGACCGTGAAGATCTTGGCAAACACGGGGTTCAGGTTGCTCTTGATCACCTCGCTGCGATCCACCTGCGTGGGAGCACCACGGGGCCTTGGGGTGCCAGAGTTCACGGGGGTGTGGGGAGGCAGGGATGGGGGGTGAGGAATGGGGGCTGTTGTGGTGGGGGATGAAGGGATGGGAGATGCCAGGCTGAGGGATACAGGGATGGGGGATGAAGGATGCAAGGACAGGGAATGCAGGGATGGGGGGTGCTGGGAAGGACCAGCTGTGCCCAAGTGAATGGCATTTGAAGGAGCCCCTTGTGCCCCCCAGAGCCCTGCCAACCCCGGGTCTGGGGTGCTCCTCCCACTGGGCTCCAAGGTGATACTCCAGCTCTGGCTGTGCTTTGCCACAGCTCTGCTGGAGCAGGAGCAGTGGGTGCGTGCCAGGACAAGCCTCTGTGCCCGTCCTGGGGTGGCCATGCCAGGGGGTCACCAGTCCCGGTGGCCCCAGGGGGCAGCGTGTCCCAGCAGCTCCGGCAGCGGCTGCTGAGCAGTTCCGGAGCCTCCCCCGCACCCGTCCCTGCCAGTGTTGACTCAAAGGGGCACATCCTGGCCAGGGCACCCTGCCAGCCCCCGGCCCCTGCCCACTGCCCGCCCAGTCCAGCAGCATCTGTCGAGCCCACGCTGCCACCACCCTGCCGCGGCCACCAGTGTCCCTCCGGCTTGGGCACTGCCAGCCCCTCGTTCTGGGATGTGGGTGTCGGTCGCCTCAGACCCTCTGATGCCGGGATCTGCCAGCAGGTCCGGGGCCATCTCGGCTCTTGGAGCGAGCGGCAGAACCAGATTCAGGCACCTCTCGTCTGGGGGACACAGGCTGGCTGGGACAGCGCGGGGACAGGAGTCACTCCGGAAGGTGGCTCAGGAGGGGCTGTCTTGCCTCTTGGAGCTGGCTGGTGTCTGGCACAGCACAGCACAGCACGGAGCATGGCACGGTGGAGCAGGGCACAGCACAGCAGGGCACGGCACAGCATGGCACGGCACACGGCCGGGTGCGAGTGTCTGGCATGGCACAGCACACCGCAGCTGGCACGGGGCCCTTTTCCCCCCCGGCTCCGCGCTGGCTCGAGCGGAGTCGATGACACGCCGAGGGATTTAGCGCTAAATCCGCCGGCTGAGCTGCCGCGATTAGAGCCGAGCTGCCGGTGCCAGCCCAGACCTCAGCACGGGGAGGGATGCAAGGAGCCGTGCCAGCCCCATTGCCGGCCCCAGTGGCATCCCGGTGTCTGCCAGCCCCACTGCCAGCCCCATCCATGGGGCCAGTGCCATCCCCACTGCCAGTTTCAGCCCCAGTGCCAGTGTCAGTTCAGTGCCAGCTTCAGCACCAGCCCAGAGCCACCCCAGGTGGGGCTGAAGTGTCCCGTGTCCCTGTCCCGGGGCAGTGGATCCACTCTGGGGCCGCACAGGGTGGACATCTCACCCCACCCCGCTCCCTGGATGTGACCCAGTGTTAGCCCCGTCCCCACAGGCTGCTGGGTGCCTCACAGTGCCCTGCCCAGGCTGCATCACCCCCTACACTGCGTTCTGCACCCTGCAAGCTGTTCTGCACTGTGCACCCTACTCTGCATCGTCTCCTGCACCCCATCCTGGTGCAGCTCTGCACTCTGTTCGCTGCTCCTAACCCTGCACCCTGTTCTGAACCCTGCACCCTGTTCTGGACCCACTACCCTGCTTTGCACCTTGTACTCCACCTCCATTATCTCCTGCACCCTGCTCTGTATCCTGTACTCTGCCCTAAACCCTGTACCCCTTTCTGCACCCTGTAACCCATTCTCCATCATCTCCTGTACCCTGCTCTGTACCCTGCACTCTGCTCCCCCCATCTCCTGCACCCTGACCCCTGCTCTGAACCTCAACCTTTGCTCTGCACCCCGTTCTGCACCCTCGCCCTCACCCCCTCCTGCACCCACCAGCCCGTGTCCAGCCCCGCCACGTCCCCGGGGCCCGCCCTGCCCGGCGCGGTGGGTGCCAGCAGTGTCCCCCACTCTCCTACCTCCATCCACTGGCCCTGGGACTGCATCAGCAGCAGGACACAGGGGTCCGACTTGTTGAGGGTGTCGCGGTCCAGGAGATGTTTACAGCTGACCCGCAGCTCCACCTTGGAGAGCACGGCCAGCGGGGCCTGCGGGCACGGCTCGGGCACGTCGCCCATGCCGCCCGGGGCGCGGGGGCCGGCCGGGCGC
>VXAC01003892.1:0-128152 GCA_013399225.1 Rhipidura dahli
AACTTTCAAACCCCAACAATAACCATCAATGAGTCATTTTCACCACATAACAAATTTCCTCATGGAAAAAACCAAACAAATCCAACCACCCAAACCATTCAGTTCCATAGAAGGGTGACTTCTGCAGATTCCCAAGGAAGTCACTGAGTAGTTCTGAGATCACACAGAGCACATACATACATGTCTGTATGTGACCAAACCAGTGCAGGTTTCCTGTGTGGTCAAACTTTGAGCCACCTGGTCTAGTGGAAGATGTTCCTATCCATGGCAGAGGGGTTAGAACTCAATGACCTTTGAGGTCCCTCCCAACCTAAACCATTCTGTGATTCTATGACTGTGGTTCCATGGAGAACCAAGCAGTAGTGTCCATAGAGTTGAGGGGATGGTTCATCTTCAGAAGCCCACCCCTGTGTATGGGTCGATAAACTAACCCATGAACTCCCCTGGCTCAGCTGGCTGTGACTGCAGACCAGACAGACAGCTCAGGTTTGCCTCCTGCCATGGCAGATGTGATGAATGTGCTTTTATTGGTCCCACAGGCCTTCCCTGTTGTTGAGGCTTTGATATGAGTACTATATAGAGCCAAACTGAATGCAGTGCTCTGGCCTGCATTGCAATTACTTTTATGTCATATAATAAAGGAAAATAGATGTCTCTGCTTTTTTTAGGATACAGCAAAGCAAATAAACTGGACTTCATGCATAAACTGGACTTCATTCCATAGAAACTGTGACCAAATTGGGGGAAGATGGGTTTATATTTCTACCATTGTATAACTGTCTCAGATGAAAAATTATTTTAAAAAATGGAACATTATACCATGATACAGCTCTGCCTGGCAGTTGTTTCTTTCCTCTTTTTGCTCTTATCTGACCCTGGAGTTAAGGAACAGCTCCCAGAATTCTGGCCAACTGCACATGATAATATGATGATGTAATAAAATTTCCTCTCCATGGTCCATATGTGCTAAGACAGAGACTATGCAGATAAGCCATATTTATAGGATAATGACAATATTTCCTAAAACAGTGTAATTTTTTACTGCTTGTGCTGGGCTCCAAGTCATTACTGCATCTTTCGAGCAGTATTTCCTTAACCTCATGATTAGAAGGGTGAATGTAGGGAAGTACTGCAAGGAATTGCCAAAGATGAGAGTCATTTATACAAAACCTCCTTGCTTTTCTGTTTACAAAGAGAGAATATGGCAGTCACATAACCTAGGGTCGACCTCAGATCAGTATGTGCACAATATCAGGGATATTCAGTTCTTCTACATGTACTCAAGCCCACTGGAAAGGCAGCTCTCAATGGGGCACTGCTGTCTTCCAGCAATGCAGCTGGAGAAAGGCTTGGCCTGGATCCCAAATGTGGGTCACAATCTTTTACACGGTGGCAAGTTTGAGCTGTGGTTCAAGTCCCAGAATCTCCTGGGAAAAGGGAGTTCTGCTGCTGTCTCCAGTACTGGCTCCTGTCAGCTGCTCTAAAATAGGTATGAAAAGTGCACAGCAAACAGAAAGAGTAGGCTGAGGATGTGGTGTGCAAATATCTTCTGAAGGCTCAGCCATTCTGCACGGGCAGGCAAAAAGCTTCTCTTCAGACACATATTGTATAAACACCTTCAGTTCATAAAAAGGTGTAAGTAAACATCATCAGCTGTAATTTACCTCTAACCTTGAGCCCACCTCGGTGTGAAAAGTTGGACTGTGTGATCTAAAATCCCTTAGAGCTTTATGTCTATGCTTTTAAGAGTTGTGCCTTTCATGCAACAGAAACTTCTCTCTAAATGCTGGATTCTCCAGGGAGATCCAACTCCTTTATTCGTCTTTGGGGAAGCAGAGCAATTAACTGCTTTAGCTTGCTTTATAGCTGCTTTGTGTCCCTGGGGCAGTGCAAAGGGCTTTGATGTATTTTCTCCTGGAAAGCCCTAATGGCATGCTAATGGTAGGTGTAAGAATAGACCTTCTCACCTGGGACAAGGCAACAGAAACAATCATGCCCAAGAACCTTCCAGAGACCTCGAGCTCACTGAAGAACACTGAGTTTAGCATTAGCTGAGGAAGAAGAAGAAGTATGCATTTTATGGAGTTTTCCAAATAATTTGCCAAAAGTCTCACTTCCAGCTAAGAATTGGTACAGCAAATGCTGCTGGATATGCAAGAACTAGCACGTGTGTGGTTTAAGGGATAAGCTGTGGAAAAAACGATATCATCGGGAGCTAGATTTGGGATTTATGTGCCCATTACAACTCCTTGTTCCATGCTGTAATAATATTTGATTATCCCACCAGCCAGCAGCCCAAGATCATGAAAAGTTCACACATAAGAAACATCTGTTTTATCATTCATGACAATAATTCAAAGAGCAGATAATTTACTCCAGCACTTTCTTCACCACGCTTCTCCACAGGAACGCGCTGTGGAAACAGCTATCCCTCAATAAGTACTTGCAGCTCCCAGGAGAGATGACACAAGAAATGCCAGAGTTGGGCTTGTTGGTGCAGATGTGGTGCCATTATGACTTTTTCTAGAGAAAAAAAAAATTGTAAGAAAAGGTGGGAGAGGATTCATGAACAGTGGTGTGAGTTTGAGACCATTTAATATCCCATTTCTCTTCAAAATTCCCATGCCTCAGTGTTCAAGGAGAGTGTAAGAAAGAGCCATCTATAACTGAATACAGAGGATTGACATCTTACTGTCATTTGAAGGCACAACTCTTTGTTAAGCACCTGCTTCTCAATCCGGTGCAATTTTCTTTGCTCACAGAAGCTACAGTCCTAGAATGTTTCTTTGGGTGGAAATGAGTCCTTAGAGAATCCTGGTTTCTCCCAGTCTCCAGCCTGGAGGTGAATCACAGCCTACACTGGTATCGACTGGCAATTCCATGCATCAGCCAGATGCTCAGTGAGGACATGCAAGAGGTGGAAATTAGGTCAGTTTAGTACAGATGCCTATAAAGGAATTGCTGGAGCATGTAGGGACAAAATTATAAAAAGGCCAAAGCACAAAACGAAACACAACTAACAGTGGAGAGATGGCAAAGAGCTTCCCATTAATATTTCAGCAGAAGGAAGAAGATGAAGGAAGAAGCTGGTCCTCAGTGAGGGAGGAAGGCCAATAATGCTTGGAGGGTTGAAGTGGTTAATGCCTTTCACCTTTCAGCCTTCACTAAAACTGCAATGAGTCCGTAACTAACAGGGTAATACCAGGGAGTGGGGAGGAGCTGTTTGACTGACAGCAGACAAGAGGCAGCATAAGGGATTTCGTTAAAAACACAGAGTTTTTTGTTCTGGTTCAAATTCCAAACCTGGCTAGCCACTCTCTTGAAGGATATGTGAGCCCTAGGAGGGAGAGAAAAGGGCAGATATGGGCCTGATGCTCTGAAGGAAAGGGAAGAGCTGGGGAATTATCAACCAATCTGCATACTGTCAACACCTAGAAAAAAACATTGAAACAAGTGGAACAGACCATTTTGGAACACTTTGAAAATTTAATAACGATAATGAGAACACCAGACTTGACAGATCTTGAAGGTATGGGAGACAGAGCATGTAGAAGAGAGAGAAGTTGCTGTGATGTGATTTCACCTTCACTGTAGGAAGGCTTTTGCCACTATTTCACGTGAAAATTGCTCAAGTGAGTTGGGAATTTAACCCAGATTCAATCCTGTAGTGTGGATGGCTATGTGGTAGGAGAGCTATCCTCAGTAGGGGTTTTCTGTGCTGCTCTCTTGTACTGGTGGAAAAGCTGGAGAGGGGCTTTGGAATGTAGCCTGGGGTCTTTCAAAATCTTTCTGTCTTGAATAGCAGCATATAGGGGCTACATCTGCTGATGGTGCAAGTCTAGGTTTGAAAATAAAAGATCCCACAGAGATCCTATGAAATAATTATTTCATAAAGGCATTCAGGACAACAGCAGGCATGGGGTTGCCTCAGGCTCTCCAGTTGTATCAACAACACTGGCTTAGTTATTTTCTCCAAGGATGCATTAACAGGATTGATGTGCATTTATCATACAAAAATTAACACAGGGGAAATAACAGAGATGGGAAAATTTAAGGCCCTGCAGGTTACTCGTCCTGCCGTGGCATATCTGGGGGTGGCTGCTGATGCTGAGATTATGTTGCTTTTGTCAACTATATTATCCCAGCAGATTTAAGAGGTGTTGCAGACATCCTCCTTTTCCACTGCAGTGGTGACCAGACCAGCTCTCCCAGATGTGAACAACAGGGTTGTGGCTGTTCAGCTGAGGCCTGTTTTGGCTTGGCAGTCACTGACCTCAGAGGGAGCAACCAGTACAGTGGGAATAGGTGGCTTCCTGCAGAAATAGTCTAGGCCATGAAGAAGGAAGGAAGTGGGAAGTGAACTCTAAGAAATATAAAGAGGGGTTGTCTGTCTAGTCCCAGTGCTAGCTCTGGTTTGGAGCACCTCAAAGGAAAAGACAGAATGCTGCAGTGTATATATTTATGTTGCCTTCAAACTCATTAAATTCCGCAATGAAGATCAAATAGAAGATTTTTTTTTCTCGGTGTGCCCAAGAAACAATGGACCTACACTGCAGCAAGAGAGATTTCAGGTAGAGATTGGGCTTAACTCTCTGAGGAGAGGTAAGGCTTGGGACAGGTCACTGCAGGGACAGTAGAGAGAAGGAGCTGTGCTCACCAGAGACAAGGTTAGACAAACATCTGTCAACAAGAGTTTAGTTAATGCAGGTGGTGCCTTGGGGCAGGGGAGACATGAGAGGAACCCTTTAGTCTCTTCCAGCCGCCTGACTGTGTACTCAGATGTATCCCTTCACCTCCCTCTCCCTCCCGTTTTTCTCTTCATTTCCAGAGTCTACTCACTAGGGTCTTGGCCCTGCTCTCAGCCCACATCCTTCCCTGCTCTAAAAAAACTCTGGAGTCCTGAGGCAGGAGAGAGGGTGTGATGGTTCCCATCTGAGGAGGTCCCTTGCCAGGAGCTCTGCTGTCACTGGTACCCTGATGGAAGCCAGGCCTCTCTATCACATGTGTGGACCCTTTCCTGGGCACATTTCAAGAACCCTGACCCAGCACATGGTGAATAAATAATGCCAAGAGGTTTCTAACATACAAAAGGTCTCCTAACTTGGCCACCTTACTTGTAATCTCAGCTACTGCTTTAAGCCTACCAAATGGATCAGATATTTTTCTACCTGAGTTGCCTTTGGGAGGTAACAGATGATGAGGACAACAGTCATCACTGTGCAAATAAAAGGGTGGTTTTCCTGGGAGAAAACAAACAAACAAACCAACCAAAACCAGACACCATGCTGCCCACAATTTTTGATCCATGTTAGGACCACAGGGTTTACCCTCTGTATATTTTCCCGATGCTTAAACTCAGAGACAACTAATGCAGCCTAAGAAGCACAGTGTTGTGGATCCCCTGTGAGGTCTCACACAGTGTCCCAAAATATATCTTCCTTGTCCAAATTAATTTTTGGAAGTCTGTCCTGGCTGAACATGTGCAGCCCAGCAGATCCTCAGGGACTCAACAGCTTTGGGTGAGATTAAAGGGAGATGGACCAAAGCCATATTAAAGGGAAAGAAGAACTGCCAGAATCCACTTTTTCACGTGATGCAGAAGGAAAGCATTTGCTGGATCGAGGCAGACATCAACTGCTCCAACCTTTCCCTGAGCATGTAGGGTCAGTGCCTTGCTCCAGCCTGTTCTTCTCCTTTTCCCCCAGGTTGAATGCAAGTCTATATCATGTCTTCTGCTCCAAAAGGGTGACTGGAGAAGAGGAAGGAAAAATAAGTCCAGAGGGAAACAGTGATCAGTGTGTGTGGTGCCCTCAGTCCATCACACTGTGCAGGGATGGAAAAAAATAAAATTGATCACAAAGATCAGAGCTTAGAGCAGTGATCTGTTCTGGCACTCCAGGTATGATACATCACCTCCTATGCCCTGTTTCCTTTCTTTGCATCAGGATTGTTGTTTTGGCAATGGTGTCCAAACGAAAACAGGAAACAGAGTCAAAATGCTCTTAAGTTTCTAAACTTGACATTGAATGGCATCAGACATTGTGGTGAACACCTTCCAGGGCATGGAAATGTAGTTTATTATCTTCATTATCGTATTTTTTAAATTCCTGAAATGTAATTATCAATGGTAATAAAAATGTATATATTCTGAATGGTCTCCATAGCTGAGATCTCCTTCTACTGAAGAGGTCTAAAAGAGTTCATGTGATCAGACCTTCAATTTATTCATCTTCTTGAGGCAGAACCACTCTGTATCTACTGGAAAGTGACTTTATCTTTGCACTTTGAAAGCATCCAGACAGGAATTTGGAATGCAATTAGTTTTTTACTTCCTAAGGTGGTAGTGTGAAAATGGATACCTTTGTTTTCAACTCTTTTGCTTTTATAACCAAGATCAAATTAAGGACAAATATTGGCCAGGGGTGGGAGAAGAGGAAGTGTAAAGTTCTGCTTGCAAGAAATAAAAAATAAAAATTTGAGAACTTGAGAGCATGTGGACTATGTGTGCTTAAAGTATTTTTGTGAGCACTACATCAATAAAGCCACTTTCCCCACAGATTTGTGTCTGGTGGCTGACTGCAAACTCCAGCTGAAGCTGTTTTCCTGCAATCTGAGAGGTCTCAGCTGTGTGGCTTCTCTGTCTCTAAGGGTGTGTGAGTAAACACCACTTTTCCCAAAGGTGTGATCCTCCAGTGGCCTCTCTTATCTTCCTCGGTGCCTCCTTCCACCAAACAGGAATGCCATCATCAGAGAAATACACAACTTTATACACAAAATTTGACTTGGTTTTGCCCAAAAGGCTTAAAAATTACTGCAAAGGCAAACAGACAGACATGAACACGTACAAAGTGATTGCATAAGCTCCATTTCCCCAGAAAACACAGACTGAAAGCAGCTCTGTTGAAAGGGAAACGTTTACTAACCAAATACCACAGGAAACTTTGAATAAAATGTTACCAGAGTTAGAATGCAGAATTTGGATACTTGGGCCATGGAGGGAAAATATTTGGTCCTCAAATATTTCATGTTTCAAACAGGCTTGATCTCTTGGGAATTTATTAATAACTTTTCTAAACATCCCACAATGTTTCATTATTATTTTCTTTAATGAGGGAAGAGTATGATTTGTCTGCATTTATTAATAAAATATTTAAAAAAACAAAACAAGGACATCTCAGACAGGAGATGGTTCTGTTTTATAGACTTCATTTACTTCTTGTGCATTTAAAGCAGTTTCATGGGCTTGTTTGGTTGGGTTTTTTCCCAAACAAATATATGTATAATCTAACCCAGTCTTGAAAATTCACAGACATATCTGCAGTTCTGGGAAGCCTCAGTGTGTGACTGAAAAGTTCAAATCTGTGTCTAGCCTTCTCTAGACTAGAATTTCCAGGTGAACAGAGGAGATTTCCCTTCTCATGTAGCCAGTTCCATCCCAGAGACTGCAGAATATTGCAGCACTAGTAGAAATAAAAAGGGCCAGACTAATTTTGCAATTCCATGGTCACTGATCTAGAGAATAGAATTTTCACCACGTGGACATTATCTGCAGTGGGGGACATCATTTTTTGGAGCACATAAAAAAATAACTTGTCCAGGAGACCATGATATGAAGCTGGTAAACCACAGTGAGCAGGCTGTGCCATTCCAGGAATGTGTGCAATATTTGTTTGGGTTCTTCATCCTTTCATAGTTTGTTAGCCAATAGATTTACCTCTCTTTTAATGGGCATCAAGAAACACATCTGCAAGAGGCAAGCCCAAAGATTAATTCCTCCCCTGCACTTCCTGCATTTGTTCAAATAGTTGAACTAATATTTATGAATAATGCATTGCACCCATGAATGCCACAAATCAGTGCAACTCCAAGGACTTCATACTTAAACCAGCTGAGGCTCAGACTCCATATGTATTATTAAGCCAGCTACTTTTATTGGTTAATAAATATTATGTAAATATTTATTTCTAGGAGACTACTTTTGTACTGCAATGAATTATTAAGAATTTATTCAAATTTCTGGCAGTTTCCTCATTCTTTATGGTCCGTTCATTTTGGTCATTAATTATTTTTAGAGTTTGGTGTCTTACTTGTGTGATGGTTTTGTGGTTTTGTTTTTATGGGGTGGGTTTTTTTTGTGTGTTTTTTTTTCTTTTTTTTTTTTCTTTTTTTTTTTTAATTATTGTTATTAATTTTTATTTAGGGTTTTATTTGAAAGCTTTAATTAAGAAATTGATGGGGGTTTGAGTGCAAATATTAAGACAGACAATTACAGAGGAAAAACACTGGATACTCCAGGGTACAGTTGTTGTTGTTACAAATGCCTGGTACTAGTTCAAAACCATCAGAGTATGTGTTTTGTCCACATAAATTTCCATCAGGAAATTATGAGAATGTAAGAATAGATAAACACAATAGTGAGGCCATAGCTTTTGAGGGCAATGAAGAAAATACAATATGTCACTGTCATCACTAAATAAAAATCTAATATGACACAGATTTACAACCTGATATAAAGTTCTACAATCTTTTAAATGGGAAACTACAGAAAACAGTATTTTAATGACTTGTTTCTTAGCTAGTGTCATTGATGCCTGTACAGTTTTGCTCACAGTGGAACAGCTCAGCTGCTGTCAGCCAGATTAGTACTGCTGAAATCAAGGGAGTCACACAGATTGACACCAGCTGAAGACCTGTCCTAATAAATCTGACTTTATTTATGAGGGTTGAAACCACAGTCATGTCTCCTCAAAGGCAAGTCTCACTCAAATGGTGGGAATAAATTGTTTTGGCTGCATGAATGAATTGAATATTGAATGTTCCATTTTTCAGGCTTGGCTGCCACCTCACCTAAATCAGTGGAGCTTATTTACACCAGCTCTTTGCAGAAATGACCAGCTGGTCCTGGAGTGCCGACAGTCAGGCTGGTTTACCTGGCCCAGCTGATTTTCTGTTCAGCAGCTGGGTGTATGATCAGTGTCACAAGTATTCTGGCATGAGGAGTTCAAGCCACAGGGCATGGTGCATCTGCACTCAGTAATGGAAACCTGGGCTGAGTAACACTCCAGAGTAAAACCCTTCACATGGCATTTTCTAAAGAACTGGGGGAATTCGATGCTGGATTTACCACCTTAGCTCCTGGAACCTTCTGCATCACTGTGTCAGGGGGACACAAGGCTGAGCAAAGGAGCTTTTGACTCTTTATCCACAGTGTGATTCCTGTCAATCCTATTCTTTTGGAAGATTCTTTAGACAGCAAAAGACTCAGTCCTCCTGCAGTATTGCAGCTTCTTTCATGCAGGTGTCAGGTCTCATCTGCAGAGGCCAGCAGCTCTGAAAATGAGATATTCACCTGTGCTGAAGTGGGGCTGGCTGAGTGTTCACATGCTTGGTGTTATCAAGAGTCAGCTAAAACAGAAGTTTTCATGCTCTTGTTTCTAAAGCTTCTTTGATATTTCAAAGGCCCAGGCTGATGTAACTCTCCTTCCCATCACCTAAGTAGTGACAACAACAACAACAATTGATGGTGCAGTTTGACTTCCCCACCTCCCTTTCCATTCCAGTATGTTCTTCCTGAATCCCAGCCTTCCTGCTGATGGAAAAGGCTGTCACCTCCATCACCCTGGCATGGAGAAAAGCAGGAGAAAAAGCAGTTTCCTGATAGGAAACTAACACAGCTACTTGTTTGGCTCATTTAAAAATCAGATTCATGATGCAGCCTTTACCTCTTAAGAGTCAGGAAAGTCCAAGGTGTTCTTGTTTTTTTCCTTGGACCTGCAGGCAGACTCTGATCTCACTTATTTACAAAGGAAATCAGCTAAAGGCAAGGAGCTATTCCTGCTACTCGTTTGCAAGAGAAAATAGCACCCATCCTCCCTGAGCACTCTTTCTGTGCCTAGTACCTGTGTTCTTTGGCTGGATACAGCCTTCAGTAGAAGTGTCAGACACATCAAACAACATAAAATAAATTAATCTATTTCCCAGTTTATTTTTTCTAAGAAGAATATAAAATGAAGTCAAATTGAGAAACCTGCTTATGGGTTTGAGAGGTATAAAGGATGTATTGAGGAAGAAGTGATAATAAAGTGTTAGCCTAACAGAGTCAGAGCTAGCTTGTACTGGGACATGCTGCCTGTTTCCTGTTCACTGCAGATGGCTGTAGAGTGATGGATAGTGGCATTCACTGATATAAAGTCCACAGAAAGGGAAAGGTAAAGAGATAAAAATCATAAAACTATTAAATTCAAGGTCCAAAAATCCAGTTCGACACTGAGAATTAAAAGCAATGGGGCTTCCTTCTTTTATTTAGGAGCCAGAAGTGATTTATGGAACCTTTGCGTATTTATATGTTGGAAGAAGGGGCTGAATCCTCATCAGCCAAGCAGACATTGGCAGAAAGATGAAACCAGCAAACTCAGACTGAAATATGGCAGAAATGTTTAATAGTGAATGTAATTGAACTCATCAAAACATGAAGTGTTTTTTCCATCATTTGAAGATCTTAAATTCAAGTCTTTGAATTAGACAGAGAAGTGTCTTTAGAGCCTCTGTTTACTGGAGTCAGGATCCCAGGATCAAGCCAGGGTGATACAGGATTGCAGTGATGTCTTTTAGCATTAGTCATCCTTAGAGGGATGTGAGAGCTCACAGAAGACCAGGTTTGGGCTGCTCCCATCAAAGAATTCAACAAGAGCTGAAATGTCCCTGTCATTTGGGATTTAGTGAGATAACCTTACACCCAGGCACACCTCCAAGTGCACCAGTGTCCCATATCCACTCAGGGATCACCATCAGAAAGGCTGCTCAGGCAGATGGATGTCTCAGCACCCCTGCCCTGGGGCTGCAGGCTCACTCCTTGATCCCTGTCTCATCCAAGCTAAGACAGAGTGTCTGGTTTATGACTCCCACAACCCAAGTGAGGTGGGCTGGGGAGCTTCAAACAGCCAGATGTCCAGATCTCAATGATTTCATCCTTGCTGACACTTGACCACAGCATTTTCTAAGGAATTCGCTGAGGCAATGAAATATGCTAAGGAAACAATCAAAGAGAGTGAGATAACCAAATGTTTCTTGGGAAAAGACCCAAACCAACACAATGCCATTTTTATGTCATTTATGAAGTGCTCTTTTGCTTGATGTTGTTGACTGATACCACAGGAGATTTGAAGTCCTGTTGCTCCTTCATTTGAAAAGTTATTTTTGCTAGACCTGATATCATGGCTCCTTCATGCCCGAACCAGCAAGCACAATTTGTATGAAATATTAAATATTAGCTATCAGATTTACATCTGAGCCATTTATCCTAGACTAACCCAACTAGTTTCACTTTTTTTTTTTTTTAAGGCCATTTTGCCTAGGACCGGGGAATGGCACTCTCAAAATGCTCCTTTCAGTTCACAAAGTATTAGAGGTTTGGACCCCAAAGTCTGACACTCAGTGGCATCCACAGGCAGATGAACAACACCTGGGTGACACAAAGAGAGCAGGGTTTATTCTGAGTTACTCAGCAGAGAAAGAGAATCCCTGTAGCTGAATATCAACAATGTACAAGGAAGGATGTGCTGGTGACAGAAGGCTGAGAGAGAAATACTGAAATAGAAAAAGCTGGAATGACAAAACAGAGAAGGAAGTGAGGTAAAAGGGGTGGATATAGATGAGGGAGAATAGACACAGTCTTGGAGGAACCTGACAGAAAACACAATCCTCAATCTGGTGTTAAGGGTTATGAGTCCTGGGAAGGGGCTGTGGTACTTACCACCCCTGTGGTAGGGGTGAAGGTGCTGGAGGAGGAAGACAGCATGTGGAACTTTCTTCAGTTTGCATTTAATTCCAGTTGAATCCTCTCCCAGAGCAGTTGTCTGTCCAAACTTATCACACAAACAATCTGAGCTTTTAGAGTTCCCCAATCCAGCTGGTGTAAAACCTTTTAACTGCCCATGTCTTGTCACACAGCATGAAGGGACAGAAGTTGTGACCAGAAGCTGTCTGTGAGCAGAAGTTACTGGAGCACAGATTCCTCACCCTCCCCACACCACCCATCAGCCCCAGCCTTGAGCTGTGCCAAGCCTGGGGAGCAAACCGCACACAGGACCAGATCCCCAGGAGGGCTGGGATAGAATCATACAATAGTTTGGGTAGGAAGGGACTTTAAAGATCAGCTAGTTCCAACCTTCCTTCTGTGGGCAGGGACATCTTCCTCTAGACCAGGTTGCTCAGAGCCCCATATAAGACCAGAGCCCCTGGATTGAACACTTCCAGGGACAAGGAATTCAGTTTCTCAGGGCAACTTGTTCCAGTCTCTCACAATTCTCACAAGAAAGAATTTCTTCCTAATACCTAATCTAAATCTATCCTCTTTCAGCATAAAGCCATTCCTCCTTGTCCAATCATCACACAAAGACCAATGGACCCTCTCCTGCTCTCTTGAAGCCCCTTTAGGTATTGGAAGGTGCTACAAGGTCTTCTTGGTGCCTTCTCTTCTCCAGGTTGAACAACTCCAACTCTCTCAGCCCTTCCTCACAGGAGAGATTCTCCATCCCTCTGACCATCTTAGTGGCCTCCTCTGGACTCACTCCAACCCAGCTCCATGTCCTCCTTATGTTGGATGGCTCCTTAGGATGGGGGGCTGGGAGTGGCTCATCCCAACCCAACCTGGCACACCTGAGTTCCAGGAGGCAACCAAAGCTGAGCAGAAGTTAAGGGAATATCTCAGTTCTAGTTTGGCCATCAGAGTGATTCACCCACCCATCACTGCACAGCCTGGCACATCAAACAGAAAGATTTGCCTAATTTAAATATGCCTTGACACTTATTTTAGCCCATGAATCAACTTTCTTGTGTTTAAGACCTGTGAAACTGTTAAACAGGATTTTCATTCCCTTTGCAAGTATTCATTTCCCTTATAATAATCTACTTCAGTTTAAGGATGAAAGATACTTTAAATCCTTTCAAATTCAGATTTAGAGTAGTTGGGGAAAATACTAGACCTGTGCCTAGATAAAAGGAGAAAAATACATCAGAGATGACTCAGCTAAAATCAGGGTATACATTAGTAGGGAAACAGGTGATGAGAGAGTTTGGGGTGGAGTTTGAGTTCAGGGTGGGGTTTGCACTGCCATGTACCTGCAAACATTTGTCATGCCCACTGCTGGCACAGGGTAGAAGTATGATTGGGCCCAGGAGTATTGCACACTCCTAAACACTGAAATCATGGAAGGCATGTGTGGCATGGCAGGGGATAGTGTGATCCAGGGTTGCTCTGTAAAGAGGGGAGTCCCAAAGGAGTCGGCAGACTGCTTCCCACAGGGTGTGCTTGTAGGACAAATGTCCTTTTGCTCTTCAAATGAAGTCACTCTTTTAAAATACCAAATAAATCAAACATCTGTGAATAATTGTATACGTGTCATGTCATTGAGTGTAACCAGCAAAGCCAGATCAAACATTTCTTGCTGTACTAGCTACATTGCAAGAGTCTGAATGCTATGAGCAACATGAGGGATGAGCTCTGAGCTTTTTGGAGCTGTGCTAAAATCTCAGCGTGCTGGACCCCGGCACTGCAGCTTTCCCTTTAAGAGCCCTTTGGCTCACGGCGATGCACTGAAATGCAGGAGGTGGGACAACACCACACACAAAAATGAAGAAGTGAAGGCCGGAAAAGTTTCTCCAGAGGAAAAATGCAGGGCTTGTCCTTCACCGTGACGTCAGATCTGTCTTTAATAAAATCCCCAAAGAGCCAAGAGAAAAAGGCAGAGTGCCTAGGCTAGGTTGCCAGTTCAGGATTGCTCTGCATTCCCCAAAGTGGTGTTTTTGTTCAATACGGCTCTAAATCTGGGTTCAATCAAATGTATTTAATCCCGGCTTCCAGGGATGAGGTGGCTTTTGCCCTGGATTCTAGCAGCAAGCAGCATTTTGCAGGTGAGTTTGGGAACTGCCGGGGAGACCTGTCTTCTGCAAACACACTTCGGTTTAATGCACGGTGGGCTGGGAGAGCCGAGTGCGGTGCGTGTGGGAAGGTGGGCGCTGGAAAGTTTTGGGGAAGTATGAGAGCAGGAAGGAAAGGTGAGCTGGGGGGAAAAAGGAAAGGAAAGGAAAGGAAAGGAAAGGAAAGGAAAGGAAAGGAAAGGAAAGGAAAGGAAAGGAAAGGAAAGGAAAGGAAAGGAAAAAGGAAAGGGTGCAGAAGTGTCTCAGAGTTGAGCTCTGCTCAGCATCCAGGTGGATCAGCCCAGAAAACGGACAGGTTTTTTTCTTTTAATTGTTATTATTTGTACCGTGGAGCAGAAGAAGGATGAGGAGATCCCCCACTGCTGCCTGAAGCAGCACGGCTGAGGCTGTGAGGGGACCGGGCAGGAGGGGAAAGGGCGGCGGTGCCCGGGGGTGCCGGAACCGAGGCAGCCCCGGTGCCGGTACCGGGGCGGGGCGGGGGCGAAGCCGCGACCGGGAACGGGAGCGGGAACGGCACCGGGAGCGGGTCCGGGAGGTGCCGCCGGCTGCTTCCGCAGGTGGAGCCGCTCCCGCCGCTGCCTCGGGGCCGGCGAGGGTGGAGGGCTTGATCCCCCTCCCGATCTTCTGAAGCTGCCTCTCCACACAGCAGCAGCCGGTTTCCTCCCCGTCCTCTCTGGAAAAACCTGTCTGGGGAAGCCGCTTCTTTCCCAAAGGTGCCGGAATTTTGCTTTGCCTTTCCCGCTGCGTGGCCGCAGCTTGAATTCCCGGGAGAGAGGGTTGGATTGAGAGCAGCCGTGGGAAGCGGTGAGGGTCCGACGGCAGAAGCAGCGCCGATCCCCGGAGGGGGAGCGGTCCCCTGTCCCCCATCCCCGGAGCCAGCGCTGGGCTCCGGGCTCAGGGAGCCGTGGGGACCCTGGGAGTGAGGGGGGTGTTAGGGACCCGTGTGGGCTGTCCAGCTCAAGGTGGGGTGTTCCGTGAGGCAGACACGTGTACGCTGTGTCTGAGCATCTCTCCGCCTGCAGCGGGGTGACATCAGCTGCTCTGCACAGGGGATTTTGCGTGGCAGCGCTGCCGGCACCGGGGGCTGGCTCGTGTGCTGCGAGATACAGCGACACTTCAAACCGGGAAAGCACGCGTGGTGCGGCACAGCGGGCACACCTGTGCGACAGCAGATGGCACAGCGATAAGTCCTGCCTGGATGCCAAGATAGGCTGATAACAGGGCCTCTTCTGAGAAATAAAACACAACACAAAACTGGCAAACAACAAACTACACCTCTTGCACTCCTGAGGGAAGCTGGTTCTTACCGCAGTGATTTTTGTTCAACGAGAAAAAATTAAACAGAGGGAGCTGCCCCTCACCCCCCAGACACTGTCACTAGAGGAGATCTGTGTGAGCCTTGGAAATTGTACAGTGGTTGTCCTGGGTTCCCCTGGTATCAAAGATTTTTTTAAAAACCTGATGTGGCATGTAAATATGTGTGAGTGCATGCAGGAACATGTGTTTGCTGAGGGGGTAGGCAAGTGAGTGCAATCCAGATATTGCTAGGACTGTGTTTGGTCTAAAGAGTATCTAAAAAGAGTTCAAAACAGTATAAAAAATAGCCTAAAAAGTCTCCTGGGTCTCAACAGTTCCAGCTCAGGCTCTCCATTGAACAGAGCAGGTGAAGCTGCTCTCTGGAGCATTCGGGGACACTGCCACCTCCTGAACACACCCATGGGGTTGGACCTTGGAAGTTTGTGCCTGGAAGCTATTGAGTAGGGGTAATTTCTCCCCAGTAATGAACTGGCTTCCTCTGGACCCTTTCCTTGCCTGAACTGGGATGTAATGGGGGATTAGTAGGCTGATGAAAAGCAGGTTCCTGTTTGTCATATATAAGGGAGTGGGGAAATAGGGATGAAAAGAGTGCAGAGCATGGATCAGTGAGAGGGGCTGGGGAGAGCATCTGGCAGGGAGTATCAGGGTACAGTTGTTGTTGTTACAAATGCCTGGTACTAGTTCAAAACCATCAGAGTATGTGTTTTGTCCACATAAATTTCCATCAGGAAATTATGAGAATGTAAGAATAGATAAACACAATAGTGAGGCCATAGCTTTTGAGGGCAATGAAGAAAATACAATATGTCACTGTCATCACTAAATAAAAATCTGAGAGATTACTTAAAGGACTTTTGGGAGCAGAGAAGGCTTAGTTTGGTCTGATTAAGGGTGATGTCTGAAGAAACAAGGAATATTGCAATTATTGTGGTATATTGTGCATATTTAGCTGTCATGGCCACCCTGCTCATGAGATACTTTAGTTAAGGCATGAGAGTCAGAACTGATGAGTCCTGGTAAAGCTCTGACACTGCCCCACCTCATCATCCATGTTTTTTGTCTTTGCTGGCCTCATCACAACAGTGATAAAGATCTTTCCCACTCTGCAGTGACATCCATGGAGTGGTAGCACGAGGCAGGTTACTGTGCATATTTTACAAAGCCCTGTGCTCTCCCTGGAGACTTGTTACTCTCCACATATAGGAAGAACTGTGGACAGAAAAAGATGTTCCACTGGGAAAGAAGAGGGTTGACTCACTGGGTTAGATATAGTATTGTTCCAGGGAGAAAGACAGAGGAGATAACATGGGAGGTCTCAAAGGGCATTTCTGAAGGCAGCTCTCAGGTTCTCCGCCCCCAAATACTGTTTGAAACTACAAGCAATTACTGAGTTCTTAGACTTTTATCAATAGGGGCTTTTTATTAGGCCAAAACTGCACAGGTGATGGGCTTGTGAAGAAAAAAATAACTGAGCATAGATGGAATTTCAGGCATGAGTTTGGAAGAATGACCTGAAGTACTTTTTTTTTCTTTTTTTACACAGATATAAGGACAGAGGTCATGGGAGCCTAAGTCCCTTCAACCAGGCTGAGATTCCTCAGTGCCTGAGTCAGTTTTGCAGCAAAGACTTTAATAGTGGCTCCATTTCAGTGTTGCACACTGAGGAGTTCAAGCCAGCATCTTCAATCTCTAGTCCTGATGACTCAAAAGTGTGAGACCACTTGTTCAGAAAGGACAGAATGTCCTAAACCAGAGTGAAGATAAAAGAAATTGTTCTGCACTTTGTAGAAAATTAGTAAAGGAGCTTAAGTAGGAACAGCATTGGGGCTTTCTAAAACACTTGAAGTGTTGGTGGTGTGTGGAGCTGAAAATCTAAAATAAAAAATAATAGGGTGAATGCAAACCTGCAGAGTTCTCAAACAGGAAAAAAGCAAAGAATCAAGTTGTTCTTCATCACATCAACTATTGATTTATTTGATGTGATGGCAGTCATGGTACACAAACACAAAGCTTTTGGCTTTGGTGGATGGGAGGGAAGCAAGAGAGAAGCTCAAAGATAGTTTTATTTGGCACCATCTCCGTTGTGGGCACCTATTTCACGACGTAATAACTGATTATGACCCAGGGTCAGGGCTGCCTCAGGCTATGTTAAGAACCACAATGTCTTTTGTTTTTCCTTTTTTTCTGAGATTTATCTGTACAGATACAAAGCCAAGAATTTAATCTTTAAAATATTTGGATTTGGTAGCAGGAAAAAATTATTAAATTTCTTTGTGCTCTTCCAGGAAAAACTACATTCTGACCAAATGTAAACAAAAAAAAAAAACCCCTAAACAAAGCAAAACAAAAACATAAAGAAAAGGAAAAGTGACACCTTTATTCTTGCCTGCAAAAACCCCATGGCTCTCCATGGAGGGTGATCTGAGATTTACCTGTTAAGTGCTTCTTAACAGAAGGCTCCAGGTTTGCACCATGGCTAATGAGGCACAGATACTCTCAGGCAGCACAGGTTCAAAGTGCTGTGCCTTGTCCCTCACACCTTCCCACCACTCCCTCTTGCCTGACTACATCTGGTTACCAGAGATAGACTGGATACACTTCTCTGTAGAAGGGCTCTTACCCTACACTTCCATAAATTGTAGATGTCAATTAAAATTGCTCTGGTTAGAGCAGCTGAAGATTCAGCTATGGAAATTAGTGTCTTGAGGCTTGAAGCTGGCAGACACAGCTCCCTTGGGTATGGCTGCATCGTGCACAGGGCCTTCCCAAAGCTGATCTTCCATTTGGCAGTCCCCCCTCACACATCCACTTGCAGAATGAAATCATGGCTAAGGCAACATCCTGAAGGTAGCACTGAATGTTCTTCACATGGATCAGAGGTCCACACCCACATCTGTTCTTGATGAAGATGCTTCCTAAGTACACACACACACACACACACACACACACACACACACGTTTCTGCTGAGAGAAGCAGGACCTGATGCATTTCCTTCATAATTTCTCTTATTTCCTTCCAATTTCTCCTGAATATACTTTGGTTTGTGAAACAATCTCTTTTGCAGCATCGGAGCTGGGGACAGGGACTGGCTTCCTCACCCTCCTCACAGTTGTGCCACTGCCTATTCATGTCCCCTGGGGCAGGTCCTGTCCCCATTCCACACTGCAGCTGTCCTGCCTTCAGGAAAAGACATTAGTTATAAGTGATAGCTATGGATTTTAGCAAAACTGTGAGATTTTTATGATGATTCTGTGTGTCTGTCCTTCCAAAGGATCATGCATGTTTAGTTTCTCCTGCCTTCTCCAGGTGCTGTGGTCAAAAATTTAAAAAGTCCTCCATGCACCCACATGGGACATTCGTCTTCTTTCTTCAGAAGCTCTGGGCTCCCATGTTGGGATGCTAAGAGTTGCTTTAGCATCTTGCCAGGGCTCAGCTTACTGAGAACTGCTCTTTTTGGATGTCTCAGCATCCCAGAGGGGTCTTGAGCATTCCTGTCTGGACAGCCCTGGCTCTCATGCATGAGTGGAATTGAAGCTGTTTGCAAACCTAAGAAATAATGCTGTGTATGTGAACCTTGGCAGCTGTGGCGTGGCAAAAGCTGGACACCCACAGCTTCAGCTGAAGATACATTTGTGTATTGAACCTGACAGTGTCTCATGTTGTGGCCCAGAAAGCAGGGTGAGGTTTCCTCCGTCTTTCAGATTTGTCAGTAGGAGGTCTGGGTAGGTACCCTGGATGAACTTGTTCCTCCTGCTTCTCCCTTTGCTTTCTCATAATGTAGTTCAAGCATCCTCATTCTTATGGTCTTTGTCTTAAAAGCACAATTTTCCCTTTCTGTTGAGTAGAAAGATTGACTGGCAGCTGCTAACTTGGCAGTGATAGGCCCAAAGAAAATATATCCATTTGTTTCCTTTCTATGTTCTGATATCCACCAAGAATTTGGACCCAGTTTCTTGGACTGGTCTTCCAGCACCCAGTTTCCCCATCATTCTCTTCACATGTTGTGCCACCCAGGGTTTGTTGCATCCTGAAGTGAGTTGTCTTCAGCTTCCCATGCTATAGACTGGCAGGAGATTGCAGATCTGATTTTAACAGATGTGTTGCAGGGTCAAGGGGCTCTCACTGCTGCTTTAGCAGCTCTGTGCAGGTATTCTCCAGTGCTTTTCCTTAGCTGTGGGTGAGGATCATGGGTTCTCCTGCAGCTTGGTGGTCTCCCAGATTTGGGATGTACCTCTGCTGGTGCTCTGTTATTTATTGCATCTGCACTGAAACCTTATGTGTGTTCTGACATCCTGGGTGAAGCTTCTGGAGTCCTTTTAAACCCTTGTATCTTCTCATAGACTGCTGTTGGGCTTTGTAATCCTTGCATCTGGACTAGGTGTGGAAAAGTAAAAGGGAAAAAAGGCATTTTTACCTCTGTGGGTGCCAACCACTGGCTCTGACCCACAAGTAAATATTCTTGTGGCTGGGGAAGGAAAGGAGAGCCTTTAGGCTGAAACAGCTGTGGAAGAAGATAGCACTTAAGTTGAGCTTTGCGGCACAACTTGAAGAATTGATTTCTAATACTTGGGTTGGTAATGCATTCCAGGACTGTGTGGTCATCTCAGTTCCTCTTCCCTTTCTCAATAGCTCCCACGTTGTTCTTCTGTTTTATTAGTCTGGGTCTGTCATTCCACTTAACCTATAAAGCAAACAAGAGATGAGCAAGTTGGAAGGCCAAATTTCATGAAATCCAGGATGGCGTGCAATGAGCCCAAAAGGAAACCTGAGAGGCATTTGCAGAAATAATTGTGGGCTCATCCACAGAGGCTTATGAGTCACCTGGATCCTGATGTTGCTGGACATCTGCACAGTTAAGTCTTTGCTGTCATGGAGCAATTCCAGCACTGGAAAAGGACCTTTTCCTAAGAGCTTGCCTTGCAAATTCACAGAATTTCCTAGAAAAATGTCTCATGCTTGGTGATGGGAGAGCACAGAAAGATCACTTGGTCTTGCATTTCATTGACACTCAGATATATAGAACACACACCACCTGTAGTGGTTTGGCTGCTTTTGTACCTCTTGCTTAGAGCTGAAACAAACTCCTCCTACTCATCTTAAAGTGAACTTGGCCTCTCCCTTCCAAACATTCTGAAATAATCTCCAGTGGAAGGCTTTCAGGTAAATACAATGGACTGGTTGTATTATTACATCTCTAGCATGAAACTGTGTAGCTTGACTCAGTATTTACATTAGATTCAGAAACATGTAAATATCATGTGTAGTCATAGAATTACAGGATGGTTTGGGTTGGAAGAGAATTTTGAAGGTCATACTCTCCAACCCTCTTGCAAAGAGCAGGGGAATCCTCAACTCAACCAGGCTGCTCAGAGCCATCCAACCTGACCTCCAGTGTTTTCAGGGATGGAGCATCCACCACCTTTCTGGGCAACCAGTGCTGGTGTTTCCCTTGCAAAAGTCTTCCTTATGTCTGATCCAAATGTACCCTCCTTCAGTTTAAAACCATTACCCCTTGCACCTTTGCAGTATCTGTATATAAGGAAAAGAGCACAGGGAAGTCAGGAGTAGTAACCAACTTTGTAGTTCTGTACAGTACCTGACAGAAAATCAATTCTGTGCCACCAGGAACAGTGCAGCCCACACAGGCTTCACAGCTTTGACCAAGACTGCTCTGAATGACTCACAGACTATTGTTATTAAACAATTATTTTTTATTTTCATTAGAAGGTAGCAATACTTTATAGCTGCATGTGAAGTGTTGCACTTCCCTTTTTCTAGAATCTGTAAATGCAACTCACACTTTAATTTCTGAATGGCTTTAAACTTTTGATTCCTTCCATACTCCTACCAGTTTTCTAGACTACCATCCTGCTTTTCTTTTTGTTGTTTTCTTATTGAAGCTTTTTAAATAACAAGTGATGGCAGGATGGGGCAGGGTGTTTTTTTCTCTTGCTGAAGTTTCCTCTTTTCCACACACATATCCTTGGCCCATGAAAAGAAGAATATAGAGAAAAAAAATAGAGCATGGGTTTGCTGAAACACAGTTTGATGCCTTTTGGGCACAACACTAATCACCCAAAGCAATGACTCCATTTAACTTGTTTTATCCATGTAGGAACCCGCCTTCTTGCACTGGATGAACAATAATATACCAGGGCTCTGCAGAGAGACTGGGAACTTCCCTAGAAAGTGCCATGACTATCCTACAGCATCTTCTGGCTGTGCTCTACACCCCTGTGTGGTTATCACTGCCATGCCTGGTGTGTCCTTGGCATTCTCATAGCTGTGGGTACACGAGGTCCCTCTGTATCTGAGGTTTTTTGGGCTTGCAGATCCTCCTTTCTGTTTTTTTTCACCAGTATATTCCTGGATGTATGTGGTGACCAAGCAGACCACAGCTCACATTCATGATCACCAGCTTGTACCAGCTGTAACAGAGGGAAATCTCTGTTTCTGGGCTGATAGGCAGGCAAAGACATCGAAGTCCATGTGGGGGGAATTAAGTTCTCCTCTGAATGGCTGGCACATGCTCCTGGCTGCCCCCAGGCTACCAGTTCCCTGAGTTTAGAGTAACAGCTGGGTCGTTTTAGCTGTTTAGCAAGGAAGGATCAAACCACAGAAACTGCAGCCAGTGCTGAGAATTTGCAAGTGGATTACACTACAAAACTCTTTAGTTACATTTTCATGAGGGGGAAAAAAGGGGTGGAAAACAATGATTAGGAAAATATCCAGGTTCCATTAACTAGTTCAGCCATTCAGCAGGTGATTTATTGATAAGTACTGCTGTCAATATTTCCTGCTGGACCTTGGACTTACAGGACTGGATCATACCCACAGCATCTGTGTGTGGGCTGATAAACATTGGTGTAAGACAATGAGGGCAGATTCAGTTGGCTCCTTTCTCTGAGTTTTATTTCCACATTTGACCCTAGTAGTTAAATATAAAATGGCATCCCTGCTATTTAACACTGCAGTTCATTTATGGAGACTGTTCACTATTAATTTTCACTGTTTTAATAGAGTCCTAAGGGTACATTTTTAAAATTACATTTATTCAAACATTTCTATGAAATGAACATACAGCACAGAAGTCCATGAGCCTGATAATGGGGTCATAGGTAGTGGAATTCTGGAGGTTGCTTGACTTACATTTCCAGATTTTGCATCAAAGCCTGTGCTAATTTTGCACAGTGCACTGGGGTTCCCCACAGAGGCGGTGTGATCCTGCTCATGAAGGCTGGTGAGCTCCTGGCCCACCAAAGCTGCCTGGGTGTGGGTGAGCTCCGGGGTTTGTGGTGGAACAATGCATTACATGCCTAGTTTCAGGCTCGAAGAAGATGCTTCAGTTTTTTTAATATGATATGCAATATGCCTAATTCTGTGTGGTTTACATATGTGTGTGTATATATATATATATAATACACATATGTATACACCCACCCCCCTTGTATTTTTTTTTTTTGTGTCAGTTTTTCCTTACATATCGTACAGAAAATCTGCTTGCCCTTGAGAAGATGTTTGTGCCATATTTTTGACTGTTTCTCCCTGTCCTAGCTATATTAAAATGCTTGCCAGAGAATCATCTGGGAGGCTGGAGTATTTGATTAGAGGAATAAATGGATTTTATGCTGGCAAAGTTGAGATTCCTTTAAAACCTCTGCATCCTCGATAACTGTAACATTTTATAGAGCAATTATTAACTAATAGAATTTGTTTCATTCCCATGTGACTATATATATGACTGTAAAGGGGTTGATCTTTGTTTCCTTGTTCATACAGGGGGAACTTCCTTAGAAAAACTGCCTCTGCAGCGGGAGCTGAGAGGATATAAATATCCTGGCTTAACACCTCTCTCCCCCTCCCCATACGCTTCTCAAATGTGGTTTTTCTGGTACCAATGGTGTCTGTGGAGCAGCCTTGGCCCAGGGGGATGCTCGGGAGAAGCAGGGTTCTGTGCAGGGCTGCTGGGGAGCACCATTTGTGCACCAACACTGCCCTCGCGTGTCGGGGGTGTGGGAGACCAAAATGTCAGTAACCACATAATTAGCAATTCATCTTTATCCTCCGAGAGGCCAACCACACAGCTGGTGTCCTCCTCTGTGGGTGGAAGCAGCAGCTTTAACTGTTTAAGGGCTGAGATGTTGCCACTTTCCAGGCTAGCATTGTTCGAGATGGGGGAGTGGCAGCAACACCCTGGCCCGAGCAAGGCTGTATTTTGTTTTGCTTTGTTTTGTTCTGTGTTTTGCCATTCCTAGTGTCAGCAGGTCTCTGGATCACAAACAGGAATTCTGTCGACTGCTTGGTTTAGCTCTGGGCCCCAGCAGTAGCACAGCTGCCTGCAAACATGAGGGAATCGTGTGAAAGACCCATTTCATCACTGCTCAGACCCATCAGGCTATAAACTGCTGATCACCACGGGTGTGGGGGATCCGAAGGTGTTGGAGATGTGAATGAGTTCTGCCCTTTTGCAGGCATCAGGTGCATGTGAGGGTTGAAAGCCAATCACTGAGAAAGTGGCTTTGCTGAGCTGACAGCACCTGAGGGGCAGCTCAGTGGAACGATTTCTCTTTCGCATCCAGTAAGAACTCAGTGACTTGGTTTATTAGCTGTGTGTAGGAGGAGGGATCATGGTATGGTTACAGTGTAGGAACAAGAAATCTAAGTGCTATTTCTGGCTCTGCCACAGACATCCTGTCTGCTTTTGGGACAGTCACTTCACTTCTGTGGCCCCATATTAAAACAGAATTATTTAATAATAACACCCTCATGAAAGTTTCTTCATTCCACCATGAGTAATCCCTCCTAGAAACAGAATGTGTCACACTCTTGTAGCCTGTGCAAGTGACAGCTGTGCATTCCCAGTTGGAGAGCTGATACCTTTAAGTATACCAGCTTTCATATTTAATCCTTGCGTCAGTTTTTTAGGTTCATTCTCTGGCGTCTCTTTTTACCAAAGTTCTGAATTTAAATTCTGTTTCCACTGACCTTGGGACCCAGGGGATTAATTCTCCAGCTAAATTCATCCTTTTTCTATACTTATAATTTTACTCCTTTTCTTTTTTTCTTAATGAATTTGTGCCAGGAAGTGTTCTCTTTTCCGTACTTGTAGTTTCCACTGTACTTAATTCAAAAGCTATGGTTTTGCCCCCAAAGTCTTGTAAAAGTCAAGGCCTCTCTATTTTCTTTGTTCCTCATTTGCAATGTGTCAGCTTTTGTTAGGGTGGTAGGGAAGGTACACCTGCTTTTTGGGACTTTCTGTTGTGTATTAAAAGAGGATCTGAGCTTCAAGCATATCTGGAATAAAGTCTGTAGAGCAAAGCCCAGGCTGGCTCAAGAGCTGGCTCTGACTTCTTCTAAGCCCCCTCATTCCCACTGCACAGATTTGCTCTTTTTGCTTTTGCTGGGCCAGGTTTTCAGGAACAGCCTGTTCTCCCTGTTCAGGGACTCATCACCCCCCTTCCCTCTCTTTCATAGCACATGGGACAAGATGCTGCCCGTAGCCATCGCTCTGCTGACTGCTCCTCCACAGCAGTTCTCACTAAAAAAATTAAAAATATCTCTTAGAAAAATTATTTGGATCAGCCCATCAGCCAAGCCTCACATGGGAGACTTATCTGGGTGATCTTCTTTCCAAGCTGCCTTTGGCTCTCTCTCCCTGCTGGCTTCTCAGCCCTGATCCTCTGCTCAGCTGCTGCTCTGGGCAGCCAAAATGTGCCTGAGAGAACCCCAGTTGGTGTTGTCCTGTCGGCACCGAGGACTCAGTGCCTCCCAGGGCCACAGTGGGGCTGCCAAGGGGGATGAACCCCAGTGAGTGACCTCGGGGCCCGGGCACCCACAGCCCCAGGTGGCCTCACCTTGCCATGGGGCTCCAGGGTCAGAGCAAACGCCTGGTTCAGAACTGGGGCTCAATGCAACGGCCCCGTGAGCTGACACAGGGGCTTAACCAGCTTTATCCAAGCCTTGCATGCCAAATATTCTCAGCCAAATGCTGCTGATTTTCAGGAAAGGAAAGAATTCTTTTCCTAGCCATGAGCTGGCAGCCAAGAGAAGGAACTTTCCTGTGCCAGGTCTGTAGAATTTTAAATGTGAGCTCTGTGGAAATCCAGACTGACACAGACTAGATGTGGAAAAATTGTCCATGACAAAATAAGGTAATTTTACAGCTCTGAGAGAACATCAAGTTGAAAATTTTGAATCTGAATTCAAGGTTTTCTTTAAAGAATGCTATCAAGTAGCCAAACTATTAAAAAGAGATTTCCCTTAAACTGGAGATGCAGAGACAATCTCAGAACATCTGTTGATGGGAACTTCCTCATGACCCCCTCAGTTCAGAGCTGAGGAAATACTGTTTTGGAACAAAACCATTCTTTTATTCCCTTCTCACGAATGTTGAATAATTTTTTCTGACACACTTGAATAGTAGTCATTCTGAATGATCTTTATACTATAAACACACCTGCTGCCTCCTGGCTGTTCCCCTGGATTTTCAGCTTCTGCCTGTGGAAGCCCTCAGTGCTTTTTGGTATTTTTCAATCTGATAATATTTTGAGATCATCTTATTTCTTTCTAATGCTATTAAAATATAAGTGATGCACATTTCCTACAGGTTTTTTTTTTTTTTTTTTTTTTTTTTTTTGTCAATCTATATGGATTTTTTGGTGCTATTAAAATCTATGACATGAAATGATAGATCAACATTTACCCTGAGCTGGGTAATTACCTGAAAAAAAACCCAAACAAACAAACTGGATATGGATTTAAGTCCCTCTTAACAATTGAAAATAAGGTTAAAATGTAGCAGAGTGAACGTAAAACCCAGGCATCCTCTCTCCACAGCTACTACCAAGCAGGTAGTATCTGTTTTCTCTTCTGGTTCGGGATGTTAATGGTTGTGGGCTCTGTAGACATGGGGTGTGAGACCCTGGTCCCTAAAGGTCAGACTTAAACTCCCCTCAAGCACCATGCAGTTTGTAGCAGACTTGAAATTATTAGTTCTTGGCTTACAAAATGAGTGTATTTGGAAAAATAAAATGTTCCTTCTCATTTTGCATCAGTCTCTTTGTAACAGGCTGGCTTGCTTGTGTGTCCGTGGTTTGTTTTTTCTAATAAAAGAGACTGAGTGGGAAGAATACTCCAGGTGCTCTGTAACAAAATTCAGTTTTTTCTACTCACCTTCTGATAAAAATGCAAATGCACTTCCTGCATTTTTGTAGAGTTCCAATGAACTGTATCAGAAATGGGGGTGGGGGGGAGAGCAGGGGAGGAAGAAAAGTCCATTTGTATCACAATTATAATGCTGAATTCACCTTTTTCTTGGAAAGCTAATGGTAGCTCTGTGTAGGGTCAGGAACCCGAGACAGATCCACACCAATGTTCTAACATCTCTCCATTTTTATCTACTTTGTGTCTGAATTCATATTGAAACCAGTGAGACTTGGACATTCCTCTGAGGCTGGGAGCTAGGCTAAAGGAACTGAGAAATAGGAAATTGAAATTATAGCTTCTTAAGGCTATTCAACCATGGAGAGTAGGGGAGGTAGGAGAAAAGTGGCCTGGAGACCAGGCAAAATGTGGGAGTGTATGCTGAGAATGGGCAGTCACAGAGGCCTGGCCACAGCACTTTGGCTGCTTCTGGCTCAGCTCGACCTAAGGGCCTGTCAGTCATCCTCATGTCAGTTAATTCCCATCATGTGAGACTTCCTCGAGCCTTGAATAGGCTTTATGTCTTCATGGTGGGCTGGAAAGTGGATGCTGCTGCTGGTAAGTGCTGTGCCAGCACACAGGAACTTGCCCTCTCCCCTCTCTGTCCTCTGCTGCTGCAGAGTTTGCACACTTGAGGTCTTTCTTTTTTGTGTTAAATCTCCTTGGTCAGTTTGAGAAAGAAAAGGACAAATTTAAAAATGCACTTCTGACTCCAGATTGCAGCTTCCTGTTGATACAGCTGTGTTTCCTACTGGATGGCTCTGCAAACAGACAGTGCAACCCTTCAAATCTTGCAGTTATGTTACTTCAGCATCACCAGTTTCTCTCCTTTAAGAAAATTTCCTCCCTTATTTGTCCAGAGCATCCTTTCTTTTTCTCCTTCTTTTTGCACATCCCACACATTGCACATCCTGCTGTGGCTTAACACTTCATTCAAAAAGAACAGGATTTCCTCTTGCTGCTGGTGAAAACACTTCTGTCCTTCACAGTCCCCACTTTGTCACGTTGTGTTTGTGGAGGGGAAAATAATTACACCTTCTAAGTATCCACAGTAATTGAAATCATTAAATTCCCTGGCAAGAGTACCAGCAGAAAACCAATGTACCAGAATTCTGTAAAGACAATTTTCAGTGCATGAGATGAGAAAGTGTCCAGCAGACTTCAGCTTGAGATATATTACATGCTGGGGGTATTTCAGCCCTTCATACCAAAACAAAATATTCAGCTGTTTTCATTCTGGGTCTGTGCACTATTTAAGAGATGCCATTGGTGGTATCATACCCTATTTAATTGGTGCCATTGGTGGTGTCACACCCATCGGTGAGGACCTGGTTGTGCCATCCTGAGTGAAACCTCTCTGCAGCTGGAGCTACAAGCAAATCCAGCCTGAGGAATATGCTGTCTGCCAGATCATTGTTTGCCTTACATGAAAAAAATTGAGAAACCCTTTTGTTCTAAAGTAGATGTCTTGAAGGTGCTCAGCTATGGTGTTCTGCTGTGTTTGAACTCTTCCAGACACATCTGAAAGTCATATTCAGAAAAATTCATATGCTAAAAGCTGAATATGGATTTTTCTGTGGGTGAGTGGGTAGGAATTTGTTCTTCCCAGGCACAGCACCAGCAAAGCCCTGGTCTTTTAGCCCTTGTAGGATCTCTGGGTTTCCCATACTGATGTCTTCATAGGGGAACTCTCGAGATCTCCCTTGCCCTCATTCATTGCCACCTCTCAGGGGTCTGCGTGCTCCTCCATGGTCTGGGCAGCTCACAATCTTCAGAGTTTGCTCATTGTAGCATAAGAATTGCTATCACTCCTGCTCTGCAGACACAGAGGGGCTAAAAGCTGAGTTCAAATAACAAAGTCATGCCTAGTCTTCCAATCCAGAGTGTATGTTCTCTACCTCTGGCTGCATGAAAATCAGACATTTTATGTAGAGTTGTCAAGTCTCCTGTGAGGTCAGCGCAATGATCCCCTCTGCTGTCAGCAGAGAAGGGCCAGGGTTTGCACCCAGCAGCTGTGAATGCAGCTCTTGCTCAGAGAAGCTGAGGAGGGTGGGTGGGTTTTGACACATAATTTCACCAGTGCCAAAGATCCCAGTGCTCTACTGAGTGTCTCACAAGTGTGGTTACTGCTTATACCCAAACTTGAAATCTTCTACATCACTGCACAGTGAGCTGGTGACTTGCTCCAGTACATTTTTGCAGCCAAAATGCTCATATTTTGACTGCCAAGGGGTTCTATTTAGGGACTAGCTCAAATTAATTTGGCTGTGCAAATTATCTGACTTTTGTTAGCATAAATATTCTTTTAAGGCATTGATAGTGTAGTGTCTTGGGGTGACTTTATGAGGCATATCCCCTGTCTCCTGCCCTATGCCCAGACACGAATCCTGTGCCTTTTCTGTAGTTTTAAGGCAGACCTTTAAGAGACAGGGGGTGAAGCTGGTGGAATTCCTTTGGTGCTGTGTTTGAAAACACCCATAAGCTCGCTGGCTTCTCCAGCCCAGCTTCTGCAGCAGGGAAGAGAGTTACATTCCTTTTGGTTTTTGGCTAGTTTCCTGTTGGTTAGCTGAAGTATGGAGCCCTGGGACTTTGGCTTCTTCTTCTCTTCTGGAACTGTTCACCAAGACCAGAATATCGGCCAGGAGACCTTACACCCCAGCCTGGAGGGGCCCACCCCAAACCCCAGCTCCAGGGAGGAGAAAGCCACACCCACAAAGGACTCTGAAATCTACCCAGGTTCTCTCCACAGCAAGAGGTTTTATTATTTAGCATTATTCTTTTCCCATGCCTGTGTGCATTGTGTTTGTTAAATAATATTTTTTTTCTTTTTCACTTTCCTCTGAAGAATTTTCTTTCCAAATCTGGTGGGGGAAGGGGTGGCTGAACCCTGCCTTCTTTGGAGGGGACGTTCCTCCCAGAGCATTTCCCTTAATTTGTCTCAAACCAGGACATTTAGTCACGCTGTTCTGCCTGTCATTTATCCTCTGCAGTGACTATGAGAAGTGAAGAAGATGCATCCATGTGCAATGGCCACGTGGCTTTGTGGTCTACATTAGAAAAGGAACTTAGGTTTTGTAATCTTATTTGTAACTATATCTTAAGGCCTGGGCACCTCCAGGTCCCAGTCAAAACTGATTTCCTCCCTTTCTCCTCCTCTCTCCAGTTATGTCCCTCCAGCTGAAAGAGTTTGAGTTGTTCAGTTGGGAAAACAGAAATCTTCAGGTGGAGTCATTGTGGCCTTCCATTACTTATAAAAGCAGCTCATAAAAAACAGGGACAGAGACTTTTTACCTGGCCAGATAGCAACAGGACAAGGGGAAACAGTTTTAAATCACAAGAGGTTTAGGTTAGATATTAGGGAGAAATCCATTACTGTGAGGGTCGTAAGGCACTAAAACAGTTGCCTGGAGAAGTTTTAGATGCCCTGTCTCTGGAATTGTTCAAGGCCAGGCTGGATGGTGCTTTGAGCAAGCTGGTCTAGCAGATTCTTGCCTTTTTTGGGGGAAAGCTGGTCAGATATCCTCTTGGTTGTGTAAGAAATGAATAACCTCTACATCCACAGAGAAGAAAATGTTCATTTTCTAACTCTAATGGGACAAATTGACCCTCAAAGTGCTGTGTGCCTCAAAACTTTGCCCCCAGATGGGCTTGTCTTGAAAGCAGATTTTCTTTTCCTTTCCTTAAGAAAATGTGGAGGTTGGTTTGTTTGTGGTTGGGCTTGTAGGTTACATAAAGTTTATGACAGCATTAAGAAAATTAATAATATGTAAAAATAATTCATGTTTTTACATGTCTTATTAGATGCTCTCTGGGAAATGCAGTGCTGATTTTGATTTCTAGCATGATCCCCAGATGGGTTAAATTCTCTCATGAAGAATTCATCTGTCTCAGATTGGCGCCAATTTTAAGGGATTAGTTTCATTTTAGATGGCATTCAGTCTGTGAGTTTCTGAAGTCCTTTTACATATCTCTTAGATTCAGGTACAGTATAGCATTTCACAGCTGAGTTGAGGAGCTGGGTAGAAATATCACCAGATGTTTTCCTAGATTTCGAAGAAAGAGAATGCTTCTTTCCAACATTGTTTTGGTAGACTACAAACTACTTGTGCAGGCTTGTCACTTGTAACAGATCATGTAAAACTCAGCACAGGGGTGTCCTGGATCTGGTACATCTGGTGATGAGTATATTGAGTATCTGAAATTTACAGTCTCCTCCTTTCTGCTTACAAAACCTGTATTCCATTTTGCTTCAGCATCTCAACTACCATCTAGAAATTTAACAAATTACAGATTTTTTTTACTGTTCCTTTTCATCCTCGTCATTTTAGGCCTAATGCTCTTTGATATCATCATTGGGAAGGGTCACTGTGTTCATGTTTTGGCACGTAATGTCTCTGCTCCACATGTTGAGCTAGTAAATTTCTTCAGATAGGCTGGGCTTGTTCCAGGGATTTAGGCAGATAAGCAGAGCAAAGCTTGGGAAAAGCAGGCCTCCAGCTAATCACAGTGTTCCTGCTAAATGATCTCACCATAAAATTGGCAAGGTTGTTTGTGCTGATCTCAGTTTAACTTCTAATATGAGCTTACAGCAATTCATCATTTCTCTAGCTTATGGACCACCCTGTGTCTGGCTTGCTGCCTACCTGCTGTGCATGGGCTCATACTCCCTTCCAACCATGTTCTTCTGTACATTTGAACTCATGCAGGGCTTGCAGCTACACTTCTATTGAATCTACTGGTTTTATTTAAAAGTTGTTAGTTTATTTTTGTATGTGTGTGTGTGTTGTTGTTTTGTGGACTTCTGCTTTTTAAGTCAGAAGAAAAAATGCTCAGAAGAGTGTGCTTAGCACTCTGCTGCTTGCTCCTCTTTTTAGGCATCAGGTGTCACTGCTGCGAAGGACTTCAGATTTCCTTTGGAGAACCTTTTCTGTGCATTCTAAAGCACAGTGACAAAATACATAATTAAATCTGTTGGGGGATGTTAAGAGGCAGTTGTTTGACATTGGTATCCTGTGATATGGCTAAAAGCTTTATACCAGCTTTAGGAAGAAAACAGATTAGGAAGGTAATGTCTCTCCAGGGAATTCTCCACTTCAGTTCCTTGAGGATGTGATTTAAAACAGCATCTGCTCTGTGCTGTGTATCATTTCATACTTTCCTTCAGATCCCTGAACTGAAGATTGTTTAGATGTGTCTCTGTGAGCAATTTCACAGTATATTATAGAGAAATGTCATGGGAATATTGTCTAGGATTTTCAAAGAGGCAGAAGGGGCTTAAATGGTGTCCCACCCTTTAAGGAAAGGGAAGCACTCAATATTCTTCAGTGTTCATGCTGGAAAACAATGACAAAAGTCAAAGTGCCCATGAAAGCTGACAAAGTTTCATTGGTAAATTACTCACTTTGCATGGGAATTAGTACAAGTTAGTCCCTGTTCTCCTATTGTAAGCACATAGCAGTGGGTTTTGGATAAAGGGATAGGGTGAAAGAGAAAACAGAGAGAGAGATGGATTGGATTAAAGAGGGGGAGAGAGAGAAAAAGGAAGAGAGGGGGGAAGAGAAAAATCACCAGTCCTGGTGATCCATCTGATGGATCCTGGAGGGTCCTGGAGGGCACACACACCATGGCTTCAATGGAAATACTATTTTACTGATAAATCTTCCCTGCCCTGGAGATAAGTTTCTCACTTTCTTTGGAAATTATTTAGCATGCACAAACAGTCCGTTTTTCTTGACTTTTCTGGAAATGGGTTGGAGGGTTTTGGGGGTCTTTGGTGGTCTTGATTCCCCCTACAGACCATGCCAATTTCTCAGCCTCATTCCTGCCCTTGTGCTGTACTCCACTGTGTTAATTTCCAGGAGCCAGAACAAGGACATTTATCCCAGAAAAGTGTTGCCCCTACCTGCCTGTGTTGCCTTCTCCAGCCACATCCTGTTCTTTCTCACAGTGTGTTATTACCAACACCCTTGGTTGGCTCCACATCCATTTGGCTGTTGGTGTTTGAGACATCCACGTTAGCCCCTTATTTTCTGTGACTCTATGACTTATAGAATAGTGAAGGCAGAAAACTCAACCCTTGGAAGGAGCATAGGCCATGGTGCTGTTTCTGTCCTGCTGTCAGTATCATCAGATGCCCCCAGAGGGTGATGGGGAAAAGGTAGAAGGTGCTCAGTTCCCTTTTCCTCTTCGTGACAGCCTGGGCACTCCAGTTATCTCATTTTCATGGTTTGTCCCTCACCCTGCCCCAACCATGTCATATGACTTTAACTCACTGGGAGGTTTTGTGGTTTGTTGTCTGTGTGAGTCTCTTTTTCCTCTGCACCCTCAGTGTGATGACAACACTCATTCACTTCCCAGATGTGTTAGCACTGCCACGGTCCTGTTTGCAGGGATTTCCAGATGCCTGGTGCTTGTTCAGAGCATCAGAGCAATCTCTTCCTGTCCGGATGCATCTTCAAAGTCCTGTCTCCCTTCTTTAATTCAAATACCATTTCATTTGATCTTTGGAATTTAACCTGTTTTTTTTTTCTCAGAGAAACTCATGGTGAGGCATATCATCTGAATTTTTCACAATACAGATATGAAAGTATCACAAGCTGAGCTGAGCTGTGGTGGAGACCAAGGTGCAAGTCTTGTCCTTGCAAGCACAGCACAGCAATCACCTGGATGGGGTTTGCTGGTACTTAGAATTGAGCTGCTCCCATTATTCTTTTCCCCTGCTTGGTGTAAGATAAAATCTGATGATCCTCCTCTCCCACTGTGTGTTTTACTAGTTTCCTTATCTGGTTTTCTAAAAACAGCCTCAGGCACTAGTTAAAGTCTGGTTGAACATTTGGATTCCTTGATTCTATGAAGAGAAGCTGCTTTCCTCACAGAAGAATGGCCAGACCACACCCAGATCAGGTGAACAACCTCTGTGCTGTGGATGCCTTTGTTTAAAATGTACGAATGCTGCTTTACTGATCCTTTTGTACACACAGAACCAGCTCACTTCAGGTGCTACAAGAGACTTTTGCCATGATTTTGCCTGGCAAAGGGTGAGATAACGTACACCACTTCAAGCTGGATCACAGTGTTCTGCAGTCAGACTCTGGATTAATTTCAGGTCCACCTCGAGTAGACAGAAATCTGGCATCTTCTGTTGGCCCTAAGGATGTTGCTGACCTATGTCTTCCATCTATATTCTCTGTCTAGCAGATCTCATAGTATACTATGAGCCACAGTTACCAAAATATGCCATGCTCGGCACAAAATATCCTTTCATGGTGAGACTCTATATCTGGAAGTGCTGCTGTTTATTCAGACAAGTTGTAGGTTCCATCTGTTTTTTACTTAACCACAGGGATGTAGCAGTGCAAAGACTGCTCATATTTCATTGAGAATCTTGAGGTGGCTTTAATATAATGATACAACGCTGGCAAGTGGCAGCTCTGTTTTTTGGATGAAGCCATGCATGCCATGTGTTCCAAAGGGGCCATTAAAGCAGCAGTAGCAGCAGCTTCTTTTTCCTTCTGTTATCTTGAAATCTTCCAGCTACAAAACCAGATTTATGGTAGCTTTCCTGTTTTCAAATAAAACAATAATTAGCTGCCAAATAGCTTTTCTTTGGCTGGTCTTATGATAGCGAATGGGATGGTCCTGAAAAAATAGAATTCTTCTGTCTGCATTATATGCACCATTTAACAAATTTAAATAGTTTTTATTCCCCGAGCCAGAAGCAGACTTTAGGTGGCACAATGCAGAACTGAATTGGTGAAAATGCCTTGTTGGTGGTTTGTGTTTGTGGGCATTTTCCCCTCGTGAGTATGGCAAGGTGTGCACACACAGGCTGCCAGGAACGCTGGTTGTCCAGCCCTCCGGAGGTCTGAGTGCAACACGTGAGGATGGAGAATCCAGAGCTTCCCTGGAGAGCCTGTCCTGGTGGGGCACTGCTCTGCTAGTAAAGAAGTTGCCTTCCTGGTGTTCAGAACCTCCCCAGCTATACTTTCTGGCTGCTGCCCATTGTTTTGCCCTCTGCTACCACTGGGAAGAGTGGACTGAGAGCCATCCAGCTCCCTCAGTGTCTTCTCCTTTCTGTTTCTGACCATCTTGATTGCCATCCCCTGCCAGCTCCCAGATATATCATTTAAAGTGAGGGTTCAAGACTGTAGCCCAGGAAATTAATTAATCTATTAATATCTCACCGAGACCAGATTCTTTTTCATATTGCATCTAAAAAGCTATTTAACAATTGCAAAATGAGAGCAAATACCTAGCCCTTAGTATGGATTTCAAGGAGGAAGGAACTTTGATGCCTGGAAAATAAAGTGACCAACTCAGAAATTCAGAGCTAGAAAGAAATAATTGTGGAAACTTGATATGAAGGGAAAGTTGCTATTTAAGGGAGAAAGGGATACGTGACTTCATCAGTTCATCAGCAGCTCTAGGGAAGATCAGATACTAGGTCAAGCAAACTGTTTCAGATTAAAGAATTTAAATAACATTGAAATTTAAAAATGGAAAGTAATTTAAAGTCAAAATTCTCTTCACTCTTCATTGGAACACAAATAGAAAATTCAGGATACTTGAAAATGCAGATTTATATTTTTATTTTTAAAAAAATCATGAAAACCAAGATAATTTTGAAGAACTTAATGAAATCTGCACTGTTCTTGTCTTGGGAAAAAAAAAACAAACAAACACAATCAACTAAACAAACAAATAAGTGGAGCTTTTAAATTTTTCTTTACTTTTTATGCTCAGCATGGAAGAGTGTCCCCAAGAGGGTAAGAAGATGAAAAATATCTTCGTTTTGATTTCAAAGGCATGACTGAGAAGGAGATAAGCAAGTGCAGCACAAGGCCACTTGCAAAGTAAAGCCTTTGCCAAAGCTGCCTGCTCTTGTCTGGCAGCTGGAACTGATACTGGTTTTGCTACCCAGCTTTTGGCTGGCACATCAATATCTTGTACTGTGCAGTTTTGGGATGGTTTTTAACTACTCTGTGATCTTGGATGGTCCTCACACACTTTCCCTTTCGTGTAACTGAAGTCTGTCTCCTTGTACCTTCTGGAGACTTTTCCCATTGCTCCTCCAGGTGTTCCCTGTTAGTTTTCAGACTCCAGTTCAAGCTTGTTTCATGGGGTGAGCTCATTGCAGCACAAGACATTAAAATGCTCTTAGAGCACAGAAATTGTGCTGTTTAATATCTCTGTTTGTGGAGTCCCAATTTGTTTATAATGCCCAAATATTTTTAGGTCACGCTATTTTAAGTAAATGCTTCTTCTACTGGGCCACAGTTGTGAAACATCAGGTTTCTTTCTAACGGGGAAGTTTTCCCCTCTGAATACTCCACAGAAAAATATGAAGAAAATGGGAGGTCACACCGAGTTTACCAGTATAAGCAATTTTTTGGCACAGAGATGAATGTATGTAATCTTTACTCTGTAATTGTCTAAAGTTAGAAAAGACTATTCCAAACATAGTCTACATTCTTCCCACAGATACATTTCTCAAAATAAAATTATGGGAAGCTTATTGTTCATCATTCATGGATCCACAGGGTTCACTGGGGATATTGGTTCACTGGGGATATTTTGTTTTCTTAGTCTATTAAATGTTTTGCTTCATGCAGAATATTCCTTTCTGCTCAACCTACCATGCACAGCAAGAATAAATCCAGCTGGCACCTGACATCTTTGAAACTGCCATATATTTTCTGGGTTTGGAGTCTGTTATTGCACAATGTGTTCTGGAGATTTCATGTCTGGGATCACTTTTAATGAGCTATCTAGAACCTCATGCATGGGGAAGCTGAGTCCTGAGTAATCATATTTTTCTCTGACCATTAAATTACGTGTCCTGCAGAATCTGATTTACATCTCTGTCCCGATGCCACTTGTCCCTAGCATTAGCTTGTGACAGTTTATGAGCATTCCTGGGGACTTAGGGATTTGTTGCAAGAGTTTAACAGCAAGGAAGTCCTGATGGTACTGTGATTACTGCTGATCTCCCTGGAAGAGCTGCCTCTCTGTTAACCCATCTGTTTTGGGTATAATAGTAATGCAAATATTCAGAAATATTCAGCACAGAAGTTTCAGCTGAGCAAAATCAAGAACAAACTTCTACCCTGAGGGCCTGGTTTAAGCCCACTGATGTAAGCCAGGTCCTGTTTTACATTGCCATCTCTCTGACAAGCATTATGAGTTTCTAACTTCTGTCAGCTCTGGGATGAAACTAAGCAATCTCTGTGCCTGCCCAGGAATACAACTGAGGGATGAAAAGGTATGTGGCTTTATTTAGTAGATTATTTATATTTAATTTTGTCTTTTCATTTTTTACTTATTTATTGAGCTCCAGATACTGCGTTCCCCTGGGAACCTGCTACATCAGGTTAGTGTTAGCAACTCTGGGAATGTGCATGAGTCTCCTGGGGTGCCTTTAGAGCAATTTTGGATAGTGGAAATATTTAGGGTGGTTCATGGAACTGGAATTGGCTCTACAGGCATTTCTGCCTGTGCTGTCTCAATAGTTCAGCCAGTAGGTGGAACCAGGGGAAAGCAGATGTGGTTTATGCACAAATTCTCAACCCTTTCCTAGGAGACGCGTCCCAAGATGTCTGCATAAAATTGCATTTTTAACTTCAGTGTTCCTGTTTAGAACAGTCAAACTCCAAATGTGGAGTTAGTTCTGAACAGTGAAAGGATGACGTTTTCAGACCTTGTAGCACGGAGAATGTTTTAATAAAATTTCCTCACTAATCATTTTCAGTTGTGAAAATATGTCAGAGACAGAGAACAGGGGATAATCCAGATCACATCATATCTCTCCATTAATGACATCTGGCATTTGCTCAGAAAGGCAGTATCAGGAATGTAGGTTAAAATATTTCTTTAATGTGTTCTGCTGTGAGAAATTAAATGTAGTCCACCCAATGGCATGTTTCCTGCAAAACACAGCTTCAGCAGCTCTGAGTGAACTAAAAAGTTCCCCTTTGAGATCAAATTACCACCAAGGAGAAAACAGTAAGAGGTGATAAAGTACTGAAGTTTCTGCTACTGTGGAACCGTTTCTCCAGCTCTGTTGATAGCCAGAGGAATCCAATTTAGAAGTCACCATCTTTACTGAACATTTCCCATCAATAAACTGGAAGGGAAGAACATGGATAATATCTCCCTACCTTCACCCATCTGATGAGAAAAATACTTGAAAGAAAAAGGTTTTAGGAAAAAGACCTTGCAGTACTGAAACAGTAAAGTCAGTACACATGAATATGTTTTTAGACATCTGTAAAAACTGGAAGCAAAGGAGTACATTGTGATGTTTTTCTGCTTTCAAGCTAAGGTGGAGGCTCCTCATGTATTATGTAAAAGTGCTCCAATAAATCTGCCTGGTTTGTAGTTTGGGCTATTTGCACTAGTTTCAACACCACAGCTTGGTTTTTCCAGTTTTCAAAACTAAAACATACTTACAATTGCAGTATTTTTTGACAGATTTAAAATATACTTTGCCAGTAGGAGGAATGTGCTGCTAAAATGCTGCTATCCATTTTGTATCTTGAAATTTGGATAGTAAAATTCCTGGCTATTAAAGTATTGAGTTTGTGGCTATGGCAGTCAGTGGGTAATTTTTTATTTTCTCCTTCTCTCCTCTTGAATGTGAAGACAGAAATTAGCTGGAAATTGTTTCTAGCAATCTGCTCTGCAGATGCAAAAAGAAAGTAATTTTGGAGCTTGCCAAGCATAAATCAGAAGTGACTTTAATAGAGAGTTATCAGGCATGGCAGGGTGAGAAAGGCTTCATCTTGTTTTAATGAGAATGGGCTTGCACCTCCAAAAGCAAAAAAATTAGAACTCATGAATAATTTTGGTGGAATATTTTCTCCTTGGCATCCAAGATAACAAATCTGTAGAGTCCAAGATTGAAGAATAATTAAATGAAACAGGTCAATTACCAGTACTTGGGAAAATTAATTTTCCTAACTGGCATATTCTTTTATCTTTCTAGCATTTTAAAATAAATTTGTCAAATCCCCACTCCTGTGACTTTTGGTGTTCATTTTCTCTTTGCTCTTCTTTCATATTTCTTACAAAATCATTGTCTTCCTATGCATTTTATTGACCGTAAATAGATGATTCCTGAAACCTTAAATTACATTTTTTTGTTTGTTTGGTGTTTTTTTCTAGTGAAAGATGGCCATTGGGGAAGGGCCTTGTAGTGTGATTTCCTGTTGATAGCACTTGTGGAAAGCATTAGTCATGATGACTTAACCACCACACTCATTAATAAGGAAGTGTCTATTTTCTAAGATGTTCTAGGACATTGAAGTAGTAGGGCTGAATGACTTTTCCAAAGGAACTTAGGTATTCCAGTGGTGACAGCTGACCATGGAAATGGAAAAGCCAATAAATCTACAGAATTGTTTCTCCCATGGTGAAGGTCTGAGGGACCTAGAAGGAGAGAGAAGGAGAGCCTGGAGGCCATACAGGTTGTGCATTTTAAAAGAGTCTGGTGCACAACACTTTACAGAGGCTGGGTTTTGCTTAGGAGCAAAATGGAGCCCAGGACATGATGCCAATTCCATCACCCCATGCCTTCCCTGTCTGTAAAAGCCAGGAGTGACAGCACCTTGATGCCTGTCCACACTGATGATCTGAAGGTGCTTGTGTAGCCCACACTGTGTCCTTCCAATGGACTCAGCCACACCACTGGACATTTCAACCAGCACATCCAAGAACCACAACAGGTCCTCAGTGTAAGGACACTGGAAAAGCTTCAGGTCCTCACTGTAAGGATACTGGAAAGGGTTCAGGTCCTCACTGTAAGGATACTGGAAAGGGTTCAGGTTCTCACTGTAAGTTGACTGGGAGGGCTTCACCGGCCAGCTCAGCTTCCAGACCTAAGGAAGGGCTGTTAAATACTCCAAACTCCTGTCTATCACAAGCCACCAAATGTCTCCCAGCTATTCAGACCTTTACAAGAATTCAGCCTCAGTCCTTCATATGTTAAGTAAACCCAGGTGAGTATCAGGGCTCCTCTTTGCTACGTGTGTTGGCTCACAGACACTTTCATATCTGCACAGGGAGAAGCTGTTTGCTTGATCACATTGACAATAGGAACAAGGGATGGTGAAGGGATTTACTTATGGGGTTGGGCTGTGGCAGTGAGCTCTTTAAATAGCTATGTGACTTTTGTCTGTGTATCTGGATCTGATTATTAAGCAGGCTTTTAATGATCAGCAACAGAGTAAATAGGTTTATTGCACTTGAGGAGGCCTCTCTTCTCAAGTGGCAGATTATTGCACCTACTCAAATGATTGTGAGTGGAATGAAAAATCCTATGATTAAAAGGCCAGGGCTTTTCATTGATCTGAATGTTCCTCTTTTAACAACTCTGACAGCCTCAAGGAGCCTTAAAGTGGGAGTAAATTATATTGGCATGTTTTAGTTTAAACATGAGTTTAAAGGTGTTTTTAAGCCAACTTTCAGGCCAACTGTTTGCAAAAGGGGCCTTAATGGAATTGGGAATTATGCCCAGAGCAAACACATTGTCTATTTCACAGTGATTAGCAATGTGTTCACAATTTAGTGTTCTAAATATAGGACAATCAGTTATCAAGATATTTAAATACTCCTTCAGATACAAGAGTAGTGGGTTTAGAAATGTACTTTAATAAAATCTTAGCCCACTAACAAAGAAACTGTAAAAAACAGTAAAGGGTCTTTGCAGAGGTATCCTGATGGATAGCTCACCAGCTGTGGGGTCCCAATTCTTGGGGACAGAATGCGAATAACTCCATTTGTTTCTCTACCTGAGATACCATGCCCTGCTTGACCCCTGTGGACAGCAAAGGTTTTCTGGGCAGTGATCCTCTTAGCAAAGTGAAATCTTTGCTTTCTCGCTGGGCTGATTTGCACCCTTCCTGCACCACAAATGCAGTTGGTGCTGTTAAATGTCGTCCAGAGTTTGCTCTGCAGAGCAACCCAGAGTTTGACAGTGCAGAATGTAACGAGTCTCTACCTTCTGTGTGTTCTGGTATGAACTGCAGTGTCCCAGTACTCCACGATCTCAGTAACAGTGACCTGGCATTGGATGACTGTGTTACATGATATCCCTTTTCTACCTTGATTAACCTAGGTCAGGTTTTTTATCTGATTATCAAGTTTTGAACTGACTCACAGGCTGATTTGTTGGAGGTTATTTTTAGACAACTGAGGACTGAGCACCACAGGGCTTTCAGCCTCCATTTCTCTGCGACGCTCTCCAAGCTGTGTTTCTTTATTTGCAGGCCACTGCCCAGACCTCCCTCACCATGACCACCACTGTCCCAGCCACGACAGAGACCTACACACGGGCTCAGTACTGCAAATGGCCCTGCGAGTGCCCCCGGTCGCCGCCGCGGTGCGCGGCCGGCATCAGCCTGGTCACAGACGGCTGTGACTGCTGCAAGACGTGTGCCAAGCAGCGGGGAGAGAGCTGCACCGAGGCCGACACCTGCGACTTCCACAGGGGCTTGTACTGTGACTACAGCGGAGACAGACCTAGGTACGAAATAGGAGTATGTGCACGTAAGTGATGTACATATATTTTTGACTTAGATATACACTGGCACCTCCCGTCAGCCTGAGCAGGGGCTGAGATTTATCTCATTCGATACCTGGCTGCACGCTCATCAGCTCCTCCGTGCATCACCTTCCATTCCTTTGGGGCCATCTTTGTTCTTAGGGCAGTTGGCTGGATGAGAAATGACATCTGACTTCCTGCTCTTTGATTTGGCTGCTGCCACGAGCAAAGACCAACCAGCATCTGAAAGTCTCCATACATGCAAATAGATTATTCTGCACCCCCTGTAACAGGAGAAGGTGCTGTACTGGACTGGGGTTGAAGGAAGGATAAGTGGGCAGCTGGATTTAAAGACAAGCAATATGGGCACCAACATGAAAACCATGACATTAAGGGGACACATTTGGCTTGTTCCTTATAATGGATAGCTTGGAAGGATAGTATGTGGTCTGTAGAATACCCTGTCAAGAGGGTCAGGAATGAACCATCTCTTATCAGAGCTTGTCAGTTACAAATTGAGGTCTAAGCCTTAATTTTACAATGGTTACAGTCAGGTTAGCTGCCATGAGGCAGAAGGATTTCTTCCTGCCTGCCATAAGAAACTCTTGGTTCCATGTGACAGGAATGCTTTTCAAGAAGAAGTGCAAAAAGATATTAGGTAGTGTTCTGTGTGTTGAGAGTTGATATTCACTTGTTCTGAGTTCCAGAACATGAGGGGGAATCTGATCCTCTCATAAAAGTCAGAAATTATTGAAAATCGTTACTCAGGAATGATGAAAAGCAGAAGGATCATGAGCACAACCACACAGATTGCTGATTGGAAAGGCTGCTTTTTAGTAGGTTTTTAGAACATATGGTCATGGCTTTAGGTTCATAAACAGGAAAAAGCCATTTAGCTGGAGGGTCTTCTGGGCTGGAACATAACAGCAAATGATCTAAAAGAAAATGTAAAGGTGAAGGGAAACCTGGAGGAGAGCTGACTATGAGATGGACAGATAGAATAACTGATCCACAGAAGAGGAAAAGAATTGCAAACTGTGGGCTTCAATAAACTTAGAATATGAGCAGAGGTTACACAAGGGGCAGGTCAGAGTTAAGAGGTTCAGGGTAGCTGGCAGATTCTCACAGAAGTGATACTAGGCGTTGCTCTTCCTCAGCAGAAGGGTGGGAAGTCTAGTAAGAAATGACATTGGCTTTGAACTGGCTCAGTCCCCCCTGCCAAAAAAAAAAGGGAAAAAAAAGAAAAACAAAAAGCAAGCATGGAAAAAGTGCAGTCTAACCAGATATTTTTGTAGCATACAGGCAAAACAACAAGAGAAGTTACGTGCTAGGAGCTGTAAGCTTAAACAGTGATTTTCAAGATTAGAAAAGATTAAGGTTAAGAAAAGAGGATATGAGATCATTCAAATGTATTGTCTGGAGTGTGTGTAGAACATTCATGGGAGGTCTGTAAGAGCAGGTTAGACAAACATTGTCAAGAATGACATCGTTACAGCTGGCCCTGCACTGGGAGAGGAAAACAGGCTGGATGTTGTCTCAAAGCTATCAGCCTTCCTAGGCCTCTTTAAAGGTCTTCATGTTGCTTTGCATTTGTTTATTTATTTAAAATGGTTGGTTTTTTTAGTTGGATGTCTGTGGGTTTTCTGCAGTTCTCCCACACATCACAGGCACTCAGTGTGCCTGTGGCAGCAGCGCTGTGACGAAGGGAGATTGACCCCCAGCTTTTCCAGTGAGGTTTGGAGGGATTCCCAGTCACTTCCCTACTGCCATCACAATATACCCCATTATTTGACATTTATGGCTATTTGGTGAGGGGCATTATTGTGTGCACAACTGAGGGGAACAAGAGGAAGGTCTTTCCATGGCTAGGATGTGAAGCAGGTTGTCTCTGACTGCCAGTGAAACCTGTAGCCTATCCCTTGTTTTCAGCACCCAGGTAGATGCACAGGACAGGGTCTGCTGACATGGTTTGTTTTGTACCCTGGGCCACAGATAAGCTGCATCAGCCCTCTCTGAGCCCACCAGCTTCTGTCCTGACCTGGTGCCTGACAGCTCCTGAGAGTGGGAGTCTTGTGCTGGGTGTTGTTGGGGACTAACTGCTGTGAGGAGCTGGCTTTGCACCTGGGTCCTTTCGGCCAGATCTAGAGAATCCAGGGCCTGAGGGGCTACAGAAACTGTATAATTTATGGAAAATAGAGTTAGGAACTGGTGTTGGGAAAGGTAATGAGGTCAATCTGGGGGAAATTCAGGCTGTATACGGACTGGCATATTGAGGTGTGTCCCGGGATTTAACCTCCCAGACCTCAAATAGGAACCTGCTGGGAGTCACTGCAGCTCTCCTTTTCTTGTTGGCTTTTCTCTGCACCAAAGCAGAGGCAGCAGGGTGCTGAGCACAGACCTAGGGGGTAAGGCAGGTGTTGTGTGTGTTGGGCTGGGAGTAGGGATGTGCCTCCAAATCACCTTATTTTGATGCAGACTCAGGGAGGTTCTGCATGAAGGCACTCAGCAGCCCCACTGTCTGTGTTTGGGGATGTTCTCATGGTGAACCTCTGGGTTTATGAGACCTGTAGGAGACTGAGTTAACGTAATCCAGGAGGAATATGCTCATAGGAAAACACCAGGAGATACAGCATTTTCTTGAACTCTTATAATCTGTGCATAACTAGAAGTCTCTCTGAATTCTCAGGCCCAGCTCCAGCACTGAGTGATAACTTTTCAGTACAAAGGCTTAAGCATTACAAAAATTGGAGCTGAGCATGAACTGGAGATCTAGATCTGTGCTTTAAATTCCAGCAGCTCTCATTTTTGTGCAGAAGAAGGGATTTGTGATTGATGTTTTCATTCAGCTCATTCTAAAAATAGGAAGACTTTACAGAATCTTAATCCAGCATTTCAGTTTGTGTTTTCCTGAAGCAGCTCCATTTCTGACCAGACTCACAATATAAGCAACCCAACCAGTGCGTGTGCACTGCCTCCATGTGACCAAACAAGAAACTGAAGTTTGAATTTTCCTTTGGAAGCCACCACTTCCAAATTACTGTCCATAATTTGAAATAAAACGAACAAACAAAAAAGCTGCCATGTGATTCCTTTTCATAGGCAATCAAAAGGCTTGTCATTTTTAGTGATTTTATTTAAAAAAAAAAAACCTTTAAATATTTATTTTCATGGCTTTATAATGTATACCTCATTTTCCAAGAAAACTGCTCTGTGATATACTGGATAAGGTCCAGTTTTCTAAATGTAGGAATCCAGTGCCATTTAGGTGCTCCTTTGCTATCTTGTTTGTCTTTCCCTTCTGCTTCAGATATACACAGGTGCTGTGAACAGCTGTGTCATATGTGCAGCTCCATGAAGTCCCCTCATGTGTCTCTGAAAACCTCAAACTTCCCTCAATATCTTTTTTAATTACTTTGATATCTCCCCCATGAATAATTCCTACCACCATGCCATTAAATGTTTTTTTTTGTTGGTTTGTTTGTTTTTTTAAGTAAGAATTTGTGGATAAAACTTGTTTTATTTTCTAACTTATTTTTTTTTCATTGAAGCATATTAGGTTCTCTTGTTTTTGCTGTGATTTAGAATGGAAACAGTTTCCTAGATGGTGTGACTACACCTGGCTCAGCATCAGGCTGAACACATGGCCCCGCAGCACTGCCAGCCCAGGGACCAGCCTGGTAAAGGAACACTTTGGAGCTGTTTGTTGCCAGCATTATTTTAATGGTGCTCTGTGTGTTTTTCTCCCTTTTTCTTTCTTTTCAGAGATTGTTGGTGTAGGATGTGTTCTCAATGGAGTCAGGTATAAGAATGGGGAGACGTTTCAGCCCAACTGCAAATACAACTGCACGTGCATTAATGGGGCTGTGGGCTGTGTTCCCATGTGCACAAACTCACGTCCTCCGCTTGTCTGGTGCCCAAACCCCAAGCTGATAAAGGTGGCAGGGAAGTGCTGCGAGCAGTGGATCTGTGATGACTCCAGGAAAATCAGGAAGACATCTCCGCGTCACATCTCCTCTGCAGGTACGGTGGGAGTGAGGCAGATCTCTCCTTTGCCATCTGGGTGAGTCTACAAGCAAAGTATCAGCTTGTGCTGCTAGACCTGCCAGGTGTCTAATCTTTGTGAGGGAGACAGAGCCTCCCACACAGCACGTGCTGAGGGACAGGACAGGCAAACGCCAGTGGTGTGCTGGAACTCCTTAGCAGCAATGTGGATATGGGTGCACCATCCCTGGAAGTGTTCAAGGCCCAGCTGGATGGGGCCCTGAGCAACCTGATCTAGTGGGTGGCTGTCCATGGCAGGGGAGTTGGACTGAGAGGATCTTTAAGGTCCTTTCCAACCCAAACCTTTCCATGAGTCTATGAATATTCCTCAAACACTCCCATACAACCATTCTGAAATTCTGTGTGCCAACGCCCTCTTTAAAGGACACAGCTGCTGGAACTCTGAAGATATTACAAGTCCTTTTTAATTTTTTTTTTTTTTTTTTCTCAGTCTGGACTCTCTGGGAAAGAGAATGGATTCTGTTTAATTCGGGACTGAGGCTCTATGTCTGGGTTATATTGCTATTGTAGAGCAATTTTAAAGCCCCTGATCTTAGGAGCCTCAAACTTCCACAGCACCCTGAAGGTGGTTATTATGTGGAAGTTTCACTGTGAGTTGGGCTGAATTGTCTTTGTGGCAGTATAGCTTTTCATCAATTCTGAACTGATGACATCATTAAACTTTCTTTCCTCACACTCACATTTATAGTAACAATCTCACAGTCCACTGCACAGAGGTGATATCATTTGCCTCAAGCGTGGTCCCAAATGCTTAAGATGGACTCAGCTTGCCATATGTCTTAAATTTATCATCAAAATGCCCTGTGATGCACTGTAGTTACAGTAGCCACATTAGCTCCATATTTTAGACCATCTCACAAAAGCAGAGCTCAAGCAGAGGTAGGATGGTTGTTGTAAAGATTTTGGTTCCTTGGTGGTAGCAGTTTTTTCCCCAAACCTTGGTCTGTTCTTTTTTTGCACAAAACAAAACCTCTCTCTTCATTTTGTGAGTTAAAAGCACCAGAGTTTAGCCCTCGTTTCTCTGTTCTCAATAGCTCTGAAATGTGAGGTGTACTACTGAAACTGGCCTTATGTCCTCACGGCCTGTGTCCCAGAAAGGCAAAATAGCACTTTGCTTTCCTGACTTTTCTCCTGGAAGAAGTCTTATAGAAGTCAGACTAGCATTTATTACATTTAATATAATAATTAATATAATAAATAAACAGTGAGCAAGCTCAATGCAGCAGTTTCTACCAGAGTTTTGCCTGTGGACTGTCCTGTGAGCTGTAAAGCAGTGGGGACTTGGCTGAGGCTGGGACAGAACATGAACTGGGGTTGTTGGCTGCTTTCAAAACAGAGACCACCCTCTCTTCAAATGGCTGCTGAGCTCTCTGGGAGCTATTGAAGCTGTTCTTCCTCCCAGTGAAAGGCTGTGGCTGCTTCCCAAGCCCTCTGCCATCCAGCAGAGACTGTTGACCACTTTCTGCTACAGGGAACCAATTGAATGGGCTCAGAAATAAACCTTCATGGTGAGATCAGATCTCATCCTCTTTCTCCACCCGCTGTCTCAGGCTTCTGTAATTGTTTATATTGTGGCAGCACCTGGGGGTCCCAGACAAGGACCCCCTTGTGAGGAGGAATAAAGGAATGAGCCCTGGCCCCGAGCGCTCGCAGCGCTGGAGAGTCTGACACAAGTAGGTCAGCACAAAGGGGGTGGGATGAGGGGGTTCACAGGAATGCTGAGGCACTTTGCTATGGTTTAATTATTTGGGTTAGTGGCCTGAATGTGCAATGAGCTGGGAAGAGGGTGTTTAATATGTAAAGCTGCCTGGGCTAAATAATGTGGGGTTAATCTGTCTCTGCAGCATATGAGGGAGAGGATGAAGCCTGGCAGAAGAACTGCATCGTGCACACCTCCCCCTGGAGTCCCTGCTCAAAGACCTGTGGGCTGGGCATCTCCACCAGGATTTCCAATGACAACGAGCAGTGCCGGCTCCTGAAGGAAAGCCGCCTGTGCAACATCAGGCCCTGCGAGGTGGACATAACCCAGCACATCAAGGTGGGCACTGCTTCTTTGTGCACCTCTTGAGCTGGACACTGAGTCAGCCTTTCTTTGGCAGCATTCAGGCCTCATGAGGCTGCACTTGTACATGAACTTAACTGTGCTGCACAGAGTTCCAAAATTTGGCCTGCCTGTGCAGGTATGAAAACCTTCCCCTGAGAGTTTTAGCTTCAGCCAAAGGGTCCTTGCAAGGAAAGCCAAGCCAAGCCTGCTGTGCTTGGTGCTGGCTCACACAGCCCTGTATTCAGCTGGCAGAAAAACAGTGCTGCACATCTGGTCACAGCTATGAACTCTGTTATGCAAGTATCCTACTTGCAGCTTTTGGGTTCATATGTCTAAACATGTAAATCTTTCACACCTCCTAGGTCAGGGCTGTAAAAGTCTTCCTAACGCTTACAAACCCCTTTAAACATAGGAATCATGGAATAGAATAATAGAATCATTAAAGCTGGAAAGGATATCCAAGATCAGTAAGTCCAACCCTCGACTGAATACCACCATGTCCAATAAACCACACTGCAAAGTGCCACGTCTATTTGTTTTTTGAATACTTCCAGTTATAGTGACTCCATCACTTCCCTGGGCAGTCTGTTCATGTTTAACCACTCTTTCAGTGAAGAGATTTTTCCTAGTACTCAACCTGAACCTCTAATGGTGAGATTGGTGGCCATTTCCCTTCCTCCCACCACTATTTACCTGCTAGAACAGGCTGAGCCCCCTGTCCCCCCGATCTCCCCCACCTTGCCACAACCTCCTTTCAGGTAATTGTAGAGAGCAAGGTGAGTTTTATGTCCTACCTGTGTCAGCACTGAATATTAACCTCTTTGTTTTTATTTTCTTCTCTGATTCAGCCTGGGAAGAAGTGCTTGGCTGTCTACAGGGCCAATGAACCCATGAACTACACCATCTCTGGGTGTGTGAGCAAGAGTCCCTACAGGCCCAAATACTGCGGGGTCTGCACGGACAACAGGTGCTGCACACCCTACAAGTCCAAGACTATTGAAGTGAGGTTTCAGTGCCCAGATGGAACTGAGGTTTCCTGGAAAATCATGTGGATCAATGCTTGTTTTTGCAACCTGAACTGCAGGAACCCCAATGACATCTTTGCCGACTTGGCTCATTACCATGATTACTCTGAAATTGCTAATTAAATTGGCTGAATGCTGGAATTGACCTGATGCTCTGATTTTACAGAGGTTTTAAAATAAAAGGAGAATCTTCATCTACTGCCAATGTACAATTTGGTTTTTTTCCTGAGTTAGGATGTTAAATCTCTTTGCTTTCCCACACTGTTTTTGGAGATGCCGTGAACAAACAGGATTTTTAATTCTAATAGGTCTTCATCCATTACCAGCAGCCAGAAATTCCTTTATGCACAGACACTGAGACTTAAATGACACTGACACTTAAATGACTGTTGGCACTGTCATTTTCTAGGCCAGCAGTTTAATTGTCCATAGGAAAGAACAGTACACTGATATGACAACAAAAGGATGTCTGTCATTAGCTTAAACATAAGATTCAGACATCCTTATTGTCATTTCTTGAATGTTGTTGTCTAAGCTGGAAAACTAATATATATGTTTTATATCTAACATTACACACCAGAATTTGATGGTCGGACCCTTGCAACTAAAGTCTAGCATCTGTCACACTGAGATCAGTCCTAGAATCACCTCTCTATTATTCTCAGTCAGATCCTACTCTGTGGTGAATTTCATGGGAAGAGCCTAGAGAGAAGAATGTTTCTCCTGAAATCTCTGTGTGGTGAGCCTGTCTCACTACAACAGGCTGGGTCCAAGAACTTCTGTGTCCTGCTGTCCTTGGACTCACCTCAGTCTCTTAAAGTATCTTGTGCCAGGAACATTTTCACAGTTCTCTGCCTGCTCTGATCTTGAACAGCCTGATTCAAACCAAAACAGCCACCTCAGAGCTCATATTTCAGGATAGGTCATCTAATCCACAGGGGATGTATAGGCTATCTCTGCAGATGAAATATAGAGAGACAGATAAGAGATGAAGGACAGGACCTCATGCACTCATTTATTCAGACAGAAGTTTGTGTGTCTGGGGCCTACCACCACCTCCTGCTCCCCATGGTGTTACCAGATCACTGGTCCCTCCTCCCACTGCCATCTTGCCAGTAACACAAATCATTGTTTTACATGACTGGGGTAGAGGAAGGGAGGCGTGCTAAATGAGAAAAATGGTGTTATGCTTCCCATCAGCTCTGAGAATGTGTGGCTGCAGAAGGAGAGGCAGCCCTTGGCATAGCTTCTGGTGCATTAATAACATCAGGGCTTCTGCTCAGAGTAAACATCAATGCAAACAGAAGTGGTTTCACATGCAAATGTCAGCTAAGCAAAGAATAGACCCTGTCTTTACCTTTCCAGGTAAGAATTTATCATCACTGAAGGATGCTGGAGCCAGTTTTTTTCCAATAAATTGTTAGTACAGCAGTCATATCCCATGGCACGTTTGCTATTGCTTCACTTTGGAGAGCAGAATTGTGTTTCTGCATGAACAGGAGAACTGTAGGATCCACTTCCAAAATTCCTGGTGGCACAGTAGAGCTTCTGAGTGACACATGATCTGAGATCTGACCAGTACAGGGCTGAACTTGGGATGATGCAGTGGCTTACTTTGCTTTACTTTCAGTTGGCAAATTGTCTGTCTTCAGATACTGTCTTCTTGATAACCCAGCAGAAGCTTGATTGGTTTCTGGGAGACAAATTTTTCTGGCTATGATGGATTAAAAGTTCTTGTGAGTGGGCTGCAAATAATGCCATACCTATGTAAAAGCAATTAGGAAAAATGCTTTCTATCTTCAAAAGCTGTTAACACCAACAGCATCTTTTTATACAAGGATTCGGCCCAAATATTTTTCACGGAGCTAGGTCATTCCTGAATTTAAAGCTTTATTTCTTTTTTGAAACTTCCATGAAATCTCCAGTGGCAGAAAAGAAGGGTGATTCTGGCCTACATGTTCCAATGCAGGTGCAAAGCACCTCTCCTCTTTGTTTCTGTGTTGGTGAGGAACCTGAGGCTGCCAGCATTTTGCAAGATTCAGCATCATGACTGCCTTGGCCTCGATGATGTGACAGCAGAGGTCATACCTGACTTATTTGCTTCCAGTCAGATGAGACCTCAGCACTTGCAAGATTGAGAATGTTACATTTCAAACTTCATCCCTCAGTTAAAAAGTTCCACACGAACATATAAATAGAGGCCTTGGCCAAGAAGATGACAATGCTTTCCAAAAGGAAAAATGGTTTATATTGAGATGCTATAGGGAAGCAATGTTAGGACTTCTTTCTCAATCAGATCCTCTAAATATGGCTTGGAACCCTGTATTCTAATTCTTGTCCCTCTTAAAATGCCATATATATGCTTGTGTGTATATATATACCTATATGTATGTGCATATATAGAAATAAATACATATGTACATATTTATATGTATATGTAAAAAATAAATACATATATACACATTTATATGTATATGTAAAAATAAATACATATATACACATTTATATGTATATGTATACACACCTATAAAATATTGTGTACAGGCATCTCTATAATGTTGCATATAATATATATAAAACCTTATAGAAACTTGCCCATTAATGCATATATACATGTGTATATTTACATATATATATTCCTATGGTGCATAAAAAACAGAGCATGTGTAATATGTGTTTGTATGTACAGTCAGTCTTTCTCTGTCTTACACGTACACATAAGGAAGCAAGGAAACAAGACCAGATCATGTAAAAAAATACCGTGTCCCTCAATTGGCTGGCTTTGCTCTGCAATTAGTTAATGCTGTAACCACAGCAATCAAATGCTGCAGTGCCTGTAACATAAGGCTTTCACTGCGAGATAAAAGAAGCTATTGAAAGCTAATGCATGACCAGCAGCTCCAGTGCGTGTCAGTTTTTAGTGAAGTGGATGCCTGGAAACCACAGATCTTGCCCAATGCACCCAGGATGTTTCTGCTTCCAGCTGGGTTTCCTAAGGAAACCAGGCGTATGCAGCCCTACTGTTCATTGGTTTGTCTGTCAGGCAGTCCCTTTGTGGGAAATGTCAAACAAAGCAGGCAGAAGTGTAAAGATCTCAGAAGCATTGCAACTCCTGCAGTAAAAAATGAAATCAAAGAGCAGGGCAGGGAAGAGGACCATGCACACCTTCCAGGCACTGAGTACACCTAGCACATCTGCAGTGTGGCCCAACCACCCCAGCAGCAGCATAAAGGGGGTTTTGAACAGATTTGCCAGCTAGAAACAAGTAGCCATGGAGGAGGCAGAGCTGAAGGAATCATGGACAGGGAACAGTGGTTATTACACTGCTGTAAAGGAGTTTTGTGGGGACATTGGACACAAATCTGTTGGAAACCAAGCACTGTTAGCTCTATTGCACTGCTTGTGCAACTGGTTGTCTGCCCAGTGGTGCTGAACAGGGAAGAGCATCACTTGTAGCCAATTAACTTGATCTGCACTCTGCAGTGCATTTGAGATCCTTTGTTTTAATGGATGTTTACAAGCAGATTAGCCCTAGGAACTAAGGCTACAGACCAGCTTTCAATTCAGTTCCCTGGCTCACTCTGCACCTGGGCAAATCGTGTATCTTTACAAAAGTACTTTTGTGGTTACTGTTTTAATTCCTGGAGGATCTAGATCCCCAAAGGCTTTCATTCATTGATCCAGCCCTTTGCTTCCCTTTTCCTCAGGACTTCAGAGCCAGAACAACAAGGCTCTACTGTTCATTGTGTCTGCTGAGAGTGAAAACTCTGGAGAGCGGGAGAGCAGGAACTGATGCTCACTGTACATTTGTGCAATGGGCCTAGGTCTCTGCTGGGACCCAAAAGTGATGCCACCATCCAAGGAAGAACAATTACAGCACTGAGGAGATACCAGGATCAGACCCCTCTGCTGCAATGGTCAAGTGAAAGGCTAAAGAAAGGATGAGAGTGACAATTTTTCAATCCAGCCCAAGCCAAGACAGTTTGGCACACATCCAGCTCATGGCAATCATCCTGTTGGCCCTGTAGGCTGGGTCAAGGATGAAGGGTGGGATTTTGCAGGTCTGCTCATGTTGGTATGAACAGCAAGACTCCAGCTATCTCCAGTTACCATAGTCTTCTGTGGAGGCTTCACCAGAGTCAGAACAGTAGCTCAAGCCACCTTGTTTGGGAGCCCCAGAAAACAGGTTATCTACTCACCAAACAAGCAGGCATGAAACTTACTGAAATGCCTGACCATGGAGTGTTGGCTGGAATTTAAAACACCATTTTGGTGTGCATGCAACTGGACACAGGGTGTAGTGCAGTTGTCATATTTCTGATGTATTCACTGGGGTTGTGCTGTGCATATGTGATATTCCAGGAAAACCACAACATTCACAAGGACTGTGTCATCTTGTAAATTAAACCCTGGGATTTTTTGTCCCAGCTTTCTTGAAGGAATTTTGAAATAAACAGCTTATTAAACTGATAGAGACAGTGTTTCACTATCTAGAGGCACATATCCATACATTTACTTTCTCAAATCGTGACTTTCCAGTTTTAACATTTTGACAGAGTTATTTCTGTAAGCTTCATATACTGAAATACATGAAAAATTAATGGGAAAAACAGATTGGTTTGGCAGTGTCAGTCAGAGTTACTACAGCTTTATAACACATTACTTGTTCATAAAGCATCATGGTGAGGTTCCTTAAGATGGCACGTTGCTGCTGTGGTTTAAAGATCTTAAATAAGCGGAAAATGGTTAATGAACCTGTGACTGACACCTCGTTTAGAAGTTTAGGCAAGCAAATGAAGGTGAAATATGCCTGTGACTGACAATGCTTTTGCTTTCCCAATCTCCTTGCCTGGCCAATGTCTGAGTGTGCACTTGCAATCTGTGACAAAGCTGTGAACTGGAGGACACCTAAAAGTAAAGAGCCAGTAATGTGATAAAAATGGATGGTCTGAAACTATTTCCTCCACTGTGAATATTTCGGCAGCTTGGTTGTTTCCCAACTCACATTTCTTTGGTGGTCTGTTTCTGGTCAATATTTGGGATTTTTTTCTGCAACACTCTTACTGGACTTGGGACAGAGGTCTAGAGTCTTTGAGCAAATTGGAGTGGGTTACTCAAACTGCCTGAGCATGTCTTCATTATCGGCTCTCTTGAGAAGTTGCAAGAATAATCTGTTTACAACAGCCATACCAACTGAAATTGTTCAAAAAGGTTATTAAAGACATGGGGAAAAACATTTAAATTAACATTTAAATTAAGGAATTATTGTTTCATATCCCTTTGTTTACATATCCTTGGAGCTAACACCAGTAAGGATTCTACCTTTTAATTCTAGGAAAAAAATACCTGTAGTGTTTCCCCACAAATCCAGCTTGCCTTCCAGCCTGAAGTATGTTACTTGCCTTGATAGGAACTTAAACACTTTGAGTGGCCTCCTGTCCTGGACTGAGATGGGTTAGTCAGGCTTGTGTGTGGTGAGAAAACACCTTCTCCTTATTCTCTGCAGCCTTCCCCTTCAGTGTGCCTTTTTTTAATCTTCTTTTTTTTTCTTTTTCTTTTTTTTTTTTTTTTTTCCCAGGAAGGGCAGTCCTCTACATTTCTAAGCATTTTCCAGCCAGCTTCGCCTCTGGCAACAGCTTCCAACAAAGGTACTGTGTTTCCCTACTGTCTCTACAGGCACCAGAAGTCCCATCTGGCCTCTGCAGTTTCTGCTGACCCATGAGGCTGTTGCCCCAGCACACCATCTTGCACAAAGGGCTTCCTGGCTGCTTTCAGTATTCTGGGAAACCCACCATGTCCTGAGTACTTTGCACTTTCCAGATGAAGTGCTGACCCTGTGTGAGGCTCTACTTCTGTAGGAACTCCCCTGCCCCAAATACACGTGAGGAGCAGGGAGGGAATCACCACAGGATCAGATCAATGTTAAACATTGGCAGCTGGTGATAAAGAACTAATTTTTTTTTTTTTAATTTGGTCACCAAAAATAAATGAAAACATATTGCAGCCACTCGGTAAATGACAGTTTCCTAGCTGGAGAGATGTGTGTGGCCCTGAGGTGCAGCAGGGTGGTCTGACAGTGTGCATCTCACTGCCATGTGAGGGGCTGGGTGGCACCTCTGCATGGGCTGGGCTCACCAAACCCTACAAGCAGGCTGGCTGTTCCTTGAGCCAGTGCCAGGTGCCACAGGTGGGGCAAACCACCACAAACCACCCACAGCTCAGCAGCCCCATCCTCCCTGCCCAGCACGCTGCATTGTAGGGTGCTGAGTCTCGTGGGGACCTGCACACAGAGGTTCACACACACAGCCAAGGGATGAAGAGCCCGGGCTGGTGGCATCTCTTGCTCTTCTTCAGGTGCCCTGGCTCATGTAGGCGTTGCCAGGAGCTGCCCCAGCCCTTCTCCAGTACTGCTGCCCAGCAAACAACCCCACCCTCCCTCAACCCCCTCCACGCACTGACCTTGACCTCAATACCATAATCCACTCTAGCCAGAAGCAATTGCAGAGAGTGGCAGGTCACCCAAGGATACTTTTTGCAGCTCTACTGCCGGTCACAGCTCACTGTGGTGCTGCTGCTTGCAAAGGAAAAGCTGCCTGTGATCCCCTTTCCCAACCCTTGGGCTCTTCTGGACATGTCCAGTGATATCTGCATCCAGTGTTTGATGCACATCCCACAGTCACCAGTACTGAAAATATGAAGGGTGGATGGGATGTGGGGCTGCCTCTTTAATGACATCAAAACAACACCTCTCCTCCAGCCCCTAGGAGTGCTGGGTAAGCGAATGATCCCCACACTGAGGAGCAGAGAACAGACATTGAGCTGTCTGGCAGTTGCAATCAGAAGCCTTTTTTTTCCTTTTTCTTCCCCCCAACACTGGTCAGCAGCTGTATTGTTTATAAAATGAATGGAGCCCTTAATGAAGCAATAGATAGAAACAGTGAGAGGCTGTGTCTGTCTGTTACAAAGGGCTGAGGGGGAAGGGTGGAGCTCTTAAAATACCCTGACATCCTTTCTGTCAGTTATTTAAACGTTAGGCATAGCAGTGATCAGCTACCAACAAAAAGTCTGTATTTGGCTCAGTGGAAATGCTAAATCCACACATCAAAACAGCTGTTCACATAGACATAGTGGGAGAGGCTTTCTGTTCCAGTGAATGTGAAATAGTGCAAAATAGTGCAAAGAAAGAAAAGCAGACAGCATGCGGGAAGGGGGAGGGCCAAGCTCAATGTGCAGTGCAAGCAGCACTGCTCAATGTGTTGTACTGATGGATACAACAGAGCCCATTACAGGCACACTGAGGACTGCAGCAGATCCTCTGCCCAAGATGCAAAAGCACACAGGGAGAGGATTCCAGCACCGGAGAGAAAAAATAAGTTTCCACTCCAGCTCAGTCCATCACTCACAACACATGACATTAATCATACACCTCGAAAACACATCTAGGTTAAAATTTCCAGCTGTTTATAGTCAATAGAGACTCTTAAAGAGGAAAGCAGCAGCATCCTTCAGCACAAAAGTCCTGCTGCCATGACATGGCTTTGGCACATCCTCTCCCACTCCCCCTCTGCAAGGACAGGGAGCAGGAAAGAGATGCTGAATATTAGTCAGATTTTCATACAGTAGATGTCAAGGCCCAGGCAGAGGTGGAAATAACTTGGATTTCAGCAATGACATATCCCTTGTATTAGTGGCTTCAAAGAGCACCACTGCAGCAAAGGTTTGGCACTGAGATACAACTAATGCAATCAGGAAGCCTCATGGTCCCTGGGAGCCCATTCTGTTTTCTCTATAACCCCAAAAGCACTGTAAGGGGCAAACTGGGTATTTTCTGGAAACCTCCTGTTACCCAGTTAGAATTGCCTCTATGCCAGAGTAGCTCCTTGCTTTTTTCACACTTGGAAAAAAAATGAAATCCCAGATCATGTTTTCCAGGTTAATGACACTACAATATTCAGGCTAATTCTGTCTCCAGCAATAAAGCAGAAGTCAGGTGTTGCAAGGCCTGGGTTTTTATAAAAGATTACTAATAAATCTGCAAGCCACTTGCATCTCTTCAGTTGCAGCACAAGTTAAAGATGCCAGGAGATCAGTACTGCAAGGAGAGAGGAGTCATAACTCCTTGTAAAAGGGAAGACACCACTTCTCTGTGCTGCCCTCCAGCTTTTATGTGCAGGAACACAGCGTTCTATGCCAAATAAACACTTTTGATTGCAAAGCTGACATTTATAGTGGTCCTAGCAACCCCTTGCTGCTCAGAAGTGCTTGCAGATCCCTTTGTGCTGCAATAAGGCTTGGATGCATTCCTCCCCATTAAACCAAAATAAACTGCCTAGGCTTGACAGGCACACCATGGTGTCCTTGTGGAAGGAATGATTAGCCATTCCCAGAAAAGCTCAGCAAAGAACGTAACTTTGCTCTTCTTTTGTAAGATGAGCTGGCACAGGTTCCTCCTGTTTTCACTGGCACTGGCTGTCAAGCCCTTTGCTGGTGTCAGTCCAGTCATGACTGCTGAATCATCACATCTAGCAGAGCCATGGCTCAGACATGACAAATATTTACTTTTGCATCTTTCTATCACAGGATTTTTTGAGATACAGCAGGAATGAGCAGCACAAAATAGACCCAGCACAGTCATCAAGGCACCTGTCTCTGAAAATACCCAAATGTTAAGTAAGTCACTAGGTTAATCTTTACTTTCCTGAAGTTACATTTTTCTAAGATCTCCAAAAGGAACCTTTAGAAACTCCAAGTGCAGTTTCAGTCAAGAGGCCTGAACAACTCCAGACATTCATGAGGAGCTTATCACATCAATGGATTTACAGGTAAGATTTGGATCAGAAACGTTGCAACGAGCGTTGCACCAACTCCAGTGAGGAAGTCAGACCAAAGATCTGTGCACTAGACAGTACTTTATCCAGGGAGAAAAAAACAAAGTTCAAACAGCAAATAGTACTCTGTACCATGGCTCAATATTTTTCTAGGATATGTTTCCATATCCTTTAGTACTAAAACAGCCAGCAACAATGCTGAAGAGTGTGGTGCTTTCTGAGAATAGACTGGAGTGAGAAGTGGGGGAGGAAAGTTACGAGAAAAAACACAGGGGACAACAGAGATACAAGAAAACCAAAACGACTTCACTGATACAAAGGGATAGCAAGAATATATTTGTACTGAAAAAGACTATTGTACTCCTGGTAAAAGATGAAGACACCAGACATTGCAAAGTTACAAATTTATTTGTTTTGAAATAAATACAAATACTTCATTAAGAAACTTTTCTTGATAGACTTTACACAATAGCTTTATTCTTTCTGGAAATTGTCTGTTCTTCCCACAAAACGTTATGGATATTCTACACAAGAGCTGAAGTTAGTCAATATAAAGTAACCTAGATGGTGTTCTTCTGAACAAGCAATCCCAAAGTATTAACATTTGCTATTTAACTGCTCAGCTTTTGAGCTTTTTGTCTGTGTGAGGACTGCAATTCAGCAGGTATGCACTGGAGCTCTGGAAATCCTGTCCCACTAGCTATGGAAGGACAAACTTAACACCCAACTGTGACATTCTGAGTGGCAGAAAGGTATCAAGCCACCAGCTTCAAAGAAAGCAGCCCAAGGTATCAGGAGGCTATGCAAAGATGCAGAACCAGCAGATGATGACATTTACACAGCCATTAGACACTGTATTCCAGATACACTGTTGATGCTCCACCGCTTAGTGGAATATGCTTTTCAGCACCAGTGAGATCTCATCAGTTTCAAATCTAGTAATTAGTGGCAGTTGAATGTACAGTTTCTAATTACATGCCCATCCCACAGTTATTCATCTCTCCTGACAAAGAACAGCTGGATCTGTCTCTGCTTACAGAATTCCAAATTTATCACAATTGTGCTGGACACAAAAAACTTGAGCTGCAAAGATAAGAAGCTTTCTGAAGGAAAAATCAAGCTGTTTCTGCTTAGCTGGCATGTACAGCTACTCAAACTTCTTACAACTACACCAACTTCTGCAGTTTGATAAACCCTTTGGCCCAAGTTCCTAAACAGGAAATCCTACCTTGCTTACCAAATTTAAATCCTCTCCTCATTTGGCTAAGCAGGTTTTAGGGTATAGGAGGGGGAAGGAAAGGAAGACTGGAACTAAATCTCAGAAAAGTGAAATGAAAAACCTTAAGATTTAGTTCATCTCAAAGTCACTTTAAAATTGCCTATTTTAGTAGTATATTACTGTACATAGGAAAACAGGCTTGAATACTAATGAATTAGAAGGCCTATAAATGCACGATACGTTAACTTTTCTATCATTTGAAGTCAAGCTATATACAATGAATTCAACTCCAGCTTCAACATGAGGCCGTAACACATTTGTTTCATTTCCTTTTCTTAAAGTCATCCTTAAAAGTTATTTTTGTCTCCCCCCCTTTGAAACTCATCTCAAATTGTGCCAGTTTACTTCAAGAGAGTAAGAGATAAAGGGGCCTGTAACAGCTTTGATTTTAAAGGAGGGTATTGAGCAATTCTAGTTTGACTCTGAAGTGTTTACCACCACATCAACTTTTGGCAAGTATCTTTTAGAATTTGGCATCCACTGAAGGAGGGCACAATAGCAGCAGCTGTCTGAGATACAAGAATAATGACAGAGCAAGTGAGATGCTTCTTTTCTTTGGTCCCTCTCAGACCCTGGTGAACAGAGTTCATCCTACAGAATAGCTAGAGATTAATACCAGTTATGTTTTTGTGATACACAGGGGACATCCATTACTTTTTCACACTGTGGCCAGTTTAAAGCCTCCCACAGCCATCTAACAGGACACCTCCATGGACTTGGGGCTCGATTGTTCAGCATTGCTTGCCGAGTTGGGCGTCAGCTCGATCCGTGTGTCTGTGTGGGAGCGGTTCCTGGAACCCTCCCCGGTGTGGGATCGGCTCCTCGTTCCCTCCCCGGTGTGGGATCGGCTCCTCGTTCCCTCCCCGGTGTGGGATCGGCTCCTCGTTCCCTCCCCGGTGTGGGATCGGCTCCTCTGTCCTTCCAAGGAGGTTACACTGGAGCCAGAAGCCGTGCGGGACCTCATCAGCCTGGTCATGCTAGCAGAGGGCACTGGAAGAAGAGTCTTTCATTAATACCTTGCTTCACAGGGTTGGAAGGAAGCCCTTGCCTTCCTCTCGGCCTTAGCCACCCTTGGAGGAGCCATTGGGGTTGAACAGATACTTTTCAGGGTACCTTCACATGCAGAAGTACCTCCCCTGTTCCAGTGGCCAGGGCTGAGGGATTCAGGAAGCTTTAGGGCCCATTGCTGTGGCTGCAAGAACCCAGAGGGAAACTAAAGAGATTCATCAGCCCTCCCATCACTTTCCAATATTCAGGCTTTGCTGGCAGCCCAGGCTCACAGTGCAACCACACAACAGCAGCTGTCAGAAGCAAATATGGGAAAAACAAACAGCTACAACTCAAATCTCTGAGCCAATCAGGTTTTAAACACTGTGTGCAGTAGATGAACCATATCCTGTGATGCCACGAGGGGACACTATCACAGATATCCACCTTAAAAACACGAGTTAAGTAAAAGAGGTATATGTGGGTATAAGCCATTTACAAAGCTCTCTATTATTTAATTACATCACTTGGTCTGAAAACCCTTTGCCCAGTACAGCATTTGTTTTTTTTCCCCTTGCAAATGCATATCCAGAAGGGAAAGGGTGACACATCTGTGATCAGAGACTCTGGGTGCTTAGATGCCCAATTAACTTCAGTAGCCATTCCATATCAACCATTCCATAAAACCAATACTTACTGTATCCCATTCCCTGAACAAAGTATTTGAAAGCTTCAGCAAGCTTGGCAGGCTGTGAAAGAGAGAGAGTTATCATAGGCAGTGCTCAGTAGGTCGTATCAAAATATTATAGATTCCACAGATCTTAACAGGGACATATTAAATATTCTCTGGGTTCTACTAACTATATGTAAACTTCATTTACAAGAAAATTCCACCATTCCCCTCCCTAGTCTTCTCCCCATTATTTTATAAATTTGATACATGCATTTGAGAATGACATTTCCAGAGAACACAAGTGGTCTAAACCTGGCTCAAACTTGGGTTACTTGTGCAGTTACTGGAGCAGGTGAACCAAAGTAGAACAACTGGCCTCACAAAATGTACAAGGTAGTTCATACAAGACCAGTAACTGAGTAATTCCTCACCAGCAGAAAACAAATTCAGGTATTCAGAGTTGATAGTTGTGTTTATAGGGCAAGAAAGCCCACCAGGAATACACAAGCACAACTGCCTACAACTGGCACGCTTGCACAGGCACTCCCTGTTTGTCTCCTCTGCTGACAGTGGCCACGTAAGCCTCACAGTCTCAGTTATCACACATGAAAATATTTTTTGCATAATTCTCTGAACCACTGCAAAGAATGGATTCTCTATAACAAAAGCAATGCACATACTCCTGTGTGGCTTTAAAAAAGTCTTTTCCCAACTCTCACTGTTGGAGCATACACTGCCTGTACAGGGGCTTCAGCTGCAGATAATTACAAATTCAGCTTTCCCTTTAAGTTCACAAACACCACATTACATTGCTCAGAAATCTGTTTAGATGTTAGATCACATTCCAAAGCTGATTTGCAAATCAGCTCTTTTAGTGAGGCAACACAAGGGTATAGGTAAGTTTCAACCTTGCCAGCCTGGTTTTATTAGCAGCTTGGAACTTATGCCTAAATGTGTTTTAGAAACTCCAGCTCATCCACAGTCAAGCTGAGCCAGTGTATGCAGGAACACAGCATTGTTGTTTTCCTGTCTCCCACTTCCCTGATGTATACTATAAATAGTCCAAGTAGGAATGTTGTTAAAATGCTAGTGGCTCAAGCCTTAATTCACATTATCTTAGTAAACAGGCATAAAAAAATACCTCTGCATTCCCACCTCAGGTCTTTAAATGGTTAAGACTTTATTAGTGAAAATAATATCCCCTCCCAACCTTCATTGCTCTTTAAAGAAAAAAAGCTCAGATGACCAACTGACATCATTATTCATGAAATCATAACCATCCTTTTGGCTGACATTTGGGAACAGCAAGTGCCCTACAGGAAAACACCCATTTGCTGCAGTCTGACACGCTGCAGAACAGGATTAGTGGGATTTCTGCCAGCCCAATCCTACCTGGGATACTTGGGGCAGCCCACCGCAGTCAGCCATCTGAAACAGGAGGAGAGCAGCCAGTTAGCCCAGTGCCAGAGGAACTCACCTGTGCTCAGGATATATAGAAACGACCTTTTTGGCTATCTAGCAGAGAAAACACTTCCTTTTGTTGTGTGAGTAACATACACATGGATGGACGTATCAAAGCAAGCTGTTAAATATTTATGAAAGCTGTGACTGCACCCCAGAAAGCCACCAAGCATCTCGGCTGATGCTCAGGCAAAGCATCAGCTGGAGCTACAAATGCTTTTTGCTGGGCAGTGATTACCAGTTTCTTAGAAACCAGCCCATTAGTCCTTGTTGCAAGTTCAGCTCCAAACTACAATAACATGACTCTGTATTGACCTGGATGACAAACAGGGTAGAGAAAACAAACACCTAAAGCTCAGAGGTGAGAGGGAAAAGTGATTTGCTGAGATTGCGGATGGCAAGCATCAGCCTGACTTGCCAAGGGAAGCAGGGAAAGCCAAATGAGAAAAGCTATCTTGAGTGCATGAAATATTTTTGGAGCATTTCATTTTTCCTGCCACTCCACCCCTCAAAGTCAACCCAACAAAAACAGTCCTGTTCCAAGGAACACTACTAGCTGAAAACAGTAGAGCTGTAAATTACAGGAAACCCCAAATCCTATCTAGGATTAGTTAGCAGCAAAACAGGCCTGCAGCAGGATTTGGCATCAGACAGTCCCTGGACTGAGCAAAGGCTGGTCACTGATACAAGGTCTGAGATAATGTCAATCACTTCCTTAGGGTGTCTGCCACACTGAATTATAGGGCAGCAGTGTAACTCCTCAATGTTAGGAGGAAAAAAATTTACAAATCTTTATTTATTATAATTTTCACTGACCAGTTCAATAAAGAGATGCAGTAGAAGTTCTCAGCAAAGCATGATCAAACTTGTTTCACTGTTTGCATGCTATCACTTCATCAGTAGCAAGCTGAAGATTGAACCCACACTCTGAAGGCCAAATATCCACCAAAGCCTTTGCATGATGTTCTGCTGTTTAGAAGTGCATTTTATAAACTTTTTTTTTTAGAAAATAGTATTAAGAAAACCTAGATTGTGCCCTCATAAAGAGCAGGATGACCAAACTGGCTGATAGAGTAGCTGTCGATTCACCTGACACTTCTGCTGAGAGGCAAGCACAGGAACAGAATGAACTTGTTTGCACTCCTACTCAGCTCACAGCTTTTTCAAACCTTTCAAAATATCTCAAGATCAGCTTTGCCAGCTCTAGTCAAATTCATTATGGGTATGTGAAATACTAAGCATTTCAACTCTCATCTTTACTATTTTAAAATGGAGAAGCTCAGAAATTCCCTGCTGTTAACACTGATAAGAAGCCCCTAGTCTTATTTATCCCACTAAAATACTCTCACCCTGAAGGAGCTCTCTTTTCACATCAGAGCTGGATTCTCACTGTGTTATCAGTATTGCAAAATCACTCTGGTTCTGCTTTTTCAGTTAATCCAAACCAATATAATGGCTTTATAGGAGAAGAATGTTTATTTTAAAAAGCATGGGGTTTGTTATTACCTTCAGAAGTGTGGTCCTTGTTGGGTCCAGCTTTGAGTTGCATTCAACCTATATAAAAGATAAGCAGCATAAGGCTTTGTAAACAAGATTTTAATTATGAACTCTTTCATGAAAACAGATTTAACACCTTGTTTTCTGGCTTAACACAGGCTAAACTGAGTGTCTTATGATTCTGTGTGAAGACTATGTATACATAATACATATCTTTAAACCCAAGTAGGTCAGCTCACATTTTTAACTGCATTTTTTTCCATGTACAAACCCATAGTTGGGAATTGGAGACTTTTTTCATCTGTTTCTGGGACTTCAATGGCAACAAGTGTTGTTTATCTTGTGATTTGGGGTCATCTGGTAGCGTCCCAAGTGGTGAGCAGCCATGTGGCCACAAGCCAGCAGACCAGGCATGCCCATTAAGGCACAACATTTGAAGTCATCCAGTCATCTGGAGCAAGTTATAATGGCCAAAAAGCAGCTCTTCACTTCCAGAGTTGACCCAGGGCACAGCTCCAGCACCACACAGCAAGTTAAAATACCAGCAGCAGATTCCTCTCTAAAGGAAAATATTTGCGGTTCACTGGAACTGCTGTGGTGATTGTTCCTAACGTGGTAGCTATTAAATAATGGTGCACAGCAGAGGGGAAAAACAGCATGGAATTAATGGCAGCTCTCCTGCAGCCTGGAAGAGGAGAGCCACTCGGCTGGACTGGTAGCCAGCAGGGCTGCTGTGTGGTAGGAGCTCTGCTGGCCTCGTGCAGCCCCTTGGCTTGCAGGGGGGCAAAGACGGCTCGAGGTACCCACCACAGCATCCACCGCCGGGGAGCTGTCACCAACCACCAGGAGGACAGGACACCTGCAAAGAAGCACACAGACAAGTGGTATAGTCTCTGCCACCGAGCCCAGACTTGCCCTGAACTGCATTTTGTGTCTCTGGAAGGGTGAGACAGTTAAGTGTGTGGAAAGGATTTGGTTTGTATTCCAGACACCTTAAACATTCATCAAATCCCACATTAGCTGTGGATCTACTGACATTCTCTGATTCCTTGCCTGAGAACCTGATCTCTTCCCCAGCTGGCAGCAAATCAGCCCTTGACAGTGCTCTTGTTCCTTGCTTTATAACATATTGAATGTGGGCATCAGCATCAAAGCCTCATCCCTACCACCCCCCAGGCCCCTGAGCTCCAGCTTTTGCATCTGTCCATCCAATTCCAACCAGATTGTCAGAGGAACAGTCTCCTGTGTATAACCATCAGCAGCTGAGCTAGGAAGGACGTGACACCGATTATGTTGCACAAGTTGCAGCATAAGCAAAAAGCCATTAGCAAAAGATCTGAGTCAGTCATTCTTATACCTGCTTTATCTTCTTGAATATTTTTGGTTGGCTGGTTTTCAAATAGTTTTAAGTTGGGTTTTTTAGTTGTATAGGCACAGCTCAAGTGCCTTCAGACCTGTAGTTTCCATTAACCATAACATATTTCAGCATGAATTTAAGTACACCAAATTTTCACGTACTTTATAAGCCCAAATTTTGCACAGTGACGGAAACAACTTAACTTTCAATTTCAATATGTTTGCCAAGTCTGAAAAGAGGAGTTCTTCCTAATGGCAGTCCCTGACTTGTGGTAACCTCTCAAATAAAATACTCACTGAAGGGTGACGACATTTACTCCAGGAACAGGGCGTTCAATCTCTAGGTCTCGCCGACTAAAAAAAAAAAAAATAGAGAGGACAAAGGCTTTTGATGCACTGGAATTTTATAGATACTTCTATATTCTTCTTGTTTAGAGAAAGCACAGACACTCACATGTTAATTTAATCTGATATATATTGTAGTCTCCATCACTGATATAGAACCACACTTAGACTGAAGGATCAATGTCTTAGTTCAGTCCCAGTGCACAATCTTTCACCCCACAAATGCACAAGGTCCTTCTCCAATAAGCAAACCACCTGAGATCCCTAAAGGCACAGTTAAGCAGAACTTCATACTGGGGGAACACATGTAATCCCACCACACAAGTAATATTGTCTCTCAAGAGCTGGACAGCCTCTTAAAACAGTTTCCAGTTAGAAATCAGGTAAATGTATTTACCTGTTGTAAGAGTTGACAAAGAGATGAAGGTTGGTTTGATTCATATCATTAATAATATGCTGACGGTAAGTATGCATCAGGTCATGGTTGCTGTGAATCTCTTCCTAAAGTGGAGACAGAATCATTCAGAATAGGGGCTATTTTCTGAAAAGATCTGAAGACACGGCACAGTAGTTGTGTATCAGACTTATATCTGCACAACAGGAGTGCACCTCGAGGGAAGGGACAACTTCCAGCACCCAGTGAAGTCACCCAGAATTAGTATCAGCTTCTGATTGCAGTACCACAATTTTCTGTTTAGAAGTCTAGGATGTTGTAATGTTAAAATCTCACAATTGCACAACACTTTGTAGTGCAGATGGTTACAGTCAGACAAGTGTGAGGTTTTAAAATAAACAAAAAAAGAAGATTCAGGGTAAGAAGCCCAATAAATGTTTCCAGGGCAAAGCAGATGTTGAAAGCTTACAGACATGTAATGTGGAGCTCAATTTCACAATAGTAAATAACTAAGCTTCGAGGACTTCAATCAGTAACATTTTCAAACAGTTGGGCTCTAAAGTCTTTATAGATTAGTTCCTTGTTCTGCTGGAATGGAGTTTTCCATTGCATTTACTAACAATGTCAAGCACAGCAAAGTAGCCTCAGAAAACAGGCCAGCACTTTGCACAAGGCTTGCACTGAAGAGCACCATTAATGCTAATAACCAGCTGTCACAGAGATACAAGTGTATTATATAAAAAAGCTGTGGAGTTTTTCAGCTCAGAACATGAGCATATACTCATGGTTAAGTGCTGGCTGCCTAGAAAGGGAGCTGCCCCTACTAGAGTTGTCACAACTGAGATGCACTTGAGTACTCAGACACAGCAAACCCATGGCAGAACACACCCCCAAAGTGCTGGGGACACAAGTATGAATCCTATCTCACAGTTTAACTTCATCCTTTATTAAGTGAAGGCTTTTCCCCTCATCTCAGCCCCAGGAGGTAAATACAAATGACTGAATACACCAGAGGAATGTTTTGAACATTACCTTTCCAAATAGATGTGAAATGACCATGTCTGGCAAAGCATTTGTCCAACCTGAAATCTGAACAGCAAGATTATCTAAATACCTGCTATTCACACAGCCTCTGAACAAATTACACCTTTCAATTACCCATAAAAAGACCAATGGATGTTTCCCTGCTCTCTTTATACATACAATGTCCTAAAATGATATTTTGCCCCCTCCATCCAACTAGAACACCTTTAGGGCTTCATGTTTGAGTCATTTCCATCAGATGTCTTCCCTAATGCAGTTATACAGAGAACACACTGCTAGGGGCATAGGTGCATAGGAAATCCCTCCCTGCAGGAACACCAAGCAAACCAGCCAGATGGGCATCATTTAACCCCAGTGCTCACTCTCCTCCCTAACAACCCACCCTGACAATGCAATGGAACTGGCACCATAAACACACAACCCACAGTAAATGCTCCTGCTTTGGAAGGACACAGGAATATAAGGCACCTGCTCTACTCTTGAGGTGAGCAATACTTGAGAGGGGGAAGGCAGAGGCACAGATATGGAAAAATTTAATGCAGTGAGGTACTGGGTGAGAACTGAAATGGGTCAGAAGTTCATTTCAGCATAGAAAGGTTAATACATGTCATTTAAATAAGTGACTATCCGAGTATTTTGATAAATTTGATCTGGGAATGTATTTAGTAACTAAGCCTTGAAAGAATGTTACATCCTAGCTCTGCAAGTTTCTCCTAGGAGTTTCTTTTGTGTCAACATTTTCTGGTTGTATGAACATTTCTGTTGTATGGACACTAGAAGAGGGGTTACTGTAGCTAATGCTCATTTCTGAGTCTTTTTGGCATCTAAGACTCAGATGATTGAAACATGGAAGATGCTGTTCTGGACATTTTTGTGTGCTCTACTTCATATTTTTGACTGTGTTGGTAAACAAAGCCATGGACAGGAAAGATGTTTCCAAAACTACCAACTACCATGTCTAGGTAAACTGTTCTCCCCAGCAGCTATAAGGTCTTAAGAATTGTCCCAGCTGCTCCATTGTGCCACATGTATCTGATTTCTTATTTTTATCACTAGCCCTGTATGAAGTATTTTTAGCAAATGGAAGAATAAACCCCGAAGGAGTTACCCCAGGATATTTTGTATCTGCAGCCATGCCTTGACATACAAGATTGCCAAGCTCCTCATGTTCCACAGGCTTGCAGTAACATTTATTTTCCTAACTTAAAGATGTTTACCTTAGTTGCTGCCCAGTCCATCCAACCTTCAGCACAAGGGTTTACATTAATGAGAACTAATCCCTCCACCATCTCTGGATGATTTAACTGCAAAACAGAATATTTAAGATTGATCAGATATCCTTTGCAACTTGACAGTCAGCAAAAAATTTAAATTAGCAAATTATGTCCTGGGGAGGAAAAGTGGTAGGTCCAGTTTTATCTTGCAGAAAACAAGCATATGTATGGGAAAAAAAATTTCATTAGAGCAATTCAACTGAGCAGCTGGAGAAGATTAGGATTTAACTTTTTCTCCACCCTCAGTTTAAATAGAGAACTCCCATTAAAAAAACCTTCTGCAAATTAACTGGGTAGAGCCCAGGCCTTAAAATGGAAAATCTAGGTCTTCTGGATTAGCTATCCTGCAGATTGTGGTATTTCACTTAAAAGCCTGGCTTACATACTTAACTGGGCATGGCAGAACAGGAATTCTCCATGCACTCTATGGGGACAGCAACATGTAAGAGAAATTGGGTTTGAGGCTTTAGGGAAGCTCCCCAAAACTTACAGCAAATCTGGTTAAAATGTAGGCACCAGCTCCAGTTCCCATGCCTATGATGGTCTTCAGCCTGCGCAGCAATAAAACAGAGGAGACAAATGGGGAGGAGTGCTGAAAGTTAATCCCATCAGTAGCTTTCCTCTTTCACACACCAGTGTGTATCCCCAGAAGGGTGGGCTCAGCTTGAGCAAGCTGTGGGCCCCCAGCAGCATCAGTGGCCCCAGCAACATTTGCAGGGCCCTGGTCCTTGTGCATTGCAGGGCAGCAGCTATCCTCACTTATCTTTAAGTAAATATACTGAGCAACCACAGCATCATTCTGATCCTGGGAGGAAATAATTAATCTCTGCCAGAAAAACCCATAAGATACAGACCTGAAATCTGCAGCCTAAGTACAAAGCTCCCCCCTCTCCAGGCTCCCCCTGCCCTCCCCACCACAGCTGTCCAACTGGGGCACTGGCTCCTCTCTAACCAGGAGGCTGGCAGAGAAACATCTCCTGCTATCCAGTCACTGGGGTGAAATTTAAACTTCATAACCAAACAGGGCAGAGACAAACCAAATATTTGCATTAACTGAAATCAGGTTTAAAGCATCACCTTCAAGGTCTTAGGGAATACATGGAAAGGAAGGCTAGACAAAACCACTCAGAAAAACAGGTCATTTAATGTTCTTAGGAAAATACCTGGGCATAGTTTTCATTCTCATTAGCAATATTAAATCAAGACTTTGTAAATACACTCCAGTTTAATTGATTTTCAAGATACTGATGTTATTGATCATATTTTTTGCACAGTGCAACAGAACTGACAGCCCTGTGCCTGACATTAGGCAGTTCAAAAAATATACAACCCCTAAAGAGGTAGTGAGGTAAACTGGTCTGCAGTAAGAGCTGATTATAACTAAGCAATGTCTAAACTGGGAAGCTGGTCCAGCCTCTGTTTTCCAAAGCTGCCTAAACCTGAATACCAAGTTTCCTCTGCTTGTTCTGAAAACTCCTTGGAGGTGTCTACTTGTATTCTTCACTGTGTAGCAGGAGCACAAATGCCACAGGAAGGGAATCTTTCTCAGCTGCAGCTCCTGCTAAAGCTGAGCTTCAAGGGAAGCCAACCCCCAAACATGGTGCAGGTAGACAGCCCAGGAACGCTGCCACTGGGTCTTTTGACACTGGTAACCTGGCATCTGCTCTCACAAGGAGAAGAGGCTTAGGGAGGTCAGACTGACCCCCTAGGACATTCAAACTACAGAAACCAAACAGTAAATGTCTTCAGATGGGACTGAGCTTTTTTTTCCCTGCTTAACCACACAGGAAAACGTGGGTTGTTACAGTGGGAAGAACAGATTGTCTGTGCCCTGCCCCTGCGAGGGGGATGCACAGAGACTACTGGAGGAAGCCCCTAAATTAGGCACATGGGATTTCTCCTAAGTTGCTTCCTGTTTAAAAACAAACAGACATTTCAAAAAGGGCCAAAAAATAAGCTCTTTCAGAAACCAAGGCAAAAGCAATCCATCTATAACACAGGAATCCAAAACAACCACAAGAGTAGTTCTAGCAAACAAAATGCCAGACAGCCAGGCCAAAGCAAATGCCTGCTCTTTCAGAGAGCCACATAGAGAGAAGAATGAGAAAATCCAGTAAACAATTCTGCACTCACCCAAACTGTTTCAGGATTCCAGGAATCATTTCAGCCAGCTGATCCATGGAGGGATACACATACCTACAACAAGCACGTTTTTGAGGAATTACTACACCACATGCAGCAGTGTACACTGGCATATTTAGAGACACAGTGGTCACTGCAGATGTAGTACCAAATGTGGTCATCATGAGATCATTGGGTGTATGAGCTGAATTTAAACCAGGAGCAAGACAAGTAATTTAGCTGAAATAGGAGCATAATCTAGGTATGGTCTATACGTTACAGGACAATGGATGTCTAAGAACAAAACAGACCACAATGAAACTTTCCCAAAGAAAATTAACTCTTAGACCTTATGAAGAATTTGAACCAGAGAGCTGAATTTCCAACCACATTCACTAGGTTTGTATTTCTGGTCCACCACAAAAAAGTTCCCCTGTATTACAGAATCACAGACTACAGAAGTGAGTTCTAGGTATTTGGCAAAAAACTTACATGTGTGTTTTTAGGGACACAAACACTACCACAGGATAAATGAGAACAGCTTTCCATTACTATTGGTAGAGAAAATGAAGGCATAAGAAAGGCTATGAAACTGCTGAGGAAGGTTCAATAAAAACAGCTGTTTGTTAATGCTCATGGTCTTCTTCAAAGCAGAAACAAAACTTTGAGGGAAGGAAATTCTGAGCAAAATCTCAACTGAGTAGCATGTGGGAAAAAAAAAACTACCCAGAGTAGAGCTGGAAAACATCTGCCTAAGATGTATTTAAATCTCTGCTTCCCATCAGAATTACACCTAATTATTCTCTAGTTTAGCCTCCAAAATATAGCCAAGCAAAAAACACCAAGAACTGCAAAATGTTTTATTTTCTTATATTTTCTTATGGGTAAATTAAACCTTGTCATGACAAAGCTGGTGCACTGCAACAGCTTTGGTCTGGGAGACTTTATTGCAGCCCTTGGGTACTTAAAGGAGACCTATAAGAAAGAGGAGGGCAAAGTTTTCAGCAGGGCCAGTTGAGACAGAAAAAGGGGTAATGGTTTTAAACTAGAAGAGGGTAGATTTAAATTAGATCTAAGGAAGAAGGTTTTTTTACAAAGAGGGTAGCAAACCCTGAAAAAGGTTGCCCAGAGATGTGGTGGATGCCCCATCCCTGCAAACATTCAAGGTCAGGTTGGACAGGCCTCTGAGCAATCTGATCAAGCTGTCCCTGCTCACTGCAGGGGGGTTGGACAAATTAACCTGTAAATTTCCCTTCTAAACCAAGCCATGATTCTATGACTTAATTTGGACATGCTGGTCTCCCAGCTGAAGGGCAGGTAAACATAATAGAGCTTCTTACATGACCACCATGATTTTACCAAGCAGAAGTCTTTCCTAGCCGCAGATCAGGATGGCTGCCCTCTGCAGCTGACAACTCAGAGGCGATAACACTTGTTCAGGACACGAGGGCTAAGGCACTTAAAAGCTCATGATTTAAACAAATGCAAAGAAGGGATGACTGAAATAGCTTTGTAGGCAGCTCTGATAGACAACTGGGCCATTGCAGCTAACAACAGCATCAGACCAGCTTAAAAATTAAGCAGGGAAATAGACTGGCTCATGCAATAAGGGTACTTATAAGCTCCTTAATGCGTACTTCTCACAGAACAACCAGTCCTTGCCTTGTATCCTCCCCTTGGCATGTTGGCTGCTCCCTTCCTCAGCCAAGCTGATTCCTGTCCAAGGGGCATCTCAAGGTAAATCTGTCCCATCTGACCTGAACGGGCCAAGCCTTTTGGCAGTGGCAGTGCTCATGGCACACAGGGGTTCTCAGGGTTACAGCATCATGCATGGCACAGTCAGGAACACTCAGCCATGACCTTCTGTGGGGGTTCATCACCTTCCTAGTGCCCAACAGCTTGGATTTTCCAGGTAGGTTCTCAGCTTACCAACATCTACCATGCTGCCATTTCATAAAGACCATAGGAAGGATGTTAGGTAGAAGTTAATGCCTGTCTTGTTCACAGTGATAATTTAATTTTGCATTTTTCATTCAGGATGTCAGTACAAAACAAGCTAACTCACTATCTGAATTGACAAGATGTAGATATCTGTCAAGGACCTGCTTTACAAGCAGTCTCATTATCAGAGCTAAAACACAAAACTAGGGCCCCAAAATCTACTGTGAACTGGCACAACAAAACAGAGCTCCCAGAACTCCAGTACTTTAGAAACAGAGTGTCAGAATTTAAGTTCAAAAGCCAACTACTGTGCTTGCTGCAAGTACTTTTTAATGAAATTGCAGATCAAGACTCTTGTCCCAAGAAGAGGATAACTATGAAAGCATTGTCTGTTTCCCTGACAACTCACCCAGCCTGGAAAGATGGTGCTCCATCCTGCTGGCCAGGTGCATCCACATGGCAGACTGCAAAGTGCTGGGTGATTTCCTGCATATCCTCAAAGTTGAAGAGAGGGTTGAAGCAAGTTTTATCTTGGGAAGGAAAAGAAAATATGAAATAATTATGCTGAAGGAAACACTAAACTTGCAGCTATAAAAATAATTTATTAACCTCTCCTGCAGGTTTATGAAAAGTTGAATCGATCAGGTCAGCTAAGGTTTGTCCAAGTTACTTTTGTAGATACTACAAGTATTTGCTTGGTACACCTAATTCCTCATAAAAAATGTTCTATATGCAAACTTTAAATACTAACAAAATGTAGCCAAGGTTTTGTCTTAGATTAAATTATCAATTTCCTTGTCATTTTAATTTTTTTTTAAATTGTGTCAAAAAAAAAGGAGGAAAAAATATTCAAGGATAAGACTGTGGCTTGTGCTTTTGCCCAAATATTAGAAGTTAAACATTATGTGATCAGATGCTGGAGACAGCTCAAGACAAAAATCATCCTTCTGGGACACTCAGTGCTGTAGGCTCCAAGTTTTGAGGTGACCCTATTAAGCAATATTCATGTGGGGAGAGCAATAGGATATTTTCCTTCTGGTGTGGAAAGCACCATCTTTGAGATGCCTAGAAAATGGTTCAATATTCTGTGTGTTTTTTCTAAATGTCCTCACACAATATATATGCAAAATGTCTTGGCAGACTATAGAATGCTTTTAGCTCAAATCAGCTTTAGGAGAATATGCAAGTCCAGGAAAACTTTGTAACTCTGGAAAGAAAAAGGTCTAATTCAAAGTTAAGCTCCAAATTTTCTCTGCCCTGATTCACTGAAAAGCAAAACTAAAGACAATTCCACAAAACACAGGCAAGAAAGCAAATTTTTTTTTTGTCTTACTAGTTCTTACTAATATTCACCCCCCTGCAATAGGCAGACTTTAAAGATCTGCAGGTGTTTTTAAATACTGATATCTGATTAAGAAAGAGTGAATTGTGTGCAACAAATAGGACTGACAAAAGAACAAACTAGACCAGGTCTGGGTATTAGCTCATTATATAACAGATAAGATAAAAGGCTGGCTAAGGACACAAAGCCAGCACTCATTTCATACTGACTTGACATATAATTCATATAAATCCAAGCAGCACAAGACTGCTTATCAGACAGGACCCAAAGCCCCAGCAGGGTTGTTTTTTCAGCCCTGCTGGCAATATACCATCAGCCTCCTCTTAAGGTTTTTTTGCAGCCTTCATACACTGTTGCTATGAACTACCAGAGATCTCCTGCCCCTTTAACTGAAACGTTCCAATTATTTACTGCACAAGGATTTAAAAAAATAAACAACCGAGAATTACACTTGCTGGGAGAGTTGGGTGCCATTACACAGCTTCCAATACACACAAACAAGCAAGGACCTGGGAAAGGTTCCCTAGCCTCTGGTGCCTTCTGAGCTCTGATGATGGCAGTGCTGTTGCAGAACCTGTGCTGTAAATAAAGAGGCTACTCACGGTTCAGCCCGATGTCGTGGTAGGTGAGAATGGCCGGGCGGTTCCCCCTGGGAGTGCCACACATGGTGACACGGACTGAGCCGTGCACCGTCTCCACATCTTGCTCCTGGGAGAGAACAGCAAGAGTCTGTCAGAGGTTGTCCAAGTGCTCCACAGCTGCTGCCGCAGACCCTGACTGACCACAAGCACAGCTCCTGCCCCATGCCAGGGTTTGCTCTGCAGTCCCGTGTTACACCCCCTGCTCTCCCCCACGGCGGGGGCTCCGTGAGAACATTTTACCTTTGACTGTCACCTACTCCAGCCCTCAGACAACTACAGAAGCACTCCAGCTGCCAGCTCTAACCAGATGCTGAGGGAATAGTTAAACACTTTTTAACCACGTTAAAAGGCAGGATAAGAAAACATAGAAAGCAGTTTGTTGTAGTGACACCTAAAATAACAGGGGCTTACAACTATGACTCTCAACACTTGCAAAAGTACAAGTCACCAAGATAAAATATTTCTGATTTCTAGGAAAAGGACTCTAGCTGAGCAAATAACCAGAACTCCCCACAGAAAGCAGCATTAAGTAGCCTGTATTTGCTTATTTGCCAGAAAGATTTATTACACTGTGAAGCCTTGTGATTGCAGTAGCCTTCCCCAATAAAAGTGACAGCCACATGTGTTGGTCTTATGGTTTGTGATGTACAGACCTGAGCACAAACCCAACTGTCTAAAGTTTGCTAATAGAACAAAGAAGCCACAACATTAATGTGGTGCTTATCAGAAAAACATCATTAAGAAGTAAACCACTATTATTTGGCATAACATTGTTACTTATTGATCTTAAAGCCAAGGACACCTTCATTAACAAACCAAGTCCCCCTGAGCACCATCTTGTGGATCTCTAAGTTAGATGTGACTTACACAAAAGATGGAAGAGTTTTTGTATCTTTTGCACTTGAACTTCAGATGAATATAAACAATTTGGTATTTTGCCAACACTTATAAAGGGAATCAAAAACTCACTGTTATTTCTGACACTTATTTACAGTACAGTTACAGTCACATAACAATTAAAGAATTATAGAGGTAGCAGCCAGTCTTTGCATCTCACCAGAATCCTTTATTTACTGCACAGGACACAGATATGATCCATGTCATTCAGCACTGCCGGATGCTGCAGGGCTTGCTTGACTTGCTCCATGCAGTAACACCAAGCAGTAAAATCCAAGTATCAAATCTATTAAAATTATGCTGTAGAAATCAGAGGTGTACAGACTCCACAAAAACCTTTTTAAAAAATCTTTTCCAATATCTAAGGTAATAATTCAATCTAAATCTCAGGTCCTTAATTTGATACAAGGAGTATACTGCACATTTTGTTGAAAATAAGGATTCTAGGAAACACCATTCTACATTTCATCCATTTTCCTTTTAATTACACAATTACATCAGTTTTAGGTTACAGCTGAAGAACTGAATCAAGATCTAAGTCCCTTGTACATGGGGAGAGATGAGCATTGCTGCTCTCTGAACTATACTCGATCAAAACTCTCATTTTCAGCTTTTACATCTCCTTAGAACTCATTCCTCTCCATACTCACTGCATTACTTATCAAGTAAGCTGTATCTTCCACATCCAGGACCATCCTTAGGCAAAACAGGGTGGCAAATCCAGCAAGTCAAACAGAGGACGGGTGGCAGGTTTTTACTTTGTCCCAGCATAGAACTGGGTTATATAGACAGGCTGCTCTCCTACACAGGCTTATGACTCCCATGATGCCCAGCTGGGAAAACCAAAACAGACTAATTCACGAGGAGGTCATTCTTAAATAGGATTTGAGCCAGGTTTGACCAGGGAAAGAACGTATTCAGCAGAGGTCAGACATCAAAGATGAACTAAGTCCCTGCCACACAACGTACAAAGTGCCAAACTTTAAACCTGGGAATTAGCAGAGTCTTTCCTGTTGCTGTTTCCATCAGGTTTGGAGAAGTTTAGCTTCATTTTGCATTTTGTCATCTGAAATGCTGGAACACCCCAAACTTATGCTGAACTAAATCAGAATTGAGTTCTTTCCTAAAAGCCACGGTTAAAATTTGCAGTAAACACAAAATACTAAAAAAGTAGTGTAAGTCACAATGATTCTGAACTACAAAACCAAGGCTTTTAAAATGTTTGATATCTAGTATTTTCCAAAGTAGATAAGCAACATTTAGTTTAAAGGATTCCTACATCAGCACATGATTGTCACCAAATTGTTTTTCACAGAAAACATGGTATTGTACATTATACTGGGTATGTCATTAACATCCCTTCCAACGCAAGCCTTTCTATAATTATATTTTAATAGTATATGTTAAAGATCATCTAATTCCAACCTCCTGCTGTGGGCTGGCGTGCCACCCATTAAATCAGATTGCTCAGGGCCCCAATAACATTCTATATCATTAATATATATTTGGGTATTATCATTATACAATACTTCTGAAGAGATTTGCACTGCCAGTACATAGCAATTAATAATAGCTGAAATTAATGATGGCAATTAATATTTTCCACATTCTACTCTCTTACACTTAGCTAATTTAAAAAAATAATAATTTGGCAACCTCAACACAGTAATGAGAGTAAGCATTATTGTGTAACACAACTCTTGCTGAGTGCAGAATACTGAAATTATTTTCTCCTCGGTTAGAGACTAATAGGCATTTCATATAATCAGATTTTTATTACCAGAGCCTTCTAGTAACAACAGTAAAAATACAGAACCTGTCTTCTTTGCAGGAAGCACCTTCAAGAATCAGGCTCTTCCTTCTTCATGCATGAAAGAAAAAGTCTGTTCATGGTAGATAAAACCAAACCCTTGAACCTTCACATCCCACTGACCTCCACAGCTAATTCTTCCAGAACTGGAAACCTGAGTCTAGTTCAAGGTCAGGGTCAACTAAAAATAGTTCAGAGACAACAGGTGACCATGCTCCCAACAACTGGCATAACACAGTCACTTTAACAGTTGGCTCAATTCCTCATTAGCATCACAGTGAGACTCCCCTAATTCAAAAGGGTTGCACAGTTTTCCCACAGCACAAATTCTGAATGGGGAATACACATAAGGGTCTAAAAAACCAATCAATTCAAACCAGTTTGTTTGGTGACATCAAACCAACAACTTTGCATCCTATTGATCCTATTAAAGATCAAGAGATTTGTCTACGTGATGTAGGGATGGATGTTTTCAAAATGCAGAGCAGTGAAAACAGATGGCAGCACATCCCAATCAACATCAACATTATAGTAAGAGGCTCTTCACTAACTGATTTGTATTAAAACACTATCTTAGAAAAAAAATCCAAGGTACACTAATCCGATAGAAGGATAAAGACAAACACACCATCTGTTCACATCTCTCACTTTAACAGAGGTGCAGTCTTAGTGCACTAAACACACACATAAAAATACCTCCAATACGTGCAATTTAAGGGAGGCTGTCTCAGTTTGAAGGAGCTGGTAGAGTCTAAAATAGATTTTATTTTTGCTTCAAGTGAACTTTTTATTTTTTCATAAGGTTAGAAAGGGAAGACAATTTGTTATCACACAGGAGGGCTCATTTATTCCTTCCCGTCTCTACCCTGGCTAAGGAAGATATGGATTAAAAAACATGTTTATGAACAAGCTGTTTTCTGAAGTACAAAATATGCAACCAAAATATCTCAGATATCTAAAAAGGAAAGCTGAACATGCACATTGCACATTTTGCTAAATACTTCACATTTTATATTTTAAGTAAAACACTGCATTCCATCACAATTATTTTAAAGCTTTCAACTATACTTAATCCTCAATTACAATCTCATGCTTTTATTTTAATTCATAACATTATGACTGTTACAAACAACTCTCTTCTCTTGCCTTAGGACTGAGGGAAAAGCTTTGGAGCTTTTAAAGAAGATTTAAATAGCTTTTAAATTGCTAGGAGACAGCATATTTTAAATTCATATTACTTAAGAACTTCACTATAGTAATACTGGCACAGGCTATTTTTTCACTTCTCTTTTTCAAGTTCTTGGAGACTGAAAAATATTTGAGCTTTTAATGTGGTATTTCAATGTCAAGTTTCAAACCCCATTTGCCCTGAAGTTCTTTAATATTTCCCCTCAGCTTTTTCTACTCTAAAACAGAATTACAATTCATCTCATGCTTGTTTTTTTCCTAAAACCCCAATGCCTACATTCCCACTTATTTTTTTAATTTGTTAACATTTCTATTCTAAACTGGCAAAATTAAGAAAAAGGTTCCCCAGATCAGGCTGGGAGTCAGGTACATTAACAAGGGGGATGACTTCAGATGTAAATGTAAGTGACCCTGCTACGGCGGAAGCCAAGAACAAAAACTTGGGTGCAGGAACTGACGCAGGTTATTGCGCCAGCTCTGCCCAGGGATTCTTCCTAGTCCGATTAGCAGTGGGTCACCCTGCTCTGTGAGTACAAAACCACAGCCTCCCCCAGCCCTTCCCTTCAGCATCCCAAAGGATGAGGAAATCCGCATCCGCCGGTGCCAGCGGGAATCCCACCACGTCCTGCCCCGTGCACCAGCTGATCCATCTCCCCTCGCAGGCAGCTCTGCCCTTCTCCCCAGGCTGGCAGGGGGAAGGAAGGAAAGCTGAAACACATCCTGCGTGCCTATGGATGCAAATGGCCACGAGCCATGGATTGCAAGGGACAGACTCATCTCTGCCACCTCCAGCTGCTGCACAGCTCCAAGCTCTGCTGAGTTCCTGAGAAAGCAGAGGGCTGAAGGACTGAAACACAGAGCTGGGGGAATATACCCAGTGATGAGGAGCCAGAGTTCCCCTGGCTCCAGTGCTACTGAGCTAGAGCACACACAAGTACATCAAACTGGAAATACAACTAAAACGTGCTTGGCATGAAGACAACAAAGCCACCCAGGGCACAGTGCCCTGTACCAGCTTATCACCAATTATGCTCAAACAGGTTTGGCCAGGAACACTCTCCCTCCTGAGACACAGGGGACCTTTACTTCAGTTTTCAGGTAGGTGCCACAGACAGACATAATAACAGACAAATTGCTGACTAGAGGTGCTTCAGAGCTTGTCAGTTCTTTCATCTCTGGTCTTGGCCATCCCTTGGTAATTTCACAAAGACTTTCCTCCAGAGAGTAACCAGGCACATGTCTTGCAACATGCGCTTTCAGAAGGGCAATACCCCACCATACAGTGGCTTACTTTTAAAATGGAAAGCTATGTTTAACTCCAGTCTGTCTAAAACTGCATGTGAAGTAAGAATCTATTTTCTGGCAAATCTGAGTAACTTTGTAAAATTTAGTCTTGGAAGGAAAACACCTCACAGACAGCTCTTTTTACTGTTCAAGGGCAGAAACAGTCATTAACTGAACACTGCTTCTGTTCCCAGAAGGATGGAGCAACTTGCAGTGGATATGGACACCCACATCCATACACAGGTATTAAATAAGCAACTCCATTCTGCCAAGCACCAATAGCTTCCTTCCCTGGCCAAGTCCATCCTTTTTCCAAGTGGTTCATGGGAGAGGTCGCTCAGTAAGAGTACACTTCAGCTTCAGTTTCAGTCCTGAGTGACCTGGGTGCTCCAGGGCCACACGTGAACTTCTCTAATGAACCAAGCAATCAAATCTCTCACAGCAGCTCCAAACCACTTTTCCCACAAATCAACCAAGAAAGAACTTAAAGAAAAATAGGGAGGGCACTTGTGGCTTTAAAGACCAAAGCTAAGTCTCCTTTGCAGTCACAGTTCTTAACAAAATTCATTGAGACTGTTCTTCTACATTTTTCCTTTCTGAACAAGAACAACCAAAGATTAAACTCCTAACAAAGATAGATCATTAAAAAAAAGTAAGAGCTGGCAGAACAGAGCTAAATGACAAGAACCACTGCTCTGGATTAGCGACAGTTAATCCAAAACATAGAGAGAAAAAAAAGCAAAAAGGCTTAGAGAATTTGATCTTGCAAGTTAAAAAAAAATCTATATATACACATGGTTTACAAACCAAGCAATTTATTCTAAGAATAGAATTGGAATATGGGTCACTTCTGGATTCTTAATCAAAATACTGCAGTATTCCTGTTAGCAGACTTAATCTGGGATTCAGTTTATTTAGACCAAGTGATCAATCTGGACCCAAACAGAAAGCTTCTCCCATGCTGTTTACAATCCTGCAAGAAGCTGCATGGTGGCAACTTTAACCCACATTTATCAAGATCTCAGGTAGTGGATTTCATTAGAAAAGATGAGGGGGAAGATGCATGATTATTATAAATGACACTAAACCATTGAAAGATGAAAAAAATGTCCAAGATAGCTGTCTCCCTTGGTTTCCAAGGAAAAGACTTGAATTTGTGCTGTATTTTTTAAGCAATTGGCACAACATTGAATAAAAATACAGGCAGGTGCTAATAAAGTGCAACATGCATTAAAGTAGAGAAGGGTTATTTCCTTCACAGACTTGAACAGAGACTAGAACAATTTAATAGCTTTCCTTAGTCCTGCAGAGTTTGCCTCCATTTCTACATCCCCTGACAAAAATTAGACACCCAGCAAGCCTCTTTTCCCAACACAGCAGTGGGAAAACACCACTCACACTGTCTGTCAAGGCAGGTGCACCCTCCCTGTGGTCCATCCCACTTCAAGGCAGCCTGACTCCTGCAACCATGCAATTCCTTAGGCTCAGCTAAGAACCAGCCAGGACAAACTTCTATGTCAAAAGCCCTATTAGCAATAAAATAAGAGGATCCAGGAGAGTTACCAAGTCATTTCTCAAAAGCATGACACTCAGGGAAAGTGAAGGGCCACTGTGTGACTTAGTGGTGTGCTATGAACTTGTATGTTCTGGCTTTAAATAAAAATACAGAAACAGTATCACTCCTGTTACTGACAAAATGGATTGCTTAGCACCTTCCACCACTCCACAGGCTTCAGGAATATTTTGGAAAATTTGAACAGCATAACGGGATGTGTCCAGAGGAACATTTCCTCTGAGGAAATGCATGCACACTGCTAATGAAAGCAAATTAACAGGGGAAAGTGTGTGTCCATGTGGGAGGGGAATATATTGTTTTTACTACCACTGCCAAAGATTCTCATTCTCTTAGCAAGAATAGAACTGCTTGCACACCAGCCACCTCCTTTGAAACTTTCTCAGCTCCAGTCTGAAAAGGCCCCCTGTGGTCCCCTTCACATCGCTACAGCACAGCCCCATTCAGACCCCTCTCCCACAGTAACAGCATTCCTGGCAAGCAGGCAGCTCCTTCTGGTCACATCTTGCTGTTTTCTCAAACATCAATTCAATCTCCCCTCTTGCAAAAAGGAAAAAAACAATTCAAGAAAATAATAATAATAAAAAAAGAATAATAGCTTTACTTGCCTGAACATCGAAGTCTGGAAGGAGGCGAGTGATAGCCTGTGAAGAGATTTGAAAGCATTAAAGAGAGTAGCTTGCAGCTACAGAAATCCATGCTTGGATATGTGTTCTAGCACACCAGCTCTGCAGCTGAGAGCTCTCTGTCCATTCCATGAAAGTTCTTCTGATGAGCATCAAAGTTCACCCAAGAGCTTTTAAACCCACTAATCTTCATGGAGAAATGAAAGCAGTAAAATGCTAGATTACAGACCAGCAAACAAAAGCTGGTGCACCCTCAGTTATTGTTAAATCTCTGAGCAATACACTCAGAGGGAGCAGTAAAACACTGAATTTTTCTGCATCACTTACTGCAGCAATGGGACAGCCAACAGCCTCAGTCCTGCCTGGGATGGGAAGTCTCTGTTCAAGGATGCATTGAACACTTGCAATTCAGTCAAGCAGTCACTACTGGAACTTGGTTACTTGATGTGGAAGGTGGGAAGGGTCTTATTCCAGCCAAAATAAGTTTCTGCAGTGTTTGGGAGGCTGGATGGACAGAGAGGTCCATTCCAAACAGTGCAGGAGCAGTCAAGGATCTCCACCAGGAAAGGAGTTAGATGAGAACCTCCCCACCTCCAAGAGTCTGCAAGGCTTAAAGCTTCAAAGTGTCCTGTAGTTACCTCCTTTTGTTAAGGGACAAGAAAGAAATCAAACTCTTATTTCTACTGCAGGGCTGAAAACAGAGGGAAGGGCAGCCAAGCAAACACTTAATGCTGCAAAGCACAAAAGAGGCCAAAGCTTGAAAAATAATATTGAGATATAAAAGAAAGCTTAGAATCCTGGCAAGGAGGTCACTCAGTCTCAGAAACCCAGGTAAATTAAGGACAGATGTCAGAAGCACCACAGCTGCTTTCTTAGGCAATACTATCTCAGATGGGGGACCCTCAAAGCACTGCAGTACAACCTGTACATCTCACAGCTGTGAGTTTTAGGCAACTAGGCACAGTCTTGGACACACCAACAACTACTTATTCCTGACTAAGCAGAAGTAATTTTACACAGCCTTAGTTTTAGACAATATGCTGTGTTTTAATCTTGCTGTACTGTTGGGTTTATGACCTTTCAAACACAGCATTTCAGCTGCTGTTGCTCCAGTGGGACCCAGAGCTGAAGGGAATAAGTAAATGTGGCATCTGTACCAACAGCATATGAAATAAGGCTGACCATTGCTCAGGAGCAAAGATGTGGCTCTAACAGAAACCCAAGCACAACAAGCCAGGACACAACTCCAGAGTGCATCACCCAATAACCCACTCAAAACCAGCTCCACTGTCCACCTTAATGTGGGCTGAGCATCCTTCAGGTCAACCCTTTCCACTTTCCCAAAATACATTAAGTAACTTCCTATGTTAAGGAGGCCACAGATGAAATCAAACTCTGTCCTGGTTTGCCCCATGCAGACAAAATTAAGGCAACATCACAAACAGAAGCATATAGGGATCCTTGTCAAGATTCCAGCTTTTGACCTATGTGCTACAGAAACCCAGGAAGTTAATCAGTGTTTTAAGATACTGCTGAACTTTAAAGCAAAGATATTTCAGTACCAACAGGACTTCTGCTTAGAATCTCCTTTGCTTTGGTAGTACTGAACAATATGGGCATTAAAAACAGGTCTTAGTCCCTGAAAAGTTTGAGTGCTGCATTCAGTGGTATCCAAACAAGCTCTGCTTTCATGCAATGTCCTTGGCAAAGGAGATGTGTTTAAAGTTTCTCTAGCCATTTCACTGCAGTCACAAGTGGAAATGATTTTGTGAAGTGTTTACATAAAAGAGGGAGGGAATAAAAAAGAAAGTAGAAGATAGAACAATGAATTCTAGTGTATAAGACCAAGAAAAAACTCAACACATTTATATACATAATTGTCAAGAAATAATGTCATTGGGAACTAGAGAAAGATTTTAGTTTTGTTTCAAGAAAACATTGAGACAGGTTTTTTTTATGTATTACAGTGAATTTTTTGCCATGAACATACCAAAACAGAGTAAGGCTACCACTGAAAACAGACACTGAATCCAGATTTTGTGGATATGTTTTTGAAAAAAAAAAATAGTGCAATAATGAGTGGAAAGTAGTGTAACAAGGTTTAAAAAAGAAAAGCTAGGCTGTTGCTATACTGCAACTCGAGTGACTGCAAAGGGCCGTGGGTTGTTGTACCCAGCCAGCTGTAACCCATGGCTCAGTGCACCCAGAGGGGGCTCAGCCCACAGGAAATGTAAAGTCTCTCTTGGTGAGAGGCAGCTGACAGAGCAAAGTCTGCCTTTACACTGAGAAGTCTGTAGTTATAGAGGGATGTACATGATATTGCCCAACTGGCATCAGATACAGCATTTGATACGGTTAAAGACACCCAGAGATGCCATTATTCAGAGAAGAAAAAATGTCACCATCTTATTAAAAGCACAAAACCAAACAGCAAGAACAAATAATTAAGACTCAGTTTTGCATTATTAAAAAAAAAAACCAGAAAATTCTTATTCCATCTTCAGTTTTTCTTGTTTCTTCCCTACAATATGTTTGAAATAATCTAAGATTAGGATGTGCAGTGCCAACAGCAGTCCTGACAGAAAACACGTAAGCTCTATAATGCTTTAAAATAATTACCTCCTCCTTCTCCACCAGAGGTTTCACCTCTGCAAGGTGAGCATCCTGGAACTCTGTTGACATGGTCAGTAGCTGATATCTGCAAAGAAGAAAAGAGATTTGTTCTCAGCTTGCATCAAAGATTAAATACAGGAACAAGTAAAGATCCTGCTCCACCCAGCCCCCACAGTGACCCACTCTTTCAGGTTATAGTTTAAAAGACCTCTGCAAGAAGGTTATAAATCTCTTGTAAAATGCTTCCCTGGTTTATTTATATACACACTCCTGCACAATAAAAGATAAAAGAAATATTAAGGCTGCAAGATCAAACAGAAGTTTGGCAGCTTCAAAGCAGGGAATGCAGAAGGAAACAGGGCAGGGACCAGTGGAAAGAACCATGGAAACTATCATCCCACAGGTGAAAAAGGCACAGCCAAATCTACACAACAACTCCTGAAGTTTCCTTGAACAGTTGTTTCTGACAACTCTTTTTTTTTTTCCAATGTATGCAGGGACCCCTCACTATCCCCCAGATTTTTACAGTGAGAAAACTGAACTGGACACATATTATCCCCATTATATTCTCATACTGAGATGCTCCATTCTTCAGGACAGATAAAAATCAGATACTCCTTTAAGTGGACACCAACAAGGTTCGTGCAAAAATGCTATTTTCAAAACTGTCAAAGGAAGGAATGAGATTGCTGTATCCTGCTCTAGGACAGGATTGGCATTGTAATGTCCAGCCCTCAGCTGCAGGAAGCTTAACTGGGAACACAGACACAGCCAAACCCCAGGAGAGGTGACTGCCAAGGCAAACAGGCAGAGGTCATGGCCCAGGTGCAGGGCATCTTCTGCACTGGACCAGCAGCATCTCAGTGCAGCAACCATATCAGCCCAGACTGGGAGTCAAGAACAGCATCTTTTCATTCTCACAACAAAGATAAGGCACCAGAGACCGAGGGCTGTTCCCTATGAAGCTGTAATGAATTATTAGAAACAGTTATTGAAAGAGATACAAGGGCTGTTGTAGCAGCAGGATGACAAATACAAAAGTCAAAGTCTATTTATTGCATATCCTTTAGTCTGCTGGAGAAATACATATGTGGGGTTTGGGCATCTTTAATAAATTTCCAATTTTTTCCATCAACAGTACACAATTATAAAACAAATACAATATTTACTTTTTAAGAAAATTTTAGCACAGCCTCAAGTAAAGCATATGAGTAAGTGTACTCAGAGCAAGACAAGAAGCTGAAACACATTTAGGAATTATTGACTAAGTGTAACTGAATATATTTTAATTATTTTCTGAAGATAAGCATAGAACTACAGAACACAATTTACATTGATTCTTTAAACCATGATTTCCCATCTCCTTACTTAAATCTGATTTAAGCCCAACATGCTGTCTACACAAATGAGTTGATGCCTCAGGAAGGGCTGTGAAGCCCACAGGAGCATCCAGGCAGTAGCAGCAGCATTATTTTTCACTCTGCCCCATGGGTTAACTCAATGCATTTGTCCCTGGGCAAAGATGCTCTGGTGACAATTTGTAGGATGGCTGGAGGCTGCAGAAAGCTACGAAGGGACACACTCAGCCTAGAAGAGTTAATGCTGGAAAAATGTGGGTGTCCATGCACATGGAAAGAGCTTTGGATTTAAGGAACTCTTCTTGCTAGTCATGCAATTGGGGAGATTTTTGGTAAAAATTACACTGGGGATTTTAAATTTCAAGAAGTGTTCCATTAATATTTTACACCACCAGCTGAGGCATGAAGACAGGACCAAAACTGATCCCACTGCCAGTGCTTGGTAATCCAAATTTACAAGATGGCATCAGAGGTACATAAAAAGTCAGGAGACTTAAGTGGCTCTGATTCACCCTTTTCTCCAGGTTTTTCAGTGTGCTTTGTCTGTCACAAATTTTAATCATAAAGAATAAGCAAAAAAAAAAAAATTTGAGCAACTGCAACATTTTAGCAAACATTACATGTTTTTGGGATTACAGCCATCTATGTAGTCTGCCATTCTATATAATGAGCCATTGTGCATGGCAGAGAGGAAAAATAAACGTTGTTGAAATATTCATATGCAATTGCACCTAAGTCAAAGGGCTTTTTTTTTTTTTAATTCGGCAATTCCTTAATATTGCACCTAATTCTGCAATAGGGACTAGAAGTGCAAGGAGTTTTTCTATGGTCTGCCCATAGGTGAGGACAGTAAGAAGCCAGGTCCCCTGCAGTTTTCCAGTAAGAAGTGGCTTAGGGAGCAAAGCCACAGCTACTGTTTGTGGAATGGAGATGTTTACATGGGGTACTTTCAGATTTTTAGGGACTCAGCATTGACTACAAATGAGCAAAAAAACTGTGCCAAAAAATAACAAGATGGATGCTTTTTATAGCTTTAAAAAACAATCCTGTTTTCATACTAGTTTGAAGTTGTTGCTCTGTGTTTCTGAAAGAACCAACATTAGGAAGTGCTGACCAGCAGATTGCACGACTGCCACCAGCTCTGCTGAACAAAAGCCCTACCTGCACCAAGTTCTCACTTTTGGAAAGATACTGTATCTTGGAGCCACCATGTTTTCAGATCAGGCATTTCCAAGCTCTGGGGTTTCCTTCCGTGCATCAGGAATACCTGAAACATTCTACCAAGCAGCAACCTTGTGATAAGGTGGGATAACAACATTCTGTTTGTTCACAAGAGCTGGCAAACAAAGCCCTGCTGACAGCACTGTAAAAAACATCTTATTTTCCAAGGAGAAAGATGGGGAAGTGGCTTTGTACCACCCTTGTTCGGCACAAATTTTCTACTTTCTAAATAGGTGCTTTGTGCTGGCCTCTGTTGTGTGACAGGGCAGCTCAAAGCTAATGTATCTGCGTAACTCTCCTAAACAGATAACCATACAAGCATCCCTTTATACACATTTCAAAGCACTTGCCTCACAGATGCCTTCCAAAGACAAAGTTCATTTATATCTGCAAGCAGTAGTGTGAAGTTGCCAACTTGGAGAAAAACAATTTCTTTTCACTCTGCTTGGCCAATTCAGCCTGCTGAGAGGTCCCAAATTCTCCTCTCCAGGACAAGCCACTTCTACCCAGTGGCTACCTACCACCCTGTACCCAGACACCTGTTGCAATTGCTGCTCAGAGGTTTAAGTTTTAAAAGAATTATACTGCTAAGAGAAAATGTTTAAGACACTTCTGCAGCTGGCAAAGTGCTTTAAAACTGATGGCATTTGCCAAGTAGTAGGAAGGGCATCGGACTCCAGGAAGGTGTGGGGAAGGGTAAAGTCATCTGTGCAATACTGTGTTGACTGATTTTATTCAGAGGCCTTTCTGTACCCATTCCAGCCCAATCTCACTGCACAAAAATCACTGCAGGAACAGTCATAACCAAGGCTATTAACTCAGAAATCAGGAGCCAGATTATTTTGATACTACAGGTTCAGAATACATCTCCTTTCCCTGTGTCATTGCTGGAGGGAAACTCGTTGCTGCAGCCTTGTTTTGGTAGCAGAGGGTACAGGATAAATGTGCAGCCTGGCTTGGCACAACAGAGATCCCAGCACAGAGACTGGGAAGGCACCCATCAGGCCATCCTCAGACCCCAGCCATGCTGCAATCATAAATACCAAACAACAGGTAATATGCATATCTGTGACCAAATTCTTTTCAAGCACAGAAACAAAACAAGTTCCAAGATCCCCCATTTCAAGCTTCCTGTTTCTGAAGGCACAAGTAGGGCTGTCCAAGCTTGTGCCATGGGGTGCATCATCAAGCACAATGGTCTCACATCCACATGAGGCTGGGGGCACTGCTATCAGCTCTACAGGATTTCTCTGCCCTCACACCCAACTGGTTTTTATTTCTGTGCTATGACAGAAAACAAAGAGCAACAAAAGGCTCCTGGCCTGAGTGTTTCATAAAAAAGGCAATTTCCTCAAAACTGCTTGTTTAAACACTGGCAGCAGAGATTATTCTCCTTTTGAGTACTGACATATAGAAGGGTAACCAGAGCATCCTGATGGCATTTTCATCTCTGGAGGCTGAGCAAGCAAGAGGGACACCAGTCACACTGCATGTGGGATGAAACATTCATGAGCATCTAACAGTAAAGAGGGAGACAGCTGTGGGCACTGAGGATTGCAGCTCCTAAGAACTGAGGTTGTTCTCTTTGGAGAGAGAGAGGGACCATGTGAAACTTGTGCTCCAGGACCACAGGTGGGAGGTGTTCCCAAGCCAGTGACATCACTCTGCACTTTATCCCTTGAAAGCTACAGGTGTCTTCAGCACTGTAACCAAAGAAGGTAGGAAGGACAGGTGTCAGAGGCTTTGTGCACCTGTAGCAGCTCCCAGAACAATTATGCAAGGATGAGACAAGGATGGAGAGAGCTACAACCCCAAAGCTCTGAAAAAGCTGATTGGCAAATGTCCACATCAGTTCCAGGTCAAAAATAACCAAGCAGCTCAGGCCTCTGACAACGAAGTGTCAGCTGTGATGCTCAAACAGCCTTTGAGCCTTCCACAGTCAATTAGACCTCTTCCAGTCATTAACAGTAAATGCTGTAAACTCATCTGACTGGCCTAACATAAACATGGTTACTACAAACTGGAGAGCAGCTTGAAAAAAAAAACCCTGTGTCCACTAAGCAGAGACTAAACAGAGACAAGTGGACATCAAGACAAGACAGTTCACAGCACCCATGTACTGTTATGGACCATAAGGCATCTCTAAGTGCAGTTTACATTTCAGGTATTTTATAACAAAGTTGACAAATTTAATCTTCCTGTTTGTGAATCCAATGATTCATTTGCAAGCATCCAAACAGTTCATGCATAAGCATCTGCCCCCACAGTGCCCTGTTTAAACTACTCTTTGTTACAGGCATTGGTGTCACGAGGTCCTTTGTGTACAGTTACTGCTTCTCTCTGACATCGCTCCACACAATAAATCATTAAAGAGGTTTCACAGCAGTTCCTCCCCTTTAAAAAACGCCGATGACTTCTGACAGTTAAGTAGGATCTGAATAAACAGTTTGAGCAGGAAGTTTCAAAAGCTGAAGATGCTCAGCTACCTGGGACTCTCCAGGCTTCCTTAGCCTGTGGTTACACATTATCTCAATTTGGAAACAGAATTTAATAACCTGAGACAAAGGAAACTTGAAAGCAGAATGCTTAAATAGCCTGAAGTGTCAAATGAGAAAAGGTCAGTAGTCAAAGCATTAAATCAAGAATTATCAGGGAACTGAAACAGCTACGCTGCCTGGTGGTCTCCAGTCCATAAATGTCCTGTGAGCTGCAATCACTCAGCCTTCTTCAAGCACAGCACACTGCTGATACTCAATTTCATTACTTTTTTCTAACCATTTAACTTTTTTTTCCCTACCCTCTTTGTAAGTTACTCCACCTGCATATTTTTGTGAAGGGTTTAGTTGAAAATGAGAGCTGGCATTCAATAAAAAAAACCCCAAAACAAATGGGGGTTGTTAGGAGAATAATGTGGCATAACTGATTTTTTCAAAGCCAAAAAAACAAGAAGAGCTTCAAATTTTAGCCATTTTTAAGTTCACACTTACACTATGTGCTAATCAATCTGATTAGGAAACCAAAACCTGTCAGCCAAGAACTCGAGCCCTGTGCCAACTCACAGGGACACAGCTGCAGGGACAGGGCCAGCAGCTGACCCACCACAGAGGCCCAGCTGGGGGACACAGCATCCCCCCAGCCCTCCTGCCAGCGGCCGGGGCTCTCTGCTGCAGGGAGAGGAGATCTCCAGGCTCAGCTCCAGCCCACCTCCCCCGGCTGGTGTTCCCTCCTGCCACTGGCTCCAGAGCCTGAGGGACTCAGCTGAGCTGTGGTCACCCCGGGATCAGACACAGCTCTGAACCCGCCAGTTCCTCCGAGCAGGGGCTGCCCGCTGTCCCCACGCACGAACCAGGCTGGCAGCCGCACGTGGATGGCAGCACCGAAACACCGGAGCTGGAAGCAGCCCTTCTGTCTCCCCGGCAGATATTGAGCAACACTGTTGCAACACAGCTTGCACAAGCTTCTCGCTGTGGGATGCAGTGAAGACTGTTCCTTAGAAAGCTTGAGGTCCTCCCGTGTCTCACAGAGTAGAAGCTGGCTGTGGGAAGGGTTGATGAGCTGGCCAAAGGACATGCCTGCTGTCCCCATGCCTGATTTGCTGGACACCCCTGCTGTGTACCCCCTCCCAGCATCATCAGCAGCTATCTCTTCCTAGCTGGCAGGGAAATGCAAAGCTTTCAATGCCTATGGGCTTTTTCCTATTGTAGCAATCCCTAATACTACCTACCCTATAACATCACATCCATGAGGCACAGATTACAAACCCTAATGAAGTTCTCCAAAATTCATGCTTCTTTAGCAATTGGCACCTGAAATTGCTGCAGGTCACACCTCTGTGACAAGTGGTTTGTCCAATAATGCAGAATAAGTGTTCAAGGCCAGGTTGGATGGGGCTTTGAGCAACCTGGCCGAGTGAAAGGAGGGTTGGATCTAGATGATCTTTAGAAAGACAGATTTGTCCATTCACAGTGGTGCCAGCGTTGTGCTCTAGCTTTAAAGGGCTCCAGGCTGTGGGTGGCAGCACTGCAGGTTGGAAGGGAAGAAGAGCAATCAGCTCCTTTCCCAGGCTTTGTTTCCTTGCACCAGCCCCAGCCAACCTTCCAGCGCCCCAGCAGCCTCCCCTGCACTGTCCCACTGCTCCTTCCACTGGGCATGCACAAAGGTCTGAGACAAGGATTAAAGGGGATGCACTGGCACAGGACCTGGCACCTGCTGTGCACTGGGTGCTGGGCTGGACTTTGGGGGCAGAGGAAACAACAGGGATGTTCTGAGGGGGCAGAGATGGATTAGGCATTTCATAACATGGAAGAGACGCTTCTGCCACAAAGATTACGGTCTCAACAGACAAGAAACAATCTATTGTTCCTGCAGCTCACCAGTGTCAGGACATGCTCCCTGCCCCCTCCTGTCCTCGATCTGCCATGCTTTAATAGTTCATAGCTGCTGCCCAGCTGCAGCCGCTTCAACAAGTGGGTGGTTCTGTCAAAGTTAGAGGCAAAAACACACCGAGATTATTCCAGAAGGGAGAGGCTCACAGCATACTCAGAGATGAGGAATGTTGTCTGGCTCTCTAGGTTGCACATTGCAAGTATATAGTGGATTCTTTTTATATGCTTTGCATTTTCACATTGATGGTGCAATGATGAGGACTTAAGTTACAAAGCATTCCAGCTAAGGTTGAGGATGTTTCTTAATTTATATTTATTTGTGAGGTCATACTATATGGGTTGCGGCTTCTGAGTACATAGAAGACCTGTTCTACCACCTATTAAAATTGCTTGGTCATTGCTATTACAAGTTCTCTTTCTAAGCCCTGCCAAAATGTCTGGGCTGAAGTTTTCCATGATGAGTGCATGAGGGTTTTTGTTTGTTTGTTGAGGAGAAAAGTATAATTTATGGATATTATTCTGTTCCCATGCATGGCCAGTTCCCTTTTCCAGGATGAACTTTAGCCTTCTAGAGCTTAATGTGAACTCAGACTTTGCACAAACAGCCATTGTGTTAAGAGACATCTTTCATTCTTCCCAAGCAAGTCCCTTTATAAAATTACCCAAATTTAAGCATTTTCACATGCTGAATTGCTTGGGACTACATCTGCACAAAAGTCTTCCACTGCCTGCCAGCCTCAGCACCCAAAGACACAATATGATCTTCTCAAGGGCTGAGCACACAGCCCCAACAGGTGGCACTGGTGAGGGAGTGTCTAAACCACCACCATCCAGCACCAGAATACTCCTCTCTTCTCAAAATAAGCCCTTTCAACATCCTTCAAAGTGAGCAAAAGGCAATTCACCATCCTCAGCTGACTTATTTAAAAGCCTTACCCATCTACACTCCAGGTTAGTGCCTATTACAGACAGAGAACTTTGTTATCATTTTCCAGGCTGTGTTGACAAGAGAGGTTGGAGTTACACATGTCCAAGCTTTTATATAGCTTTGGGATTTTATATAAAACTTCATAAAACGCATAGTGTTTCACATGGGAAAAAAAAAAGTTATGCTCTTGAGCTGAATCATCTAGGAAAGCTAATATTAAAGGTCATCATAAAATTCTGCAGTGCTTCTACTGCATAATTAGTCCCATAGCCCAGAATGCCTCAACTTTGTCCAAGGACAAAAAAACATCTTAAAACTTATCAGGGATATGTTGCAGTACATGCAGTGCATGTTTATAGCACTCCAGAGCTGTGGCAGCAGGAAAATGACTTCATTAGTCTGACAAGGTGCACACAAACTTCCTGAAGGAAGCAACCCAAAACCCCCCAGCAAGAGCAATCCTTCCTTCCTTTAACAGTGCATTTCCCATCTGGATGCCTCTTTACTGTGTTCACAAATAAAAGTTCCTTTGAAAGCTGCATCCTACTTTGCTGATTGCTTTTCCATTGCACCTTATGCCTGCCAGTAATCACACCAGTCTCTACATAAGAATATATTACCACTTTTTTGCTTTGAGGACCACTGCCTCCACCTACAGAGTCTTCACAAGGGCATTACAGTTTAATATCCTCATTACTTAGTTTGTGCTTCCTAAAAATCAAAATTTCTTAAAGTCAGGTTGTAAGAGTGGCAAAATGGCAAGGACAGAAAAATCACATGCAAAACCAAACGCAAGGGATGGCTGAAAGCAAATGGAAAGATTTGTTTTGCCATGAATTCAGTTTTCATGCTATACTAAGTCCTAATGTTTGGTGTTTCCATTAATTTCTGCATCATCTGTACAGGTCTAGCAGACTGGCCCTACACATCCATGGTAGAAAATAAGCTGAAAAAGCTATACTTTTGAAGCTATACTTAGGTCAGGCAGGAAGCAGCCAGTTGAAGGCTTGGTAAAGTAGTGAATACCCAGTTTTAAAAAAAGGTCTTGAAAAGGAAGATCTATATTGACCAACTTCCAGCTACCAAGAGAAAAAACTTGACAGATGAAAAAGATATATTAAAATTTTGACAACTAACTGAAAGGAAGTAGCCCCAAACCCTGAAGAAACATAGGAAACGTGATCAGCCACACAAAATAAGAGCAGCAAAACTGACACACATCCTGCTCAGTACAAAGAGATACAGCTGTGGAAAATTTCTTCAGCACAGGCAGTCCAGCTGTGCATCAGCAAGCACACAACGGAGCACCTCTGCATGGAGAACAGCCCCTCTGATGACAAACTTCTGGGCGTTATCCAAAGGCAACACTCTCGTGCCAGCTGGGAAACAAAACAGGCCTGAACCTGCAGCAGCCCTGAGAGAAACGTAAAACTAAACTCATTGCCCTCATCATTGGTACATTCAAGTCTGACACTTGGATAATTCCAGGCTTTACTTTTTTCTGTACTCCACACTTGCTGTTCTGGGTTAAATGTCAGATAATGGTACTGATTCACATGGACTCTCAGCACTGAGTTTTATTACAACATAATTACACTTTAATGATACGTGAACACACTCAGGAAAAGCTCTGAATGGCTCCTTACTGCTGTTTAAAAACCACAGCCAAAGGAAATTAACAGTAGGGATTACCTCCCACTAGCTGTCCCTCACTGAAGTCACCCAGGGCTCTGGAAGTGACACACATAGGGAAAAAAGCTGCCACCATTTGAGAGAAGCACCAAGTTCAATAGCCATTATATTCACAGCCATTGATTTCCAAGATGTCTAACCCAGATTTTAGTCATCCATAGGAACACACGCCACCGAACCTGAAAATGGAATTGCCTTGCTCTTAGTCTTTGAAACAGCTGTGGAATATTTCCCTTAACTTTCCAGTACCAGCAAGTAATTTACCTAGAACTTCTGGGACAGAGCTTTTGCAGTAGAGGGCAGAGCTGCTCCTGGACCCAAGCACCCTGACCTAGTGGGTGGCATCCCTGCCCATGGCAGAGGGGTGGAAATCTTAAAGGTCCCTTCCAACACAAGCCCTTAATAGTTTTATGATGGGCTACTGAAATTGGAGATCAGCCCCCACCTAACTGTCCAGGGAAATTCTCCACAGAGGCAGGACAACACCATCCTGTTTTAGGTGAATTGAAATGCACACCTAAAGCCAAGAGCAGCCTCCATGTGCAATGCCATCTATTTAGGAAACAGTGACAGGATGAGGTGGGCTTTTCTGTACATCTATATTTCTAGGTGCTGTGACACAAAAGTTAGATGTAAAAAGTCAGCTGGAAATCATACTTCATCTCCAGAACCAGAATTTCATCCTTGTTAATGCCAAGAAGTTGCATCTCCTGTATTTGGAGGGTTTTGCTTCCAAGCGATCAAACTAGAGCAGTCAGAGAAAGTCACTCTTGTTGCATATTGCTGTGACTGATCCAATCCAGGCCATTACTTCCCCAGGCTGTGCTCTCCCTGACAGCAAACAGGCTTCTGCTGCCCTAAGCTTCCAGCTGTGCACATGATGTAAACACTGCTGATCCACCACAATTAGAATTTCTATTATTTTTGAGAGTTTCACAGTTTCTACTTGTGTTCATTCTGAAGAGCTTCAAGCCAGCTTCACCCCTTCTGTATCTTTTCTTTTACTCTTTGTCTATTTTGAGACAATAACAGCAGGAAATGTCTCATTACATATATGCTGTATTCTTTGTGCTTTAATGAGGTTAAGTAAAAAAATTTTCTGTGGGAAGCTAGAAGGTTGTCAAAATCTCTTAAGCTGGTCATGAGAAGATGTATGTTTGACTTCAGTCAAAGAAATTAATCACTTAGATTCTTGATTCAGATTTTTAAACCTTTCTTTCAACACTTCACTGCTAAACCCACCTGAACTACAAGAGCAAATTACTTAATTGCCTTACAACTACTTCTAAGGACCAGGTTCCCTTGCCAAAGTGTTCCAAAAGGTGCCCTGTAATCTCCCCATGTAGCTGTCATAGTCCAAACAGGAATATTCAAAGAGGAGAGTACCTCCTACTGGAGGAAGGACAATAGAGGAATCCTGCTGGTTTTACTGAGTATTGATGCAATCTATCCAGATGATCTGTCACACAGTTTTAGTGTTCTTTTTTATTTTGGCAAGAATAAAAAAAAAAAGCCATTGTGCAAGGCACAAACAGAAAACCTTAAGAGCTTGTTTTCTGGTATCCCAGGTGCTGGTTCCCAAACACAGGCAGCACATGTGGCAGCCCTCCCTCAGCAGAGGGTGACATGACTTTGGCTATTGCCTGATTCTGTGGACACCTGATGATTTGACATCTCTGTCTTGCTGTTGTTGCTTGTATGTTGGTAAAGAGGTCAATGAATGCAGGAAATAAGTACAGAAACCCTTCTTTCTAAGGCAAACAAATGAAAACCCTAGTTTGTCAAGACCTTCTAGACCCTTCTTCCCCAGCCTGGTTCAAGGCCAGTCATTTCACAGTGTGCCCATTCTCAGGGGAAGAGCTCATCTTTTTAAAAGAGCATGTAATGACAGGACAAGGGAGAATGGCTTTAAACTGAAAGAAGGTCCATTTTAGATATTGGGAAGAAATTCTTCACTATGAGGGTGCTGAGGCACTGGCACAGGTTTCCCAGAGAAGCTGTGGATACTTCATCCCTGAAAGTGTTCAAGGCCAAGTTGGATGGGACTTTGAGCAACCTGGACTAGTTGAAGGTGACCCTGTCCATGGCAGGGTGCTTGAACTGGATAATCTTTCAATCAAAACCAGTCTATGATTTCTCAGTTCAGTAATTGTAGAAAATCTTGTTTAAAGTTTTCAAAGTTGAAATCAAGCCCATTCAGTTATCTGCTGCATGAGGAACTCATATTCAGAAGCTGAGGCCTTGAGGTTCTCAAACCATTATGCCACAGCATCTGTTCAGATTTTACTGAAAAATATTAGGTATAAAAAACCAGACCTAAAGGAGTCTCTCATTACTACATGAAAACCTGCTTTCACTGCATCTGTGTTTTCCGTACCAAAATACGCAGCAGTTCCTCCTAAACACATTCATGAGTTACTCCTCTTTGAGGGCATGGGGCTCATTAGTACCTTGGAAAATGTACAAGCCTTTAAGAATCACTGTTTTTGCTGCATCTACTCTGAGTTTTACCTTTTCATCCAAAGTCATTAAATTCTTGCTGTGCACAGAACATTGTGCAGCATTAGCTGCCTGCTGTTTACTCAAGTACTTGTGATAAAAAAACCCAATCATTCTATGTCAAGCTACATTAGACTCTGGTTAAAAGAGCACAAAATTAAAACAAGCAACAAAAAAAACCCCAAAAAAACAACCCAAACACAGTCCCAGAGCCAAGTTCAAAGTGCACAGGTTAATGCCACTGGCTGAAGTTTTGATGTAAATTATGCCTGTAACAGCCAAGGCTAAGAACAGCAAGACAGGCTTCTTGGATGTTTACCTGACGCACATGATAGCTCCTCTTTACAGGTTATTTCCATTGCTTGCCCTCAACACTGAGTTTTGCAGCAGTTGGGTATCTTTTTCACGCTTCACACATAAAAAAGCTGATAAAAAGCCAGAGGTAACCAAAACAGTCAAAACACCATGCAGAGAACCTGAACAGAAAACTTCAGGTTGTCTTTGACCTCTCCCATGTCAATACATTTTCTGGGTTTAAAATGCAGATCAGAGTTAAATAGGAGAAAGAAAATCGTCAAAATAACATAAGGTGATAAAATACTTCTGTCTGAAGTCCCATTCTGGGGAGAGGGTGCTAAATGGGGCACTGTGATCTTTGTGAAATAGTGGGTTATGCAGTGACCAATGCCAGCTTGCAACTTTTTCATAGGAAAACTGTACCATGATGAAAAGCACTAACCAAAACCTCCCCCCTAGCAGAAGTGAAATTCCTTATTTCATCAAGCCCAGTGCGTGGCTGCTCCTCCATTGCAAACACTCCCCTCAAGTGCTCTGAGCCGAGCAGCGCCTGGAAGCGCACGGGTGGCGAACTGTGCCCATCGCCACGCGCGATGACAACAACCCCACTGAAAGAACCGTCCGGACACCGGGCAGGGCTGCCCTGCGCTCCAAACCCAGCACAGAGCTGCGAGAGCAGAGAAATACAAGCAATCACCAGTGATCAACTTCCGTAGAGAAAGTATGTGCCTTGGCTCCACAGCTGTTTCCCAACACAGCCCATCCCATCGCGGTGCTGCTCGGGAGCCCGGACCTTGGCAGCAGCATCCCGCAGCCGCCCCCGCTCCCGGGAAGGGCCGGGGTCCGGCTCGGGGCGCCCCGTGCTCTGCCTCCTCCATGCCGCTGAAAGCCCCCCGTTCCAGCGGCAGCTGGCAAAGAGCTGCTCGGAGCGAGGGGGAAGGGATTTAGTTTTAAGAAAAAGGACGAGGGTGATGCAAGGATGCACGCTCGAGAGGACTGCGAAGCCCGCGGGGGTGGGTGAATGGATGGACAGAAAGACAGGTGGACGGAAAGACAGATGGATGGGTAGGTGGACAGAAAGATGGACGGACAGAACTCCCTTACCTACCGTACTCCCGCTGTCCCTGCACCGCCGCTGCCACCCGCGCTCGCCCCGCCGGCCGCGGGCGTTCTCTGTGCGCCCCGGTGCGCGGCCCGGCCGCTCCCTGGGGGTCAGCAGGGAGCCCCGACGCCCAAGCCCGGGTCCCCCCTCGTCCCTGGCCGCGCAGCCCAGGCGGGGGAGGCTCAGCGCTGCCGTCGCATTGCCGGGCGGGCTGGAGAGCAGCCAGCGGCTGAGACCCGCGTCCCCGGCGGGCCGGGGCTTCACACAGGTTGGCGAGGAGAAGGGAATGTGTGCAAGGGCTTGCCCAAGGACCGAAGGAGCGGCAGCCTTGGGAAAGGCTGAGCCGAGGATGGCGACAGCGGGTTCCTGGCACAGGTGGTCAAAGTCCTGCGGACGCACTTCTATATAGATATAAAGTCTGTTTACCAGAGTTGCAAAATCTTATGCTCACACATTAAAATAACCACTAGGAAGGAACTGTAATCACAGGAACAGGAGGGAAATAATGCCTTTGCACATGTCTGGTGAAGTTCAGAGGGTGCAGCGGGTGCTGCAAGTGCTGCGTGAGTTTCCCAGTGAACAGCCCTTTGGCAAGAAGCGCAGCTAATCGTTTATTCCAAAAAGAGGCCCTCGCCTGCTGAGCAAAGAGTATCTTGTATACACAGTTCTGTGTGTAGCCATCCGCCAAGAGGCAAGTTAAACTGCCACGGCCTGAGCTGCTTTTTCTGTGACTTTTCTGTAAAACACTCATCCCCCAAGTGTGTGATTTCACTTAACAACTTCACTTTTATGGCATGTTACAGTGACCCAAACAGATGAAATCCGCAGCATGTTGTCATTCCCCCTTGTGCAGTGGCCTAACGAGGAAATCAGAAATTCCTCAGACTCTGAAACTCTGTTAAACTCTCAGCCTCTGTTTTCTCAGCTATATAATAAGCTTATTAAGTCTAGCTTACAAAAGCTTGTTGCTGTTCAAATGCATATTAGCTTCTCTCCTCCTAAGTCAGCTTCTGCACCTGAGTCAGAAGCTGCTGCCTTTGGAAATAGAACCCTGGAAGTCTGGTTCTTTTTCACCATAAAATTATGGGAGATCATGTTGTGCAGCAATAACTCTGAAGTATTACCAAGTGTAGAATAAAGAAAATTTCTTATTTTGTTTTCTTCTGTTTGATTAGTTAATGTCTACAAGGATGGAAAATATTTCTGAACAACTCAAGAGAAGCATCTTGTCATCCTAAGACAACACTGCTCTGTATGTGCTTTCTTTGCTTTTTGAATGATAAAAGGCCTAATCTTTTTCGTAATCAGTTTAAACTGTGATGCCAGGAAACCAACGAAACCATCACAAATAATTTAATTTGTAACTGAACCTATTCTGAAGTCATATCTTCAAAATTATGTCATCAGGTCACTGGCACGCTGTGTTTGTTATGGAAGATCTGTCTAGCTCAGTGTACCAAAGTTATGGAACAAGTGCAAATGCTAGAACGAGAACATGTGCTTGACTAAGTTTCCCGCAGATTAATCGTTCCTTCATCTCATCATGAAACAATATCCTAGCTCAGAAACATTCAGTCCTTCAGAAAACAGATCTGGGGCAGTGTCTGAATTGTATGATTTGGCCCATCCTCAAGCAGTTTTTAGTCTGCTGTGCTTGGCTGCTTTTTGGGGAAGGGGCTGAAAGCTTCAGAGATTCAGGTGGAATGAACTGTTCTCTATGCACTAGATGCAGACTTTTTCAGTTAAGAAACAAGTACTGAGTCTGGAATGGACTGGAGAACTGAAATGAAGTGTTTTCTTTTGCTTTGGCCTCTGCAGTTGGTTTGTTATTTAGATCACAAGCAGTGTTGGACCCTCAAAAATGCTGAAGTCATGCAGGTAGAAGTTCCAAGGAGTAGATGCTTGGAAAGCCTGGTAATCGTTGCATCCAAACAGAGCCTTCACTAGGTCATGCACTCTTCCCAGATACTTTGCTAGTTATGGCTGAGAATAACATCGTGATTTATAGTCACTTTTGAGAGATTGGTGGATTGTGAAAGAAAATGAAATAATTCTAAAAATCCAAGTTAGGAAGTATTTTACTGTGTGAAGGTGTAATTGATAAAGTTTGTGCTCAGAGATCCAAATTCTGACCTGTGCCAGAAAGAAGCACAGATGAAAGCTTGGGGAACATCATTCCCCTCTGCTTGAAAAAGTCTGGAAAACAGGATTTTCCAGGCTTAATTTTCCAGTGCCACTGCTGACAATGCAACAGCACAGCCTCAGTGAGTTTTCAGGCCGTGCTGGGCTGCAGGACTGCTCTCACTGCATTCCCACAGCAGCTGAGTGGCTCCTGTAGCAGGAGCTGTACGTGTACAGACGTGTGTACTTTAGGAACTGCTTTGCTGGAGAGACAATACAAGCTGCCACCCATGTGGGCCCTCTGAAATCCTAATGGGTACTTCTACTGTAAATATTATTTCATTTAATAAACCAGCTCTGAGCAGCCGGCATGCACTTGTCCTTTTGAGAAGAGCATCTCTGGATGGGTGGCTGTCCCGATGCAATCTCCATTCCCATACCAGCAAACAGGCTGTGCAAATGAACCTGAAACCTCTTCAGTGCTGCTGGTGGCTTTCACCTGATATCACAGGTCTTCAAGTTATTTAAGAGTAAAATAAACAAGTCCTTGATTTGCTGTTTTATTTTATTTTACTAAATTGGGTTGTTGTAGGCATCCACACACCCAAAGAATGAAAGGCCACAATTCCATGCTAGTGCAAGTTTGATCATATGTGCTGGGCAGGAAGCTGCCTATGTGTTCCAGCATCTGGCAGTAACAATATTTCAGCATTTAAATAGCACTTTAAAGCCATTAACTAATCAATGCTAACAAAGCTCCAGGGAAAAGAGGGTGGTGCAAATGAAGAACCACCAGAGTAGAGACCTGATCCAAAGTCCACCAAAGGGTATCAATTCCGTCCATTTCAATGCTATGGAAACAGGTTTTAATTATGAGACTATTCCTCTTTCCCTTGGCATTATATTTCTTGCCATGCCAGCATTAACTGAGGAAATTTCAGTGGTTTTGCTACAGCAGCAAAGAAGGAAAAAAGAGTTAAATAAAGTGGGAGCACAGTGTTATATTTTGCAAAAAATATTATGCGTTTGTTTAGAAAATCTCTGCACAGTGCTTACATTTAAGCAGTGGTAATATTATTAGTCACTGCAAAAGAAACTGGGTGTTCCCTTGTTCTCGCTAACAATACAGGAGGGATAATTTTGGATTAAGCTACATGTTTTATGAAAAATATACTTGATGTTTGCTGGTTCATGTTAAAAGAATTCCCTGTGTGACCCATCAAATATCACACCCCATCCACTGGGAATTTTATTCTACTATAGCCTTTTGTTGTTGTCTTTGGATCCCTGGATGATGCTGACATGTAGCCATACGGATCAGTTGTCCTTCCAAAATTTATTCAATGCAGCTTTGAACCAAGGGCATTGACCTCAATTAAAAATATAAATAAATAATACCACAGACTGAAGATTCACATGCCTTTGTCAGAGATTTGCTTGGTATTATTCACATCCCCACTTAAGTACTTATTTCCAGTTTGGAAACTGCTTTTGGCAGGTTTAGCTGCTTCAGCAAAAGCATAGATGGGGGGTGAGTCATTTATTTGGTCTTGCATTAGGAACTTCCTGCCATTTGCAAAGGAAGTGGATTTTTAAAAAAATATATTTCAGAAGACTGTGTTTATCTGTAAAGAATGGAGGGGCTGGGGCGGGGGGTTGATCTGTTTTGCTTTGAACAGGTTTGTCCCTTCAGGAGGTTTTGGTGGTGGAGTGTTTTACCTCAGGGAGCGTTTCTGGAGGAAGCTCTGTTGGTTGGTGTGGAGTCTGCTCTCAGCAGGACTCGGCTGCCGAGCTGCCCAGCCCCGCGCTCACCACGCGGGATTTTGGTCCAGTGCACGTGGACAAATAAGTGCCTAAGAACTGGGTTTATGAGAAGTCAACATGATGGCTGGTAAATATTAAAGCTAGCCAAGAGAAAAAGCCAAGAGAGACAAGGTCTAAAATAGATTTTATGTTTATTTCCACATAAGGTTTTTGACTGTGAGTTCCGTCTGAGATGAATACTTATGGTCACTGAGAGTTTTCTCTGGTAATGCCTCACAACCCAGAGAGGATGCAGGCAACCAGGGACTTGGTGTCAGTACCATACTCAGTTGTGTTTGAGCACAGCTCTTCTTCTGACCAGGAAAAAGTCTCAGCCACAGCCTAGAGGGTGGGTGTACATCCATTGCACAATGCTTTGCTTGCAATTCCTCTTGAAGGAGTTAAAGCATTTTGTAAAAATGATGAAAGTTCTTCAAGCCAAACAGGAAAAAGGAAGAATTTGGCTCTGCAGCTCACAGATGTCATTGTAAAGGCAGAGAGATAGCTCTATATCCCTGCTACAGTTGGGAGGGGAACTGGGATTTGCTGCATACTTCCACTCCTCCTCCAAACACAAGAGGCTCCAATTGCAATATCTAGATGAAAACCTGTCTTTCGCACCAAGAACTCACAAAGAGAGCCTTCATTTTAAATCTCTCTATTATGCAAAGGTTAAGCTAGCAGGGATTCACTGAAACTTGCACAGGATAAGACAAAAGGAAAGAAATCCCAGCTGGGGTTTCAGTTAGGATCGAGAGCAACTCCTTTTCCCAGGGTGGCAGTGGTGGTTTGGTGGCAGCCCAACTGGGATTTTAGAGGTCTCAGTGGTACCTATGTTTCAGACTATGGGGGCAAATGCAGGGTCCTTCACCTGGGGAAGAACAACCCTGGGCATTAGTACAGGCTGGGAGCTGACCTGCTGGAAAGCTGCTCTGTGGAGAAGGATCTGGGGGTCCTGGTGGGACAGCGGATCTGGGGGTCCTGGTGGGACAGCAAGCTGTCCATGAGCCAACAGTGTCCTTGGGACCAAGAAAGCCAAAGGTATCCTGGGGTGCATCGGGGGGGCATTGCCAGCAGGTCAGGGCAGTGATCCTGCTCCTCTCTTCAGCCCTGATGAGGCCTCACCTGGAGTGCTGTGTCCAGTTCTGGGCTTCTTAGGACAAGAGAGACATAGAGCTCCTGAAGTGGGTCCAGTGGAGGTTAACAAAGTTGATTAAGGGACTGAAGTTTCTCTCCTAGAAGGAGAGGCTGCAGGAACTGGGCCTGTTCAGCTTTAGGAAGAGATGACTGATAGGAACCTCATCAGTGTCTATCAGTGTGTGCAGGGAGGTGTCAGAGGATGGACCAGGCTCTGCTCAGTGGTGCCCAGCAATGGGACAAGAGGCAGTGGGCAGAAACTGATGCACAGCAAGTTCCACCTGAACATGAGGAGGCACTTCTTTAGTGTGTGGGTAACCAAGAACTGTAACAGATTGCCTGGAGAGGGTGTGGAGTCTCCCTCACTGGAAGTATCCAGGAGCTGTCTGTGCCATGTGCTCTGGGATGACCCTGCCTGAGCAGGGAGGTTGGCCAGATGACCCCACTGTGCTTCCTTCCAGCCTTACCCAGTCTGTGTTCCTGCAGCTCTGGGATTCTGTGAGGTTCAGGTGAATTTACCACAGTCAAAGTGTAACACACTGATGTAGTCTCAGTTTGTCTGCTCTGACAGGTCCTTTGTAAATCCCTCTTTGTCACCTGCTTGCTGCTGTGCAGAGGTTTGAACAGCACCTTGCACTGTGGCCCATGAAGATCCCTGTCCCTGCTGATGGCCCCAGCAGCGTGTGTGTGGTGACCAGATACTCACCTACCCTCCTGTTTGTCCAATGGTCTAAAAGAAAGCTGTCTGGGGCTGCTGGAGGATCAGAGAATTGGTTTTGTGGGTGTCAGAGCCTTTTGCATGAGTTTGTTAGCTCCTGCTGGAGGAATGTCATACTCTTCAGGCCTGTCCACCTGTTAAACACACAGGTACACACCTGTATGGACAATTTGTATAGAGCTTGTTCTTTTAGTGATCTGCACTAAACATACAGATAAACACAATAAGTTCCTTACAGGTGTAGCTTTACAAACCTGGCACGAGATTTTTTTTTCATGTTGATTCTTTTTGTGGTTTACCATGGGCAGGCAAGGAAGCACAGAGACCTGTGAACTAAAGGCAGTGCCTTAGTCCTACACAGCAGTCAGAGATGGGAGAAATGAAATGTTGAAAGGCTCTAAATATGGGTGGATTTTTCTCAGCTCTCTTAGAGATGGGTGGCCATCTCCATCCCATCCCATCCCCAAAAAGAAAGTTTGTGTTTGTCAGACAGAGTTTCCTCTGCCTAAAGAAAGCCAATTAGAAAGTATTGCCTTCAGCATTAGCATCTACCCTTTGACATTTCTTCCCCTTGAACTTTTCTTTCCAAAATGACCTATGAGAAGACAAGCTACACAGACCACTAAATAAACTTCTGAAGCACTGAGTGAGCACAGATTTTAACAGAGCTCAGCTAATGCCCACAGTTGGTTATTGCAACTTCTTGCGTCTGTAATCCTCCCTCAGTCTGCCTGGCTAAAACCTTGGGGTGCCATGGCTCCATCCCCACTTGCTCGATGATTCTTGTGGGTCCTTCCCAAGTCAGCACATCCTGTGGTTCTGTGATTTTGTGGTTTGCTCAGAGGGGAGAATCTGACTGACCATCCACTGCAAATACTGTCCTCTGCTGCAAATTCAACAGCAAATTTAAAGAAGTACCTGTAGGTTGTAAATGTTTTTTCTTAAAAGCTGTTTTCACATACTAGAAAGGGGAGTTTCTGTGCACTTGACCATTACGAACCCTGCTCACATCCACCCTGCAGGCACAGTGTGAGGGATGTTCAAACAAAACTCACTTGGGGGCTTCACAAGCAACTCAAAGGGGACTTTTAAAGTCATTTTTGCAAAACAGACTTTTCAGTAGCTTGTTCTTTAGCAGGAAGATATGACCAAGGAGGTGCTGTGTATGAGTCTGTGCTCTGATACATTAGGCTATTAGAAACAGGAGATCACAGAACCTGGAAGCCACCAGGAAATCTCCTGATTTCAAGCACTTTGCTGGTCACTTTAGCTGAGATAGCTGCAATTCCTATAGTGACCAGGGCAGAAGGCACCAAATGCAATTTGGCTTCTTTTTGATTCTCCATGGTCACTATTTGTTTGAGCAAATTTCTCCAAAACTGAAGTACAATTGTTCCCCTCTCTCCTTTTAGCTCCAATCTTTAGCTGTTACATTTTTAAAGAAGTTCCTCTACAGGCTAGAAATCTGGAAAGTACTTCCCTCCCCCTCACCTCTTCCTCCCACTCAGTCTGGCTGAGGCGTTGCTATACACACAAACACACAGCCACGAGTTCATCTGTGTGTACCAGAATCCTTCCCATTCCATTTTTCACAGCCTCACTGAGGGAACATCCAACTCACATCTCAGCTGAACTTTTGAACCCACCAAGGCTGAGATAGCTCAAAATCAAGCAGAACAGGCTGAAGGGTGCCTATCTGTTTGAGAAGCAGCTCAGCAAGTGCAAGTCAGAATTCTGTCCTCACTGATGTCTGATAAGGAAGAGCTGCTAAAAGGCCTGATCATTGTCTAATCTTCCTCATGTAGAAATGTCATATGCCCTCTGCTTGAAAATGCACTGAAAAGTGTGTGTCCTTTTGCCCTGAGCAACACATTTACAGAGCAATAACAGAGCCAAGCAATTCACTAAAAGAAAGCCCAGTCCTTCAGGACCCTAAATGCCTTGTGTCACTTGTGATTAGCTGGATGGCTGCTGCTTTTTTCTGAAGCTGTTGGTCATAAATGCTGGTCTTAAAGCTTTGAACCCAGAGTCAGGGAAGCACAAAGTAATATTGTTGGTTGGCACTGTGTACTCGGAGCTGACCCCACCAACAGGACTGGGATCACGTTCGTGTTCTTGGACTCCTGGGCATAAAACACAAAGACCTGTGAAACTCAGGTTTCTTCCCTGTCTTGTGCCCAGGCAGAGGAGACAAGGGTTGAGAACTCTTCTTACAAACGTTTCAAGGAAGAAGATGCCAGAGAGGACATAGATAGGACACAAGCAGCAGTTTCTGATTGCAATCTGTTTAAGGGGTCACTTGAGGGTTCTTTTGACAAAGACTGGGTGTAGCCTTAAGACAAAGTGATGGAGGGAGTAAGGACAGGAGAAGAGAGCAATAGGTAAGCTGATTGCAGCTCTTGCAGCAAAAGAGGACATGCTCTTTTTGCCAGCCATTTCAAAACAGTTGCTCAGAATCAAAGAGCCAGCTCTAAAACAGCATTTCATTCATTTAATAGCTTTAGAGGCTGTTCCCTATTAAACAAGGCATGGTAAATCTGTTTCAGATTAGCAAAGCAAATGAGTCACAAAAAAAAATCCCACTTTGGTGTTAAGTTTTGGCCCGTACAAGCTGCATCTCAAACAGATGCTGTCTCCATTCTGCTAAATATAAAATGGCCAGACCCCAGTGTCTGGCCCTGACACCAAGTGGCGTGGCCTGACTTCAGCCTTTGGGCAAGCCCTCTGTGTCAGGCTGACCCCACACATCGTGGGGCCCTGGCTCCCTTCTGTGCTGCAAGTGGTGTCCCTCCAGTCCTAAGATTAATCTTTGTTTTTCTGCTGTGTTTTTGAGTTCAAAGGCTCTGGGATAATCTAAGGGCAGTGTGGCAACCCACAAGAGAGATGTTTTTATGGCCTGAAGCTGAAGGGGTGTGTTGCATCCCCCAGGGTATGCTGGGGCTCTGCAGGAGGATGGGACAGCCTTGGGAGGTTGGAGTGTGGTCATCTCCATACAGCCTGCTGGCAGCTCCTGAGAAGAAGGCAGGCCAGAGCCAGGGAGGACCACAGGAATTCATCATAAGGGCAGGCAAGGGTCTGGGTATGGAGCTCACACCCCTGCCCTTTTGGCCTACACACATCCAGGGGAGCTGAGCAGGCTCATCTGTGGGTTTTATTATCCCATGCATCCACCTGGAGTTAAACACTGAGCAGAGGACAGCCCCTGCAAACCTCTCAAGCCCTCGGTCCTCCTCAAAAACTTCTTGCTGATGAAGAATTGCAGCAGGTGAAGCACCACCTCTGCTGACAACCTCTGGATAGGTGGAAAACACTGGGAAATTTTAGCAGCATTTCAGCTCCTGTCTGCCTGAAATTGAGTGCTAAAAGGAAGGCAGTAGTCTTATTTCTCACAGCAACTGGAATTTTTGATATGTTTAACAGCTTTCAGTTAACTCAAGAGCAACTCTGCTAAGTTTTTTTAACAGAATACAGCCACTCCCATAAATAAAACATAACTGCTGTATTTTTATCAAAAAGCACATGTAAAAGTAAAATGAAGGATTTCTCAAGATACCACAGAAGAGAGATATTTGTAATCCAAATCATTCCTCCAAGAAAGCTTTCCTCGGCCTAAGGCAAAAAGGACAGAAATTTCTTTGCTGTAGGAACCACCTAGCTAGTGAAACCATCAGAGATGAATGATTGCCAGGTTGATGTCTGCCATCTGCAAAGTGGAGGTTCCTGACATTTGTCCTTGGAAAAAAGGACTGCAGGTGGAAGACTGGCTATGTGAATAAAGAGAATATGGAGAGCATATCTTGTCTCTGTAACATTTTTGACAATGTAACCCACAGCATTCTTATTTTCAAGTTGACAAAGTATGGCAGGATGCATGAGTGTGCTTGAAAAATGCTTGTGATGCCAGGTTAAAGTATGTCATAATCAGTGGCTTAAAATCCAGCTGAAGTCCAGTAACAAATGGAGTATCAAGGATGTCCAAGATTTTTCAATGTCTTCATCACTGATTTGGATGATGAGACCAGGGGTGTGCACCCTGCAGCAAATTCCAGGTGATGCTTAGCAAGGGAAAGTGATTGATATCCCAAGTGACAAAGCTTTAACCCAGAAGAACTTTGAGAAATGTGAAAACTGTGCCAACAAGAACTCCCTGAAATTCATCAGGGAGAAGTGCTCAGGGTTCTGTGTTTGGGCTGGAATAACCCCACACATCAGCACAGGCTGGGAGCTGAATGGCTGAGGCTTTATGAAAGGGAGTCTGGGTGCCAAAATGTGTAAGGAGGCAATAGTCTGCTCTCATTGCAGGTGATGCAAACAGCACATGGACTTATATCAGGAGAAGCAGATTCAGGGAAATCATTATTTATTTATCCCTTTATTTATCCCTGGTGGGGATGGTTTTGGACCCATCGGGATGTCAAGAACCTTAAAAACTCAGCAAAGGGCTACAAAGACAGTTATGGGGGTAGGGCAGATGACCTTCAAGGAGAAGGTGAGGGAGCTGAGCTTGTTTGTCCTGCAAGAGGAGACACAGGGATGTTCTAATAGCAGCCTACACCTGTGTGACTGGAAACTGGAGGGATGATGAAGACAAACCCTTTTTGGTAGTGGCACAGAATATAATGGGACAACAGCTATAAATCCTGATTTAGGGGCTCAGATAAGGCTGATGTTTAAGACAGTAGCCAAAAGCTAATGGAAACCAAAATGAGTTCTGCTCAGTGGAAGGAGCAGGCCCAAAGGAAAGCCAACATAGGAGGGCATAGAGTAGACCACAGCAGTGTGGGGATCGCCATTATAAAACACAGTGAACAGTGAAGGGTGCCAAGAGAGCTTAAAAAGATGAACTCTGGAGGCTTCACCTACTTGCCAAAATAACCAGTTTCTGGATTGAAATTCTACTGTGCAGCACGTCCTCTGGATATGGGATGAAGACTTAGAGTTTTAAAAACTCAAGACAGAAAATTTTGGAAGAAAAATGGTCATTTCTGACCCACGTCTTAGTGTTCAGAACAAGTGTCTAATAGAGGAAACACCTGATGGTTGATGTGAGCAGGTCAACATCATTTAAAACCTGTAAATATCATATTTATTTTTTGAACAAATAGGTGGTCAACACTGTCAGAACTACAGTTAAGGATGGGCTTTAGATCAGAAAGCATTGGTTAAAGTTATTGTTAGGGGGCGGCTGCACTGCCTTTTTCCAGCTCCCTTTGTCACTGGAAAGATAAGAGCTCACTGTAAGTAAATTTTGATTCAGAGGCATGAGACTGGGGAGCACCACCTGGAGCAGGAGGGAATTCTGGTGAAAATGCTGAGGACAAGGATGTCACAACAACTGAGGACTTTCAGGGCTGTGTTGGAAAGTATCCAATGAACAGAGACAAAAAAATCCTAAGGCCTGCCTTACTTACAGAGAGCACAGGGCAAGCAGAATAAGATGGAACAACCAAAGCAGTGTTAACAGCAGCTGGAAAAAATGCATCTTAAAGGGCTGCTTGTTCTTGTTTTCTAGGAAGCACAATCCTTCTAGCTGGTATCCTAATTGGCCCTGGTAGAAGACCCAGTACTCAGGCACATCCTTGCTCTTACTTCAGAGCTCATTTCGCAGCTGGTGATGCCCAGCAGTGGTCACAGCCCTGGGGGCAGCAGCTCCCACAGATTCTAGAGCAATGCACCTGCACAGGCAGCTGCTGCTTCCTGTGTCCTCACTGCAGTGGACTGATCACCGGTGGTTTTCAGTGGAAAAAGCAGCTTTTCAGGAAGAGTATGCTGATGCCTGTTTCCTCATTGAACTCTCTAGGTGTCTGCCAGCATGGCTGAGGATTTAATTTAGCTTTTCATCACCCAGCACTGAGACATAACATCCATGGGTGCAAGGCCACAGGTGTTTAATAGAGGGGAGCAAAGCTTTACAAACGTGGCTAATTATTATTCATTAATTTTGGTATTACATTGCTGGGCAGAGCTAAGGTTAGGTTCAGGTTGGTTTACTAAGTTAGGGCTAATTAATTAAATTGGGGTTAATTTAGTAAGCTAAGGTCAATTTACTAAATTAGGTTATTTTACTGAAAATTTATCTCGTGAGACATTTTATAGCAAAAATTACTACTGAAGTGGTGAGGAAATCTCCTATCATTTTCTGCTAGGGAGCCAAGGCCAGAGTATAAGTCTTGAACACTTTGAGGTTATTGGTTATTGCAAGTACTGGAGCTAGCACAAGTTTTAGTGCTGTGGGATGAGCAGAGTCTAAGAGCACGTAGGCACATTTTGTGTAAAGTAATCCACCCACTCGTGGTCTGTGGCACTGGGCAGCCTTGCAAACAGGGAGCATCTATCCCAGAAAGCAGCCTGGTGTATCATGGAGCTTGGGCACATCTGAGCCACGAGAACAGAGATCTGAGCAGGATGATTAATCCAACATCACCCTGGGAGAGTAATGTAAACATACTGGAACAAAACAGTTTATGCTTAGAAGGGCCTGTATCTGAAAAGACTGCCTGTACCACACTTTGTGTCCCTTCAGCTCTGAAAGACCCTAAACAAACTGATAAGGGAAGAATTAGGAATATTTGTTACTGAATGTAGGATTTCCTGTTGGTGCACTTTCCCTGATGGAATGCATTTATGGCTTTGTTTGTCACACACATTGTTGATTATTTTTATCTCAGAAGAAGCTCTTTAAATTATCAGAGTTTAAAAGAGGATGAAAATCTATTGCAGTTTTTATTGTCAGTTTTCAAACATGATATCTCAAGCTATATTGAGACAGAATTTCAAAGCCATCTTGTTAGAAACTTGAATAAGTCCTGAAAAAAATTCTTAACTCAGAAAGGAAGCCTTGACCATAACTAGTTAATAGATTTTGAAAATCATAAAGATCTGTCTAAAGCTGTATTTTAAACTGGGAATTACAGTGAAATGGGGAACATGCTTTAAAAATTTGTGTAAAGTAGCATGGACATAATTAGAAAACTTTGACTAGATTATTTGACTGCAAAACCAGATATGCCTGATCTGATTCTTTCTGCTGAGTTATCACTGTCGTTAGTTCCAAGAGAGAAAAGCCCACAGGAGCCAAATTTAATCTTATGTTCTTTCTGTGGCATTTGATGCAGGATGGGAGAAGAGACAGCTCTTGCCCCACATCCCTGGGCAGCTATGAAGCTGCTTTACAGCAGTTTATTCTCAATGGTGGAAGGAGATTTTCTAGATCTTTTCTGTCTGCCACTATTAGAAACTCAAATCAAAGGCTGAATGCAGACTTGAGCTGCCTGAGACCCATTATTGATTTGCTTTCATCAGCTTTTAGCTTAATCCCAGTCTTGGCCATGCTGAAAGCTCCAGATGCAGACATGAAAGCCAGACCACATCTGTTCCTCCTCTGTGTGTATGATGGTTTTCCAGGAAAGGTCTCAAGGACTCCTGTTATACCTGCAGGAAGCCCACATCTCCATAACCTCAGGGAAGAGCTCAGATAATGACAAGCTTGAGGGAGAAACATGGCTGATGGAGGAATCTGGTGGATTTTATCCCCAAAGTACAAGATTAGTAACCCTGTCTGCTGGAAATCAGCCTCATGGTGAAGTCCTTCAGGTGTTTTTCTAGATGAGACAATCAACACCCTTGGTTTGGACCCTGCTTCATGGAAATTTGCAAGAACAGGTTATCAAAATTTCCAGATTAGGGAAGGTGCTGTGGAAAACAGATCCTCACCTATAGCCAAGTCAGTGCTGCAGGGTAACTTGTGTTCCCAGGCTGGATGATCACACAGAACCAGCAGCACGCTGAAAGCCCAAGGAGAAAAAAAGCCCAAGCAATTACTGCTGGTACCAAAAGTGCCCTGGGTTCTGCAGCTGCCAGTGCCTCATGTTAGAAGTTTGTCAAAGCAGAACTTTCTTCACCAAAAGGGGAAGTGTCCTTTTTTTTTTTTTCCCCAGCAGCTGCAGTGTACTTAACTCGACATTTTCAGAGCCACATCGTCTGTGTGCCCACTGCCAACCTCCAGCAGTTATGTTATGTACTCAAGACTTTTCCTGGCAAAGCATCAAACCTCCCTGGAATAATCTGAAGGGGCCTCAGTTCGTGTGTTCCCTGGTGCTGCAGAAAGGCTGAGCCGGGGCACGGAGTGGGATACTGAGTCTGCAGATCTGGTAAATATTTAAGGTTAGGATTAACTGCTATTTTAAAGCACCTCTTTCTCATAAACATTCACTTATGGTATGACACCCGAAGTCCTTCCTGCAGTTAAATAACAATAATGATTCATTGTTGCCATTGATATGTGTTTCTGTTTAAATACTGAAATCAGTTCCTCAATATAGGAGGTTTGTTTATAAAAGTGGAAAAGGAACAGCTTATCTATCCCAGTCTGACTGATTGACTAAAGATTTGAGGTGCTTTCAGTTAAGAGGAAAACCTGGGCCTTGTAGTATGTTCTTTGTTCAATCAGGTTTTTTAAAATTTTTTTTGAATGGGAACAGATTCCTGTTTTCCTGGTCATAAGAGGGAGGGATGTAGTAGCAGAAAGCATGAATAAAAAGGGTGGGAGGAATCTGGTAGATGATGTAAAAGTCAACTTTGTCTCCTTCAGACAGTTTCTCACTTAAAGGATAAACACATGGCATAGATGCTGGGTTTTAGAAAACTGAGCTGCATTTAAGATGGTTTTAAATCTAGGAAGCTCCACTGAGGAAGTGGGTAGCCCAGCTGGCCAGGGCTTTGGGCAACATGGGCACACCTCACTGTACTGAGGAGGCAGAAAACAACTCTGGAAGCTGAACATGATTTTTCCTGATTACTTCTTTGTGCTCAGCCTCCTCACAGTGAAAATATTTCATTATTGCACTGTGCCCAGTTTACTAATGGTGTAAATATTTCAAGAAGGAAAACAACATAAAGATCACCAGAACATGTGGAGAAGGGAGGCTCAGGCATCCTGGAAAATGGATGTGACCCTGCAAAGGACTGAAAGAAAGTTTTCATCCAACTTCCAATAGAAAGAGGATTAGGGAAGCTCAGGAGGTTTCTCTTATTTGTAACCATTTAAACAGCAAAAGACTTCAGAAAAAAAAGTACCAAAAGCAATGTAGGGCTGCATAAAAAGGGATCAAAAAAAGCTGCTAGATGGAAACACTACTGGAAGTACTGACTTACTGTAAACATTTGAAAAAACAGGCTATTAGCCTCAAGGCTTTGAGTAAAAATCAAGGCTTTAGTCTATTGACAGGAAACCAGAGTTGGAAAGAAATTCATGGCAGTTCCAAATATTACTTTTATTCTCCTTAAAATGAGAATGCTGCCAAGCAGCTCTTAGTGGAAAGAACAGAACATGTATTTTCATATCATGTTATAGAAAACTAGAGTTGAAGATGACTCAGAATGGGAATCTGTGTCTCTTTGGAAAAAGGGTCAAGTAAATGTAACCATTTCTTATCAACACTTTTAAAGCCTCTTTTAAAATCCTTCAGAAATAGAGTTTGGGGGTTTTCTAGGTTCATCTGAGATACATTATTTCAAGAAATTATTTTTCATTTTGTCTTCCTGTTAGTTCTTTCTTATCATAGGCTGAGGGCACTTGGAGAACAAGTTTTCCTTCTAATATGTAACACTCTTGATAACATTTCCAAGTACAGGAAGGCCAGTAGCTTTCAGACTTTCCTTCTCTGAATGTTTCTGTGGTATTTCTACTGGTTCTTTTCCCCTTTTAGTATTGAAAAGCACAACAAACTTTATTTTTAAAACATTTCCTCATAAGTCTTGTTGCCTAGAGGGCTTGCCAGGATCATAATTCTTCACTCTCTGTTTTCTATACCACTTTTTTAACTTGCAATATACAAAGCTGGCACTGAATCTGGAAGTCAGAGGTGCTGAAGGGTCCTCTGGATTTGTTACTCAGAGGGGGCAAAGTTCATCTCCTATGTCTGACTTACAGTAGTCCTACTAATATGGGCCAGGGTGATGTTTGCTAAGTTTCCCAAGTATCCTTCTCTTTCATAATCACTGCATAGAGCCTATTCTCTGTTACTGCTGCCTTAAAAGGGTCTCTTTTTTTCATAACTAGTCCATAATTTCTCATTTCTGTTTTTAATAAATTCACAAATTCAAGTCATTTCTTTTGCTTTGTGAGATCAGTTTGAGTGTTGAACCTGCCTACACATGTTGATGCCAGTTGCTCATGTAAATTTGATTTCTATTTTAGTGATATAAATCACAGTCTGAAAGGAGCTATTTTATGTGCCATCTCTGTTGGATAGCAATTATTGCACCCTGCTCTGAGTCATATCACTGGATTTTGTGGTTACTTTATAGTATTTTTTTGTAGACCATCCATCCCAAATCTTTATTACGAATGCAATGAATTACATCAGATTCTTCCCTGTCGTCAGCTGCCAGTGTTCTGGATTGACCTTGGCTGGTCAACAAGTGCCCATCAAGCTGCTCTTTGATTCCTTCTTAACAGGACAAAGGGAGAAAATGAGGTGAAAATCTTGTGGGTTAGGATAAGAACAGGGAGATCATTCACTACTTACTGCCAAGGGTAAAACAGAACTGACTTGGGGAAGATTAATTTAGCTTGTTGTCAATTAGTAACAGTGAGAAACAAAAGAGGAACTAAAAACACTTTCCCTCCACCCTCCTTCTTCCCAGGCTCAGTTTCACTGCTGTCTCCTCTACCTCATCCTCCTCCAGAAAGGCAGGGGGACAGGGAATGGGGATTGTGGTCAATTCATCACATGTTCCTCCTTATGCTCCTCTCCAGCTCCAGCGTGGAGTCCCAGTTACACAATCCTTCATGAACTGTTCCAGAATGGCTCCTTTCTCCAGCCTGCAGCCCTTCAGCACCAGGCTGCTCCAGCCTGGGCCCCTCATGGGCTCCAGCTTCCTTCAGGACACATCCCCTGCTCCTATGTGGGGTCCTACACGTGCTGCAGGTGGATCTGTGCTCCCCCATGGACCTCCACAGGCTGCAGGTGGATCTGTGCTCCCCTCTGGACCTCCACAGTCTGCAGGTGGATCTGTGCTCCCCCCTGGACCTCCACAGTCTGCAGGTGGATCTCTGCTCCCCCCTGGACCTCCACGGGCTGCAGGGGCACAGCTGCCTCACCAGGTCCAAGCTTCTGACAAATCTCTGCTCCAGTGACTGGAGCACCTCCTCCCCATCCTTCTTCATCAACCTGGATTTCTACAGGACTGTTTTTACCCATATTCTCACTCCTCTTTCCTCTAGCTGCTGTTGCACAGAAGTTTTTTCCCCTTTTCAAGTTCATTATCCCAGAGGTGCTACCACTGTTGCTGATGGGCTCAGCCTGGATGGCGCTGGGTCTGTCTTGGCTGGCATTGGCTCTGTCACACATGTGGGAAGATTCTGGTACCTTCTCACAGAAGCCTCCCCTGTAAACCCTGTGCTTCCAAAACCTGACCACGTGAACGCTGCACAATGAGTTACCACACCAGAGAAGGAACTAAATTCCATTAACGTGCTTTACTCTTGACAAAACTGCGCTGGCCATTTCTGAGCTCCGTGTTTTCTTCCAAGTGCTCACAGGCCATTTCATAATTTGTTCCAATAGCTTTCCACATTCAGCTGAATTCCTTGAATTTGTTCCTCTTCTTTACTTCCACCTCCTTAAATGCAGATAGGCCTCACTAGTCCTCACTGCAGTCAGCCTTTAAAGGTTCTCTCTTTTAGGGATTTTTCTAGCAAATGCAAGTGAAAAAGAACACACTTGGTGACACACTTGCTGGCTTCAGCTGGACATCTCTGTGCTCCTCATTCCTCCTAGGGTTTTTATTTGGCTGGAGTTTATGAGTTGTCTCTTTCTCCAATCTAGACAATGCCTGTTCCACATTGGAATTCTGCAAAAGGAGCCAGAGTTTTTGGCACACTCTTGATTGACTTTTGATAACACAGCTCCTGCTGTAACAATCTGCCATTTGTCATAACCATGCAGTGAGCAACAAAAGGTCTCTGTTAAATGTTTAATGCCAGGCACGATCCCAGCAATCAGGGCTGATAGACAAAGGAGACTGTGCAATATATGAGGTAGGAAGAAGCCAGAGGAAAAAACTCAAGAGTCAAAATGTGGAGTTGTTGTCTGGGTATTTGTATAAATATAGGTGGATATTTTATTATCTTTAGAAGTGGAGGATTTTCCCTCAGTAATAGAAACCAGAAATCTAATGAGAGTGAATAGTCCACTTAGTAAAATAAAAATTGCAAATCACAAATATCTTTTATTTTAGTCTCTGTAGATATTCTCGATTCAAACAAATCAGGCATACCCTAGAATATTTGCATGTAAAAAGAATAAATTATAACAAACCTACTGGTTAAAATTTAACTTCTGTTATTGGCAGCAACATTGGCAACAACAGTGACATTTTTTCCTACAGCACTTCTGCTTTGCAGAGCAGAATAAAATTCCACTGCAGGCCAGAGTCATGTGCTATCCTTCTTCATCTGTGTTGGCCTTAGAAAAGTTTCATAAAGACCATATAATGAACACTGATTTATAGACATGTTTTTTGTTTGGTTGGGATATTTATTTGGGATGGATGGGGACATTTGGAACATATTGCTGTCTCAATCTGGAAAATAATCATCATTAGCTCTCCAAAGATGTCATAAAAATGTGGAAAAGTGTTCAGGGTTCTTTGAGTTGATCTGAAGGAGCCCTTTAAGGCTGCAGCATGCCAAATAAATGTGGTACAGATAACTTGCAAGTAACAGAAAATAAAATCCTTGAATCAAAACTAAGGTGAAGAGAAAAGTCTTTGAATTTAAATCCTTACAACCCAAGTGACAGTGAAGTGTGGAAGCCCTTAGCATAAAACCTCATTTTAGAGGAATTAGAACTGTAAATGGTGCCCAGTAAATTGCAGCAGTTTATGTTTGTATCACTAAACTGTGCAACTGAGGAAGGATTCAGCAACTGATGGCAACCTGTACTGTCCAAGAAAAAGCAAAATTCCCTTTAGAGTGCTATTATTGCTCAACCAAGCCTTATTTAAATTGATTCTCTTCCCAAAGGAATAAGATTTGGTGACCTTTTCAGGACATCATATTAAAGTATTCTTTGTTTATTGAGTGTTTTTGAAACAGCTTGGACCAAAATGCAGTTTTGCTCTAATAAAATGTAGCTGGACCAGTTCCATTACCCTCCCACTCTCTGAAGCCCACAGGATTAAATGGGTGTAACAAAGTGAAGTATTTGGCCATTGACCTGCCTGTCCAGTGACTCATATTGGGTCACATAAAACTGTTTCCCATTTGGAGGCTGTAACAGAGGGCTGCTGCTAACACTGAGCTTCCCTGCTACCACACAGAGTGTGAGAGGCTTTAGGGGAAGGGACATTTCCTGTGGCTTCACAGAATTACAGGTAATGGTGGAGGCAGGAGGGAATTTCCAGAGGTCACCTGGTCCAACCCCTGCTTGGGCAGGAGCACCTAGAGCTGGTTGCCCAGGATCATATCTCGTTGGCTTTTTGTTACCTCTGAAGAGAGAGACTCCACTACTGCCCTGGTCAGTCACCTGCATGGTAAGGAAGTGTTCCCTGATGTCCAGCTGAATTCTCCTGTCATTCAGTTTGTGCCAATTGCCTCTGCTCCTGTCAGAGCTGAAGGAAGGAGGAGAAGTGCAAAGAGGGCTTGGAGACCAGAAAGACCATGTTGTATTGCCAGCTTACTTCTCCTCCAAACCCAGTATTCAGTCTTCATAATTCTGGATTTTTCCCTGTCACAGAGTCCTTGGTTATGGGGATGGAAAGCCCATGGGAGTTCTGATTAGAGGGTCTCAAGACCCATCAAGCTGGCTCAGTAAGGAGCTGACTGGTTTTTCATATTCCCATCTTTGCTGGTGCTCTCCACAATGCAGAGACATGGAAATATCTCCACCTGGGCAGTTCTGCCAAGGTCTCATCCCTGAATCTGCTCTTCCCACAAGAGCCTGACTGCATGCTCCAGCAGATGAGCTATTCTGCTATGGGCAGGGAGGAAGGGGAGGGATGTCTGAGGTGAAATCTACCCCTGTGTTTGTCTGCCTGCATTTTGTGTCATTCTCATCTCTGTTTTTTTTTTTAGATCCTCTCACCTGGGGGGTGTGGAAGACCAGAGAACACTGTATGGCCCCGTGAATTTTATTTTAGGATTTGAAGGTTTCATTACACATGAGGATTGCCTAATCCAACACATCAGCCAGTCAAATTGGCCAAGCATGTTACTGGGGGGCTTTCTTATTTTGCTCAACCAGGGAGCTAAATGCTTTCTCTGCCTGGAAAAATTATCAAGAAATATTGTTTCAGAGAAAATGTTTTGGAAGCATCATCCCAAGTGGGGATTAGACTTGTTTTAACTAGGGTAATCTGGAATTGGAAAGCTGCAGAGACATCTGAGAGTGCCTGGTGACATGTGGAAATGTAAAGGTGAGACTGACTTATAAAAGTGCACTCGGGGCTGTTTTACAGCAGCAATTTACAGTGTATCTGATCCAAAACAAAGCAGGATTTGCTTGCCCGCAGGGATCACTGTGTATATACAGAGGAAACAAAGGGCTTACATCTTTCAACACAAAATATTTCAGTATAAATAGCTCACAGGAACGCAGCTAATCTCTAAGACCTTCTGTCAACCAGCTGCAGAAGAGGGAGGAAAGGAAAATCAAAAGATAGGGAAGGGCATCTCTAACATGAAGGGTCAGCTTTTTTTGTAGCCAAAAAGGCCCATGCTTGGTGCTTGGTTTCTGCATCTAAAAACTTCGAGTGGTGATTAAGCAGGAGAACCTCCTTCTAAAACCAGGGACTGTGTCTTCTCTGTCCCTGAGAGAGAGGACTGTAGGATGGGTTCTTAAGGGTTTGATCTCCCACCTGTGCTCTGGGATCATATCTGCCCTGCCAAATAAAAATCATCCAGGGGAGAAACTGAGGCAACTCAAACTCTGACTTCCCACACTGCAAAACTGTTTCTTCCCTCCCAGGGTCTGTTAGAGACCAGCCAGCCCAGCCAGCTCTGCCCCAGACAAGAGCTTGACGTGGTGCAGGTGGCACCTGCCCCCAGGAAGCCTTCCCCACTGGCAGTGAGGGTGAGACCAAACCAGATATCTTGCCTTTATCATCATCCCTGCTGCCTTTGAATCCCCAGGCTCTCGTGCTTTCCCCTGGGAGTGCACCCTCAGGTTCATAAGATCACCACCATGGGGTACCTTGTGGCAGGAAACAAGGATCAATTTCTCAAGGGAATAAGTTTTTAGTGCCACACAGGGCAGCACAGCTGATTGCCTGATGCATGGGCTGCTTTTCAGTGAAACTGTGGCATTTGGGGGGCACAAAGACAAATTCTGTCCATCTGCTGTCAGCCACAGATGGCTGCCTAGGAGGGATGCAAGGAAGACTGTCTTAAAGTCAAACTAAGGCACCCAGGTAGTGTGGGCTTTGTGTGTACATGCCTTTGAGGTGTACAGCCTTGTAAGAACAGCCTAACATTTCCATTCAAACATAAATCCAGACTTCTGAAAAGCATGTCAGCACAAATTTGGGGGCTAACTTAATAACCTCATTCTTATTTGTCAGGTTAACAAGTTCTACAGATCTGGGCTTAGCTCCTCAGGTTACTCAAGCCAGGTGACTGAAAAGTCTCAGAGGATTGAACTTCTGATTTTCAAATGTTTGTGAAAAAAAAATTACTGGAAATCAGAAACAGATTTCCACAGGCATGGGGGAGAAGAAGGAACAAACTAGTTTTGGGGGAGTTGCCTATTTGCCAGATACATGTGCAGCCCACATGTTTTTCTCAGCTTTGCTTTAAGACCATTTAATTGACAACATGTTAGCCTGGGAAAGAAGAACAGCTTGCAGAGGGTTTAGAATCACCCTTTCCCATGGATGCCTTGGCTGGTGGTGCTGCTCTTGAGCAGGCAAGCAGTGCCATGGCACTGTGGCCCAGAGACCTCAGCATTTGTTGGTGTAGGGTCAAGGTGGGGGCCACCCCTGGCAATCAGGTGGATTGGTCCCAGCACTTTCCTTGCACCAGGACTGTCACTGTTCTGTGCAGTGCAGGGGAGCTGAGCCCAGTCCTCAGGTGGGCAGCAAACAGAGGGAAGTGTTGTTCATGCCACAGTGACCACGTGGCTGACATGGTGATGGTTGCAAGCAAGACAAATTGCTCAGGAGAGTTATGAAATTGTGAAGAATGGTTTCTGCCAGCTTAGCTTGTCTCTTTCTGGTATGAACACACCCTGAGAGGGTGGCAAGGATGCCTACATTTAAGGAAAGTCCAGGGATAGCTTGTTGGTCTGTTTAATATTTCAGCTGCACAGGTACAAGAACTGTTCCATGCACAGCAGAAATATTGTGGAAAGGAACTGACTAATCACACACTGAGATATGCTCTACTTTTACCTGAATCCCAGCGTTTTCCCCATCAAAAACATGATGCTCTGTGATGGGACTCTGTGCTTAACTCTGGTGCTGAGCACAAGGCAGCAAAAGCACATTGCACCATGGAGTAAGAGATGACCCTGCAACAAAACAAACCACTCAGGGGACCTGTGGCCAGGCACTGGCCAGACCTCAGGAATGCCAGGGCCCAGGCTTTATAGACACAGCCCTCACAATGAAATCCAGAAGTTAGATCTTATAAACAGTGCATAAATATGATCTAAACATGCACAAGAAGCATTGCCTACCTGGCCAAGAGCATGAAGTGCATGGGTTTGCTGCATTGCTGTCCTACCCTGGATTTATATGCCTGAAGCAGGAGAGAAATGGAGTTATCACTGTGTGCTGAGGATGAAGACCCTTCTTCTGAGAGCAGGTGACAACTGATGACTCCTGCGTATGGGCCCAGGCACCTTCTGCTCTTGGCTGTACCCTGATCCACACTCCAGAGGAGTACTGGAGCAGAGTCCCATTCCAAAATGCCTGTCACTTATTTTAGGGTACTTTACAGACAGGCAGGGGATGTGCTATAGATAAGGTGTTCCATATGAAAGATGTCTGTTGTTATTCAGGCTGTAGCAGTGTTGCTGGGACAAGCAAGAGTTGTGCACAAGAGCTAAGAAACAGCCTGAGAGAGATTCTGCCTGCATGTCCTGTCTTTCCACTGTGGCCCAAATGGAACTTGGAGAGTCCTTCTACCCACCTGATCTCTGGATCACAGGAATCAGCCTCCCCTTGCTGTGTCAATTACCAAGGCTCACCATTCACAGCACAAGGCAGTGGTTGAGCAAAGGGAGGGAATAAAAGGTTGCTAGGCTTTGGCTGGTGGCTTTAATTGTTTTTGAGTTCTTCTTGCTGGATTTTGCTGTCTCCACCCTCATTCTCCTGCTGTCCTGGCTGTCAGTGACTGCCAGCAGCGCTCTTCAGTCAGCTGCTCATGGAAATCAGCTCAGACCAACAAGCTGAAGGATGAAAGCAATTCAGCTGCTTTTCTATGAGAAAAAGAAACGTCAGTCCCACAAGTGGCTCATCCAGCAGATTGGCAGTGGCAAATACCTAGAAGGAATAACTACTGATACAAGTGCATCCTAGAAACCTGTCTAACTAGATGTGCATTTCTGCTTGAGCCTCCATCAACCTGTCCTCTGCCTAAATGGGAATGTTTCCAGGAGAAACAAAACCTAGAAGAGATCCTTTTCTGCCTATGCATTCGTAACTCAAACACACTTCAGAAAGAGATCTATTTCAGAGATCCATTCTACAGATCATCTGTCCAGGGCAAGACTCTCTTTCAGAGAGCTTTGCTCTGCATGTTGATATGATTTGTCTCCTAGCTGCTCTTATGCCATTGCACTCACTTAGGAAACTGATCCCTAAACATTCCAGCTCCTGGTCAATTGACAGGGCATTTCTTTCAGTTCCCATTTAAACACTCACATATGTTCTTCTCCTTGGAGCCTGCACAAAGCCCTGCATTGTAGGCTGCACTGGGTACTAAAACTAGCACAGTTGGCTTAAACTTGCCTTTTTCAAAGATTTGCCCTGCCTCTTTGTTGGGGTTTGAAAGTTTTCCTTTTCGGTTCTTCTCCCTTGTGGAATTTTTTCCCTGGGTGTGTTGCAGAGAATGATGGCTGGGTGATTACGAGAACAAAAGGGGAAGGCCAAGCAGGCTGCCCGCTCTGGCACCTGGGGGTGGGAACTCAGCTCGGAGGGCCGGTGGGCACTCAGCGTTGGTCACGAGGTGAGGGGAGACTGCTGCCTGCCGTGGTGGTGAGGACAACGCTACGCTGAACCTCTGCATTTCTGGCTGCTTTCCTTCCGTGGGAGAAGCCCCGGGATTCCCGAGCCTGTTTTGTTCCTGCCCTGCTGGGAGTCGGGCTGTGGCCACCGTGTCCCTGCTGCTGCTCTGAGCCTGTGCTACACTGTAGCCCGTGCGCCCTGCCTGCCGAGAGCTCCCGGGATTCCTGCTGCGGCTCCGGACTCATCTGCCGCCCAGAACTGGTGCTCGTCTCTGCTGTTCCAGCCTGCTGCTCCCGAGGATTCTGCCGGACACCGGACCAACTGCCCAGTGGGGTTTGTGAGGCCTTTGTTCCGTCCCTTCCCGGGACCCCGAGCCGCCATTGCCTTGCGAGGGCCGAGCTCGCTCCGGAGCGCCCCCTGCAGCCGCGGGGGAACCATCGCACCCGCCCTGCTCGCCGGTGCACAGTGGGTGGGGTTCTGTTTGCTGTCATTGTCAGTTATTGCTGTCTGCTTGTGTTGGTTTATATATATATATATATATATATTAGTAAAGGACTGTTATTCCTATTCCTCACATCTTTGCCTGAAAGCTCCTTTATTTCAAAGTTATAATAATTTGGAGGGAAGGGGGATTGCATTTTTCTCTATTTCAGGGGAGGTTCCAGCCTTCCTTGACTGACACCTGTCTTTCAAACCAAGACACTCTTTTAAGCAAAACAAAGCCTTTTGTATTTTTGAGGCCAATATGGTTCAAGAAGGGGAATCACAAGGCATTAAGAGCACCCAGCCCTCTCCCATTGCAATTTGGAGTCCATTTCCCAGCCCAGTGTGAACGCAAGGGACAATCACGTGGAGCTGTCCTGCATTGTTTGCTTTTAGAGCATTCCAGAAGGGAATATCTGAGAGCAGCAGTGACTGTTCATGCCAGATCTTCTGCCAATCTCCAGAGCCAGTAGAAGAGTAGGTTTCTTTCCCCTTCCTGTGATAAAGGATTCCTATAACATCAGCATTGTGTGCTGGTTTACCCTCTGAACCTCCAACATCCCATGATTTTCTGAAGTCTGAATGACTTTTGGCAATGGGAAAGGTGAATACACTGGAATTAGAAAAATACCTTTTGAATTCAAGATGTGACTGATGGCATTTCCCTGGAAATGAAAACAGAGGTTTGCTAAGGGAGGGGGGCAGAACAGGAGTTGAAAAATTCATTAAAAATATGGTGTAGGGAAGAGAAGATCAGGGAGGTGGATTTGCCTCAAGACTGTGCCAAACATGGACACAAACAGATGCCTGTAGTAGCAATGTTTTGCTTTCTGAATCAGCCTGACCACTGAACTGGTTCAGTGACTGATCCTTGTGAAAGCACAGAGGCTGTAAAGAACCAGTCCCCTATCAGCACTACATGGTATCAACACTCACCCTGTCCTGGGGAAACCCACAGGCAGCACTGGCAGTCCATGGAAGTTGGACATGAACAAGCAAGGAAAGCTCTTATCACAATATTGAGCAAGGAAGCACGTGAAGTTCCAGCTGTGGCCATTTAGTTGCCTGGCACTTTGTCTTGAAGCCAGTCCTTCCAACCTGCCCTGGATCCCAGCCAAACCAAAAGGTGGTTCCCTTCTCATCGAGGACTTGCAGTACAGAAAACCTCTAGCAGAGAGCCTCCTGCTCCTCTGTGGCAGGGGAGGACTCCCCTGCTCATGGTGGTCCATACAGGAGGGACATGAAAGACAACAGCAGTCACAGGTAGCTACTCCTCACCAAGGGTGCAAGCAAAGATATAATGTGTGACATGAACTTGTCAAGGGATGAGAAATGTTTCCCTTATTTGTGTCCTGGCAAGATGTCAATTTACAAAATGTTGAGGATATTCTGTCCCTGCTCTCTGTGTGTGTATGCCTGTAACTGGTGTTGCAGGATGAAGTGTGCAGCTTGGGGGCTAACCCATCACTGCCCTAGGCACAAATTATATGGAGGTTAAGGTAAAGCAGACCTTAAGGGTTTAATTTTTGAGGGACATACAAGGCTGGGCTCTGTGCCAGTTCATCTCTAAAAAATAAAATATTCAAGACTTTGTTGCAGAAAGGCAGCAGCAAGTGCCCCAGACACAGGGGAGGAGGTGTCAGGGCAGCAGCAGGACTCCTTGGTGCTGGCTCACTGCCCACTGCTTTGCAGAGCTGCCTCAGCACCGTGGTTGTTCCAGCTGCCCACGGCTCCCCTGACTGCCCTGGGTAACTTCTCCGGGGCACAGTCCCTCTCACATGGGGCTGTGGTGTGCTGGGAGGCAGCACCAGGCATTTGGGAAAGGTGGGAGCCGGAGCAGACCCTGAAGGGAGGCAAAGTCACAGCAATGATCTGACCTGAAGCTCTCCCCTTCACGGGGGCAGCAGCCAGGGTTGGTGCTGAACTCCTGGAATTGTCCTGAAGGGAGGAGTTCTTCAGCCTCCACACTGCTAATGAGCAGCTGGTAAATTTGGGACAAGTACCAGTGTCTGCAGAAGGTGGCATTAGAAAGTGCGGGTTGTTCATGAGGTTTTGTTTGCTGACAAAGCTGAATCACCAGCTGTTGTCACTGCAGAGTGTTGTACCAGGTCATATAGCTGAATACAAATTATAATTGTTTGTTTGCTTGATTGTTTTCTAATCCATTCTATATTTAGACTATAAACAGATACGTTGTGATTGAAAGCCTAATCTCCCCCATTTATCTAATAAAGTCATATTCCATAACTTGGAGAAAAAAAACCCTCACAGCAATGCAATGACTAAAACACTCCTTTCAAAGCACTTTACCATGTCTGCACATTTCTCAGCTGGGAAAATATATTATTCACCCATGGTATGGTTAGATAACTTAGGGCACATGATTGCAAAGGAATAGTCCATTCTGAACAAGTACATAAGGTAACTGGAAACACCTTAACCTAATCAAACAGACTTGTGAAACGATAGCCTTATAATTTACCCTAATTAGGCAGTGACAAACCCTCTGGCCTTTGGTGAGATTGCTCTTTGCATCTGAACTTTCATTTGCATCATGCTGGGTGCAGTGTAGACAGTAATTTTCAATGAATCAGTGAGAGAGCCATAAGTCATCCAGGATGACTGACTCACAGTCCCATGATTTTTAGCAACAGACATAGTGGATAGTTTTAAATACATCTGGTAGCATCATTTCACTGGCATCAATGTTTTAGAAAAAAACCAGATCAATTCTTCAGAGACACTTCACCCATTAATCAGTGTAACACAGTCGAGTCTCTTTCACCACACAGTAGGGCCAGCTAGTTACCTGAATCCCTTTGATTGGTAAGTCAGCTTAAAAATCTTTAAATCAAATTAAACAATTTCTCACTAGGCTTTTTGCTTGAAATAGCTTTAAAGCCCAAGGTACAATTCCTCCTAAACAATCCTGGGAGAGAGTAAACACGCTGTGAATGATTAGCTAACTTGACCTCTGCTTTCTAGTGGAACAATGTCTTTTATATGAAAAGTTGGAAAACACCAATGAAAACTGATGTGTGACTGCAATTAGCATTGCTGATTACTGTCGCTGTTTTGCCACCCACATTCTTCAAGAGGCTGCTAGAAAAATGATCTCTTTTCAGAGCTCAGTTGGCAGTGCTATCACATGAGGTGCACAGGTCACAGCTTTCACAGTGGCACAGCACACTGAACTTCCATGCTCTGCAGTATTTTGTGCACAGGTCTGGTTTTTTCCACTTGGACAGCAACATGCCAGATTTAGTTACTCGATTTACTCCAGCAAGAGGACCTTCACCCTCCTGTCCACTGCTGGCTGATAGCATGAAATGCTGTCTGCAGTTGCCAAGGATGAAACCTAAGTGAAAAAGCTCAGCTAGGCAAAGGAGGCCTGGGAAAGAAGGAAAACAGTGGAGGTTTGGTAGCAACCTGAAAGCAATGCTGACATGACATGGTACTGGTCAGTGTCCTACAAAAAGGAGCTTCCCAGAAGGGCCCTAAAGAAGTTTCTTGTATCAGAAACAGAACCAGCACCAGATATCAGGACCAGGGCAGTGATCAACCCCCTGTACTTGACACTGATGAGGTCACACCTCAGATCCTGTGCTCAGTTTTGGGCCACTCACTACAGTACAGACATTGAGGCATTGGAACATGTCCAGGGACTGGAGAGTGAGTCTTATAAGGGGCACTGCAGGGAGCTGGGGGTGTTCATTCTGGAGAAAAGGAGGCTCAGAGCCTTATCACTTGCTACAACTCCCTGAAAGGAGGTTGTGCTGAGGTGGAAGTTGGCTTCTTCTCCCAAGTAGTGAGCAGTAGGACAAGAGAAAATGGCCTCAGTTTGCACCAGAGGAGGTAAAGATTGAATATTAGGAGCAATTTCTTCACTTAAAGGGGTTGTCAAGCCTTGAAACAGGCTGCCCAGAGAAGGGATTGACTCACTGTCTGTCTTGAAGTGATTTGTGATGATAGTCTGTTCCTGTTGGTATTTAGAGGATGTGTAGATGTGGCACTTGGAGATGTGGTGTAAAGGTGATCATAACGGTGCTGGTTAATGGTTGGACTCAATGAACATTCAGGTTTTCCCCAACCTTAATTATTCTATGATTCAATGATTGTGTGACTCAGGTATCAGGAGGTAATGGGTGGGACAGGGAGAAAAAGAAGGTAAGCACGAGCTAAACAAGAGTGGAAATGCAGGAAAGACTTTGGCAAGGTCAATGAACTTAACTGGAGCAAGAGCTTAGAGCACATGGATGGGAGGATGGTAAAAAGAAGGAATCCTTTGGACTTTGCCCACTGGCATTATAGGAGGATGTGTATCATTTCTCTGTACTTGGGAGTGAGCCACTGGAGATACTTCACATTTTTTGGAATCTGGATAGCTGACACTGGTGGGCAACACAGGGACATGTTTTCTGCCCTAGCAGTAAGAGGGTTGATATTTGGACTTTGGAAGGGCTGAGAGAAAGTGGACTCACAGACAGTGATTTCAGTACAGATCTGGATGTGGCACACAAATAACACTTAGACCGAATAAAGGCTCAAAATATTTACACAGCAGTGACACTGCTAGGAAGGCAAAAAGACAAAGTAGTATGATCTGGTGGGCACATGCAGTTTGTTCAGTGTCTCTGTTTGTAAGACAGACATAAATAAATTAGACATGAATGCAGGAGTTTGTAAGACATGAACGATTTGTGCCCATAGAGAGCTACTTCAGGGTAAGCGTGGGCACGAGGAACCTCAGTCCACATGGAGGCCTCACAAGCACTTGGCTGTCACACTGTCACTGTCACAGGACTGTGAGCAGAGCCTGTGCCACAGCAAAGTGAACAGCACTGAGGCTGCCTGAAGCCATGCTAAGCCTCCTAAAATCATAGAATCATTTGGACCGGAAAAGACCTGCAAGATCATTGAGTCCAACCATTAACCCAGCATTGCCAAGTCCCTTGCTAATGTCCATAGGTGTCATATCTTTTAAACATCTCCAGGGGTGGTGACTCTACTGCTTCCCTGGTCAACCTGTTCCAATGTTTGGTAACCCCTGCAGTGAAGAATTTTTACCTAATATCCTGTATAAATCTTCCCTGGTACAACTTGAGGCCATTTCGTCTTGTCCTATCACTTGTTGTCTGGGAGAAGAAACTGACTCTCACCTGGCTACAGCCTGCTTTCAAGGAGTTGTAGAGAGTGAGAAGGTCCCCCTGAGCCTCCTTTTCTTCAGGGTAAATAACCCCATGGGTTGTATGGGTTTAAGGACCCCAGTGAAGGTGTCTTTAACTCTAATCCTCTCCTGCTGGGGATGTGCTTCTGCAGAACATCCCTGTTGAAGACACCTGGCACACCCTGGGAAGCAGCCAAACTCAGATGGACACAAACAGCTGATAACTCACAGGATCTGAGCTGGGAAGGTCCAAACACACAACAATAAAGTCAAATACCAAGAGGCAGTTTTAACCAGCAGAAAGGATTTGCTTAATGACATGCTCCAGCTGCTGTGTTTTTTCAGTGATGTGGAGATCTTTGTACATCAAAAACAATCAAGGGATTTCCACCCCCACCCCCCACTTTCTTTCTTATGACTGAAAAGAGGGTCTGAAATTTTCCCTGTGAAAGATAAGGTTGAAAAGGGAGGTGATGGTTTAGCACAACATAGCCAAGGCAAAAGAAGAGGTCATCAGAGAGATAAATATTTGAGTAAAAATATTTATCATGCTAAAACCACTACATTTACTGAAGAAAAAACAATTAGGCAATTCCCATTTTGTATGGTTGCCAACGAGATCTGTAGCAAAAATAGTAAATCAGTTGTTCACCTTTAATCACTCATGAAGGCCAGGAACAGCTGCTCTTTGCCATATAGAGGCTTTCTCAATGCCAAAAAGAAGGAGTATTAAATCACATCCTTCATGGCCAAAAATATGCCAACAAAACATCTTTTGTTGTAATGTGCTTGTTGCTCAGCTGTTTCCAAACACTTAAAAAAGAATTATTAATTAAAAGGAGGTACTGTTGCCTGGTAGAGCTGATAATTTGGTGACAGCAGGTCCAAAATCTTTCCCCAGACCTGCTGTTGCCTTTTTCTCTCTTTTCTTGGCAAGCAGTTCATCCTTAGGAGTTTCAGTTTATCTATCTGTAAACAGAGATAACATCTGCATGCTAATATATTAAACAAACTTAGCTTTTCCTTCCATTCACAAGCTGTCCATGAGCAGCTTGGTTCTGTGTGTGAATCACCTCTGGTCAATACATTTCTTTACATGTACTGCTTACAAGCACAGTGTTTCTTATCTGAAAATAAAACACTGATAATGACAACTGTTTTAGCTCACTGGTCCCATTTTTTCTGTAGTTCAAGAATATAATACTAATCCCTCTTGGGCACACTGGGGATGAGGAGGGGGAGGGAAGACATTTATAATTTAAGAGGAGGATGTGCCTAACATGAAGCAAACCAAATCCTTTCATTGACATCTTATTTTAAAATATGCCACTGGCTTGTCTGCGATGGATTAGTGTTGCTGAATGAGAAACAAGTTTGTTTCTGACTCCAGGGCCACAGGCAGAGCAGTTCACCACCACTTTGCTCTGTTCACAGTTCAGTTCTAGCAGGCAGAGAGAAAATCATAAATGCTCTGTACTCATTTTGAAGAGTAATGATTAAAAACCCAACAGAGATGCAAATCCTACGTTCTTCTGCATGGCAGTGGAGGAATGAATAGGGCCAAATAGATGCCATTCTTTCATCCACACCAGCTGGACACTTTCCAAATCTGCTGCTTAACGGAGTGGTAAGCAGAACATCAATTAAATAGGACATGGGCACAGTTTGTACACTGTGACCTGGAGAGGTCAAGCTCCCAGCCCTGTGCTGAAGCTGAATTGCTGTGGTGCATCTTGCAGGCAGTTTCCCATTGTCAGCTCAGTCAGAA
>VXAC01003892.1:128190-210706 GCA_013399225.1 Rhipidura dahli
AAAAAAAAAGGAGGCTCTGCCTATCTCTGCCTATCTCTGTGCTAGTCAAATTTAAGGGCAGTTCATGCTATGGCTTTGGAAGTTGTGAGAATCACAAACAGTCAACAACAGAGTATGTGTTTATTTTATATGTCTGGGTTAACAGTATTCCTTCAGTAAAGAAGGGAAGTTTTCATCATATATTGCAATCTCTCACATTGTCACAGATTTGATCACTAATGAAGATGTCCTTAAAGAAACTGGTAGTTAGACCAAAGCTTGAGCAATCACAACACTCTACCTGTTCAGTTTTACTGCACACCCTACAAAATGCATCTGCAGGCTCACACAGATGCTGCTCAGGGTGTGGGGATTTGGAAGTGTTTGGGATTTGGGTGTTTTGATTGGAAGTGTCTTTTTGTAAACCACCAGAATAACCAGGGTTCTGGTTACTTATTACAGACATCCAGAAAATTCATTTTGCCTCATTCTAAACTGAGTGTCTTAAGCATATCCACAATCACAATAAACTTGCAAGGCCAGATATTATTGTAACCTCTGTTATATACTTAAAGAAACTGAGGCAAGAACAGTCTATCAGCAGTATTCCAAAACAGCACTTAGCCCCCACAAAAGAGAACTTAGACAGAAATTGGGTGTTAAACCCCGAGGAGATATCCACAAAATAACCACTAGATAACTTTGATACTTAAGAGCCCAGAATTTCCATGATATTACCTTCAAACCTGTGGACTGCAGCTCTGAGGGTGTCTGCAGCAGGCACCCAAGTCACTGCAGCTCACTGCTCCTACACCAGCACTGCTGAGCCCCTGCTGTGTCACCCAAGAGCCCTCAGCACCACACTGGACATTTACAAATCAATGTTTTACCCAATGACCCAGTGTCAGAGTGTGCAGAAGGACTGATGAGCATCCCTGCTCCTCTAGCCCAAGGGACCTCTACCGTCCCTGGTGGGGAGGGCAGGATTATGGGAGGAGGCATTAAAGCTTGAACCATCCTCCACTTGAGGGTACTGCCTAAAATGAAAGATTCGGGGAGCAACAGAGACTGTTAGAGAGAGCAAGATACTCAAGCCAGTGAGGAAGTTTCCTAACCCTGAGCAGACAAGCTAGTTTTCCATTTGCTTCTTGGATTGCTTATGCATTTTTCTTTTAAAAAGTCATTGGGGGGAAAAAGTGATAGCAGGCATGCAAGACCCATAAAAATTATTTCCAGGGAAAACCTGGAGTAAAAGTCATGGGGGGATGGGAGGGAAAGGAGACATCTCAGTAGAATTTTGTCATTAAAAGCAGCAAACCACACAGTTTATATTCAACCACAAAATATGTTGTGGCAAGAAGGTTGTGTCCCAGGGAAAGTTGTGTCTCTGAAGGCCTTTTGTACGCCCACAGAAGGACTTAACCCCACCCCGAGCAGGAAGGCTTGAGGCTTTCCTTACGTGGCTGGTGGCAGTGTCCCAAGTCAGCTGGAGGCCTTTAAGTTCAAAACAAAACAGAACAATCCCTTCCTAGGGAGTTTCTTCCAATCAAGCATTGTGAAGAATCCAACCTCTCCTGAGAGATCTGGCAGTCAAAATCCAGGCAGTAAATATGTAAGTGCTTCCTCTGCCCTTCTCAAGCTCCTTGGCTGCTCTGGCGAGGAGGCTGCTTTTATTGTGACTTCTTGTGGAGGGCAACAAATCTCCTGGCCATCAGGCTACAATTCCCAGGCCTCTTTAGGCCAGCAAAAGGAAGCTTTGACATATTTTTAAGCTGTCACATGAGGCCAAAGTTTTCTCTTGACTGTGGATGGCCAAGGGACTGGTTCCTCTTTGACTTCTTGCTTGTCACCTGCTGTTGAGCCCCTCGTCTTACAGAGCCATCCTGATGAGCCATGAGCACCTCAAGGGGTTTGCACACAAGACCTTTACCCCTAAAGTGTGTTCCTGGGGAGGGAATTGCAATGAAGCACAGGATAGGGGTTCAATGATGGCCACCTCAACAACCTTGCTGATTCAGGGGTCGGAAGTTGGCTGTCCTCTCTAGAAGACGGCTTGGTTTAACCACGTGCACAGGAAGGGATGGTTTCTTTTGTGTTTCAAGCAGGAGGTCTGACCTCCCTTCTCCATTCCCTAAAGTGAATTTGTTTCCCAGAACACTGCAGGGGAAGGAAACCAGCCCTGCCAAAGGCAGCCAGCCTGCCCCAGCACCGACTCTGGGGCAGGGACAGAGGAGAGATGGTTCTTGCTTTGGCTCCCCTGTCAAGCTGGGAGACAACAACTGTGCTGACCAAGGGGAAACCTTACAGCTCTGAAACTGGTGGGATCAACTTAAAACTGAAATACCCAGTGCTTTTAAAATTGCTACACATCACAAACACAGCCTTCTTTTATGACTGGTTTTGTTGTGATTTCTGTTGCTTCATATTTTTGACTCTGTTTGGCTGCTTTAACCACTTGCTGTCCATAATGACAGCAGCAGGCATGGGTGAAATTCCAGCTCCCAGCTCACTCTGATCCTAGAAGAACAATATCCCTCATGTGACTGGTAGATCTTAGAGGATTTCACTAGGATTTTAAGAATGTTTGTCCTTTATACCTGTCTCACAGTGGGACTTACATAGCATCAATCCAAACACTCCATGGACACACAAAAAGCTGTAGACCTGTATGACAGACCTTTGTTCACCTGCCAGCCCACCTGCTTCTGCTGGGGGTGTTGGGTTTTCCCAACTCATCCACCATCCCAGTGGCTTCCACTATTTTGGAACACCACTTATCCTTTAACCAGCATTGTCCTTTAAGAGATTGTATTAAGCGGGCAAGAAAAATAATCTGGTTTAACCCCACTGGTCTGACTACTTAGGAAGTCAAAAGTGTGAAAATTATTTATGTTAAAATTATAGTTAAGAGAATTGAAAACTTATGAAGACATAATTTTTCACTATATTCATATTTGTTCCTTCCAGTTGTAAGTATAAACATATCTATTCTGGGTGTGCATGTGTGTATATCATGTAGGCATGTAATTTAGTACATATAAATATATCCATGTGTGCTTTGTACTGTGCAGAGTGCAACAACAAAATCTGTTCCTTGAACGAGAAGCAATGCTGTCACTCTGTGTGGGCAGAATCTGAGCTGGCCATTGCAGTGAATGTTCAGCGGACACAATTTCTGCCACTCGGGGTCTTTGAAGAGCTGAGACTGAAGCAAAGTCTCCACTTGCACATTTTAGTTTCATGGCCCATTATCCAAAGGTCTACTGTGCCCCATTTAGATCTTAACGCTGGATTTTCTGTACACACTTCTGCATCTACAGATATCTTGAAATCAAGCCTACGTACCAAGCTGAAGCTCTTACAAAAACAGTGGACCTTAGTCAAACCACAAGCTTGTCTACAGTGGAATATTTCATCTATCTGCCATGCTTTGAGATTGGTGTTAGAAAATCATCTCATTGTGATTAGAACATGGAATTAAAATGGCACAATGGAGAAACTTTTAAGTTGTTTGAAGAAAAGTACTCTGGAGAGCCTCTTAAGAGCTTTTGGTTTGGCTCACAGATATATGTTGTCCATTTTAAAAGTTCTTTTCTTTCTGCCACAGAGATGTTTATTTAACATGGTTGATGCTTTCTTTTTTTTTCTGACATTATAATTATATTAGCATTGCAGACTGAAGATTTAATTCAAACCACTTTTTTTTTTTTTTTTTATACAGGCAGTGCTATATCCAAAGATCATTCCTTAGCCTTACATATAGCTCTCTTTAATCTGTGGGTCAGATTCTGAACAGCTACTTTGTACTGATTTACACCTGCTGAATAGCAGGGTGATTGCATCTAACAAGCTGAGGCCTAAACTAATTGCCAAAGTCTCGTTAGCCAACCACACAGACCATCCAGTCCTGGTGGATTTACATGTTTGCACAGGTCTTGAAAGCAAGGGCAGGGAAAATAAAATTGTGATTCTCCACAACAAAAAATAATATTGTGATTCCTTGCAGTTATTACATCCTGATACAGATGCTACACGTTTTCCTCCTGTTATCATCAGCTGATTTCGGTGATACAATAAAATTACCAAAACCTTGCTCGTTAGGCATGAGGAGGACGACACAGACAGTCCCTGCCCAAAATGCTCATGATCTCAACAAGACAGGCACAGAGCAGACAGTGAAAAACAAGATGAAGGAGCTGGTTTAAGGGACAAATAGCTATAAATTATTATAATCACTGTTATAATAATTTGATCTAATTACACAAGAGACCGTTACCTGTTTGATGATACAGCAAGCATTGGTTTGTTCTCTGGCCAAGAAATAAGTTAGTGACAAGAGTATCCTAGCTGTCTTTCCTGGACTGTAATGCCAACAGTCTCTATTCAGCAGCTGACTCTAATAAAATCATCTGGCTTTTTGAAACATGCAGGAGGGGAGGGCAGCAGCTTGATGGGTGACCTCAATTCGCTGAGCTGCAAGGCCAGTTTTGGACTCCCCTTTTATAAATGCTGCAATTATCTTCTGTACATAATTCCAGTTACAATTCTGATTGGAAAATGGAGCTGCTTAGGGGAGCTTACAAGACAACATCTGTTCAACAACAGACATCTGTGCCAGAACAGCAAAACAGGGCTGCCCATGGTGGGGTGCTTGAGAAAGATGCCTCCACAAACCCACATCTCTGTGTGCTGATGTGGACCAAAATTGGTTCTTCTTCCATTAAAATCTGTTTGTAACCCAGACCAAGTTCTCTTTCACTCTCTTCATTCTAACTTTTGTAATTAAAGAACGCTTTTAAAAAAATCTTACAAAAGAAAGCTCCCTGACTGTTCTGTCCAGCAATTCTTCAAACAAAATTACTTCTACAGATAGCCATCCCCTACCCAGGGCAGAGGACCAACAAAAACAGATGAAGAAAACTAGTTTTCAGGTAGCTTTTGCTGACTCTTTGGACTTATTTCATCTTATTTTGATAGGGATGACTAATGAATTTGTTGATTTCTCTGCTAGCCCACCACCCTCCTACACTGCCAGACTGAACCTGCACCATCCCTGTTTGGGATGCAGCAAGCCCACAGTCTCACAGGGCCTCTGTGCCTCCGTTTAAGAGAAGTTGGAGCAAGTGACCCTTGCAGTTTGCTGTTGCTCCAGCTCAAGCCTTTGTGTTGTGCTGGGCTACTTGGTGAGTTATAGACAACTCTCACTGAGTTTTATCATACTTTTGCTTGTGCTCAGGTTTGTCCCAACAGGGCTTGCCAATTCCTGTACCTCCTTGCCTTTGCCAGAGTAAAGCACTGGTTAACAGCTGAGAATGGAGTCTGCTCTGGCTCCTGTGACTCACATGTGCCAGCAAACTGGGCAGTGCTGCCTGCAGACTGCTGCAGTCTGCAGCCCAAGCAAAATGAGAAATACTCTCCCATCCTTCCTCCTCCATCCCTTCACTACTGACAGAGCCAAATTAGGGTCTGACTGTTTCTCCTGGTTCAGAAAAAAGTCACAAAGTATCTTTGTAAGTGAGCAATAATTTTTAAATGATGAAACCAAGAAAAGAGATAAACAAGCCAAAAGCCAAGGAGAAAAACTTTTAATAATAATAAGCCACATTTGAATAGAAAGATTGTAAATTTACTAAAATTGTTATTTCTATGAAAAGACATTACTCTAAGGACAAAGAATTAATGAGTTTCTTTTTCAAAGCTAGTAGAGAAGTGAACTCTAGAGCACACTGTAGTGTGCAACACAGGAACACTTGACATAGTGAATAATATGGGGAGGATTCATTGTATGCGCTGTACAAAATCGCTGAACTGTCTGAAGAGTCATGCCTCACACCCTCTTCTTAGAAACACGCAGTGATGGGTGGCTCTAAAAGTCAGAGGTCACGTCATGACACACACCCTGTCATACCTGACCCACCCCCGTGCTTCAGGTGCACTGCAGTGAGCATGAGGCTGGAAATGGGAAAGTGCATCACTGGTCCCACCCCACCTTATCTTCTCGAATAAAATCTACCTGGAAGCAACGTGCCAAATTTGGACAAAGGTCTGCTTTTGCCTCCTGCTGGACCTGAAAACGGAGAGTGGGGAATGAATTCAGGGAGGGAGGAAAGGATAAAGGGAGGGAGGGAGAGAGGGAGGAAGGAAGGAAGGAAGGAAGGAAGGAAGGAAGAAGGAAGGAAGGAAGGAAGGAAAGAAGGAAGGAAGGAAGGAAGGACAGGTTCTGGGTAAGAACAGGGCTGTGGGACCAGCCTGTGTCTCAGTGTCTGTGTTGCCCACATGCTGCTGTTTCACTTTAGCTGCTCTCGTGTAAATGTCTGTTTGCTGTCATTTCCCCAGGCTATTTACCATGTGCACTAAAACTGGCCTTAATTGGGACCAGATCCCATTATACTGGACTGTGTGTGAACATCTTACAGCATTTCAGGACTGGAGGAATTTTAAATCTCTCCCAACCTGAATGCAAGTTCTCTCTTGCCAATAAATCATGAATTTCAGCTGATGGTGGTCTGGTTTACAACTATAAGCTCTCAATCTCCAGAAGTGCAGGTCCTCTTTCCTAACACCTAACAAACCCTAGCTCACTCTGAATTTGGGGTGAGTGCAGGAAATCCCTAGAAGATCAGGTCCCTCAGAATCTTACCTCTTCCAAGAGACTGTAGAAGATTATTTGTGGACCTGAACTTCAGATGAGTTAGATGTCAGCCAGCAAATTCACTAAACTTTTTTGGCTGGACCACTGCCCAGCTGCCTGCGAGAAACTGGTTATTATATTGTCCCTAACTCAGCCTCAAGAGCCTGGAGTGGAAGTGATTAGATGTGAGCCGTGGTTTGGGAGACATTCTTGGTGCCTGCCAAGGGACGTGCAGACAATCACGTAAAGCAGAAATGCACACACTCAGCCAGTGCTGCTCCTGCTGATGAGATGAAACTCCCACTGCAGCAGCCGTGACTCAGAGCAGCGTTTGCATATCCTTGATCAGGAGAGAAATTAAAAAAAAGGACCAGGAGTCGAAGAAGGGTGGGATGATCAGGGAACAGCCAAGAGGAAAAGCATATTCGGAGGTGGGTGAGGCTTTCCTCACCTGGGACGTGCTGCTTTGCACCTGGAAATGTCTGCCTGGGCACAGCCCCCTCTCCTCCCCACGTGCAGCGTTCCCCCCAGGCTGATACCGGCGAGGAGGGGCGGTGGGATCTGCCTGCACCTTGTCTGGGCGAGGTGAGCCTTTTGCAACCTGCATTTCAGCAGGAGGGAATGATGTACATAATGGCAGTTATCTACACACGTATTTTTACACCATTAAACTCAAATATGGATGTTTAATTTCCCCTTACCCTGGTTCCCAGGATTTAGGCATTATAAGGCTGTTGACTTTTGAGATTTTCTGTTAAAGGCATAATTGCTGAAACCCCATGAGGTTTGAAATAAGATACTGCATTATTTTCACACACCCACATGCACACAAAACAATTTTACTAACTGAAATTAAGATATTTCCCTTAATTAACAGAGTATGTAAAAAGAATGTTGCTTCTTAAAGTGCAAAGTGGGACGGGGTGAAAATCACCTCTTTTGGAGGCTCCAATAAATGTTGCAGTGCTTTTAAAGGCAGCTCATTTGTTTAGCAATGAGATCAGGATGAAAGGGAGCACCACACTTTCACTCCGGTGGAAATTCCTCTCCCCCCCGCCGTGGTGACAGGCACACATGTCCAGCTGCAGAAACATGGAGCTGAAGATGCTTATCTGGAAGAATTCATGAGCTGCAATGAAGCATGTTTCATTGCTGCTCCTGAACAAAGGCACAGAACCCCACTTTCAGCTGGAAATCTCATCACCAGCGATGCCTTTCCGAGGAAGGGCTGGGCCCTGCTCTAACGGGAGTGGGAAGGGTCAGGCAGCCACCCCAGAGAGGATTTAACTCAAGCAGGCCTGTGAAGAAGGAAAGGCAAAATCCAGTGCAGAGGGCATCTGAAAGGTTCCTTTGCACCACTGGTGTCTTAAGGCCAAGTCTGGATTCAGGTGTCTGGCTTGGGATGTCCCCACACGTAGCCCAGAACACCCCCACACCATGGAGGGATTTGCATTCCCAGCATGAAGCACCTGCAACCTGGCCAGGCTAGAGTGGTGTCTGGGGGGAACAGGGTTTGCTGGGCAGATGGAAAGGCAAAGAACACCTGCAGAAGGTCCAGATAGATTGAGTTGCCTCTGTGTGCCTCCTGGCCTGGGTAGTAGGGCTGCAGGTTAGACCCTTCCCACCAGGGAAAGGGGGCTGGTGAAGTGCCCTGAGCCCAGGGTCACTGCCAGGAGCCCCACAGGTCCAACAGAGGAGGCTCCAGTGCTGCTGCAGATCTCTGTGCTGCAGCAGCTTCATTCCTGCAGAATAAGCAGCAGTTTGTACATGCTGGCAGGGGTTTTTGGGTCAGGGCTGGGTGACCAGGGCTGTAATAAAGGGATTCTGTGAATCCACCTCAGCTTTTGAGATGTCCAGAGATACCAGGAGATCACAGCCCTTACCAAAACAATCTTCTGAGAGAAATCAGCATCAAACAGCTGATCTGATGTGAAGGCCATAGGGCTCAGCAGCATTCAAAGCACCCTTGGAAAAGAAAATGTGTAGAGCAAAAAGATTTGTTTAAGTTATCCAGTGGAATTTAAAATGGTAGTAACTCAAAACTGGCCTCACAGTCCTGTGAGATACTGAAATCTTTTGGTTATGGGGCTTTTTTTTTGCAGATGGTTTTCTCAAGATCATCTTACACATTCATGCTGGAGCAGACAATAGGGGTTTTATTATTCCCATGTTCTTTTTGCTGTAGGGCCTGGACAAACATTATTTTGCCTCCCAGTTTAAGTAGGTTAGTTAGCTTTATTTCCTAATGTTAATGCAATCTTTGCTTAAGGGAATGTTGCAACTGGATATTGATTTTTTTAAAAGAAATAGGACAGGTCATTTCAATTCTTCGTGAACTTCATCTTTCCTGCTGCTTTGGCAGAGCTGGAGGATGAAGAACCTACTCTTGCTCTGCCTCACTGTGCTCCATGTTTTTTCTCAGCCTCTTCTTGCATCAAGTCCTTTGCTACACTGTAACTTTTCTTATTTTTGGATTTTTTAATGATCTCTTCCCTTTCTGTGGGTGGCAGTTTTATCCTTCCCTGTTCTATTGCTGGTGCCTTCCTTCCTTCCTTCCTTGAGGTCTTTGAGTATAATTTTGGCTAAATACTTCTACAAGGAACTCAAAGCAAACCTAAACTCACAAGAAAAGCAAACAAAAAGTTTTAAGTTTCAAACCTTGAGGTTCAGACTCATCTAAAGCATGGAAACAACATGGAAAATTGCAGCCCATTGCCCTGAAATTTAGCAACATTTCCAGTTATTGGAAAGAAAGCTTTAGAGCCAAAATGTCAGAGTGAAAAAACAGAAGTGGTCCCAGCCTGACCCATCACTGTTTCCCATGCAGTTTGATGGAAATACCTGGGTATTTCCTGGGTCTGATCACCCAGCACATGAGCTGCCTAATTTTACTTGGGAAGCTGAGGCAGAAAGTGTGATGGTTGTTTTCAGCACCTTATTGTTCTCATCCTGTATTTAATGAGAGCTTTGATGTTTTTCAAATGTAACAGTCCTTTCCATTGGACTTTGATGTTTGCCATTGTAGGCACTTATTAACCAGTCAGAGCTAATCATTTGGATATCACTGCCTTTGTTTCTTATCTTGAACATATATTGTGATCACAGTTCCCATATAAATGCATGTACACAGCAGAAAAGCAGATCCTGCTGGATCTGTCTGGAAAGAATATTTCCATTTATAGGCAACACACCTCCAGGCCTCCCTCACTAATGCGTATTTTTACCACAATTTCTCCACAAGAGGAGGAAAAAGATCCTGCCAAAGGCTCCTTGAGAACCACAGCAACTCTCAGTCCAGAAGGCAGCCATGTTCTGTTAGAAAATGCCTCTGTCCCTGAAAAATACACATTGTAAAAGTAGGATTGTGCATGTGGAGTTCAGTCAGCAGATGCTTTGTACCATAAAAGCACTTGTATGTTGGTGGTCCTCATTATCTTTCCCATCCTCTATCAAAATGATCAAACCTCACATCCTGGGCCAAGATTATGGGCTTCTCCCTTGAGATGTTCCATACTCCAATCGAGTATTCTTATTCCCCAGAATCACAGAATGGTTTGGGTGGGAAGGGACCTTAAAGATCATTGAGTTCCAACCCCTGCCACGGGCAGGCACACCTTCCACTAGACCAGGTTGCTCAGAGTCTCATCCAGCCTGGCCTTGAGCACTTCCAGGGATGGGGCATCCACAGCTTCTCTGGGCAGCCTGTGCCAGTGTCTCACAACCCCCAGAGTAAAGAATTTATTCCTAACATCTAATCTAAACCTACTCTCTTCCAGTTTGAAGCCATTGCCTCTTGTTTAGTCACTCCAGGCCATTGTAAAAAGTCCCTCTCCATCTTTTTTGTAGACTTCCTTCAGGTACTGAAAGGCCACAATTAGGTGACCACAAAGCCTTCTCCTTTTCCAGGCTGAACAATCCAAATTTTGCCAACCTTTCTGTAGAGGAGAGGTGCTCCACACCCATAACCATCCTGATTCTCTCCTCTGGACTCGCTCTAACAAGTCAGTGTTCTCCCTGTGCTGGGAGCCCAGAGCTGGAAGCAGCACACAGGTGGGGTCCCAGCAGAGCAGAGCAGAGGGGCAGAACCCTCTCCCTCAACAAACAGCTCCAGCAGGGCTGCCAGGAGGCTGCTGTTTTGAGCAAACAGGACAGTTCCTCCTCTGTTGTTCTCCACCAAGATCCTCTTGCCAAATTGTCACTAAGGGTGGCAAAGCTTTGACTGTTTGTGTGCTTAGGAGGAGGCAGCTGGTGCTCGGAGTGATGGCAAGCCCTGTTGGGGCATTTCAAACCTGCCACCCCACAGAAACCTCTGAGGGAGGGCAGCTCTGACTGTGCTCCTGCTGCCTTATTCCATTCTTCCCTCAGTGGTAGTTCCTGAAAAGGGATCACATGTGAGTCCAGTTATTATTATTATTAGTAAAGCTAACTGCCTTTTTTCCAGTTGAAAGGTTCCATAAAACCTTCCCTTTTTTCCCCTCCCTCTTCACATGTCTTTGATTAAAAAATTTCAGTGGGTTTGTCTTCTTAAATAACAAAGTGTTTAATTTTCAATTCTAGGATTCCAGAGAGCAATTTTCATGGCATTATTAAACCAAATATAATAGAAAATGCAGATAAACTCGGGGGGCAGATCTGCTTGTCAGGATTATGTTGGATCTTTCCTACAACAGTGCATTTATGATCAGCCTGAGGATATCTGAAGATTGGACCTGGCAGCCCACTTAAGCTGTTTCACAGATGATTACAGTGCTGCTGAAAGCAGGATATCAAGGTCTGAGCTAACAAAACTCATTTGAGTGAAGAAATACACAAAGAGCAATGTGACACAATTAACAGAGCTGTTGAGGCCTGTCCAGCTGCATGGGATTGCATGATGGATGCAATGAAGGTGGTGGATCCCATCAATCTCTAAGCCAGAGATGAGTGGACAGGGCTGGCTGCTGCTGTCAGGTTGAGTGTGTACAGTTCTCAGACAATTACCCACCTTCCCACAACCTTCAGTGCTTAAAGGGGACATAAATGAGTACAAAATATGTTGTCTATGCAGAACTAACAACTATAGAGAGAACACAAATATTGACCTCAGGTTTCAGACAAGGGAAAGAGGTTTCAGACCATGGGGAAAAACACAAGTATCAATGGCAGATTTACTGTCTGATGGATATCCTATCAGTCACTGAACTAGAGAAGAATAATGATATTTTCTTACAGCACAATTGCACCAAATAATAACCACTTTCAACCTAAAAAGCCACATGTGACTGTGCAGACATACAGCTGCAACTCTGAGGCTCATGCTTTTGACATCCCTGGTAATTCCAAGAGAAAGGCAGGAGGGCTAGGCAATACACATGCACTCAGTTCATGTAGCCAGTGATGACTCAGCTCATGTTGACAAAAACATTTGATCAAATTTCCTCTCAGATTGCATCAGCTGTAAAAATATGTACAAATAGACTCCTTTTCTGTGTATATCTTGCCTCTCTGTGGAGAGTTTTGTGATATTGCTACTCTAGTTCACATTATGATTCTTTCCCACTCCTGATCAATGCAGTGATGCCAGTAAATCTTTGTATTTTGGACCTGCCCTAAACTGGAAGTGTGGGGAGTGTGGTGATGCTTCCTGATGTGCCTGGATGCAAGCAAGCCTTGACTGGTCTGGTCCCATCTTAGTTGTTCAATCCTGCACTTCAACCCTTCCCTTGCCAAAGGTCAGGGGTTTGGAGGGGTTTGGGTGTAGCTCTCAGCCAACATGTTGGACAGTCTGTAAATTGGTGCTGTGAGCTGCCAGTGGTGTTTTGCTGTGGGCTGTGGATCCAGGATCACCCCCAGGCTGAGGTGATGCTCAGGGAGTCTCAGATTTGGACTTCCTCCTGCACAGAGGTTGCTGGGTGAGGAAGTGCCTCAGCGAGGGATTGGACTGTTACTTGCTTCTGTTTGGAGGATCAGATATTTGTGTCTTCACTAAAAGAAACAAGAATAGCCCCAAGCAGTAACCAGATCCAGGAAATTTATCTCTGTTTTAGAAGCAGAAATTGCAAGGCTCGAGCAACCACTAAATGATGTTTCAACAGGACATGATGAGCTCTTTGCTTTAATGTTTTTAAAAGATATAAATGTTTGAACTTAGCTCAATCTTCAGAACATAGCTGGGGAAAGGACCACAGCAACCCAGCACTGCCCAGAAAACCCAAAAATGCAGAAGAAAAGGCCTGGAAGTGCTTATTTAACTCTATTGGTTGCATGAACCATCTATATGTAATTCTATTTCTTTTGGATTTTGCTCCTTATGCTGTCTATAAAGAAGATTAAGGACAGAATGTTGTTTTAGCCAGGCCACAAGGAATCTGAGACACTTATTTTTATCTCAGTCCTCCCTTCAGGTTTGAAATTATTTTTGCTGGCAAAATGTGATTTAAATTTTCTGTTTAATGAAAGAAAAAAAAAAACCTACTGCACATGATATTTTTCTTTGGGAAGTGTCTAAAGCCCATTATTTTGTTCTACCTCCCTGCTACATGCTGAGTGTTCACAGTGAGATAGAGTTGCATCATATCAGATTTCAGGGAGAAAGTGAACTTTGAGGGCTTTGGAAACTTTTTCCACTTTCAAACTTCAAAGTTGTCCTCTGCTGCATCATTTTTTAACAAAAAGTTACAAAAAGTTTTGGACATGCTGTTGAAAAACTTCATCTTTTACATCACAAGTTTCCGTGTGCTGATTAGTTTGTTGATGGCAAGAAATTAACTTTTTATTCAAAAACTATGTCTTGCACAGGATGTGGAGGCTTCTCAAGCAGCATGGATAATCAAAGTCCATTGCTTTGCCTCCTGTCAAGTGACAGGTCCATTTTAAGTACAGGACCAGCACTTGCAGTAAAAGAAGTGGCCTTGATCAGAGCTTAGAGGGGGTGGTGCAACTGGCCCATATTTGGGGGTGTTTGCTGTGGTTTGCTGTGCCCTGGCAAGGCAAAGCTTTGCTTCTCAGCAGGATGGGTGCTTGCACAGCCTGTGATGTCCCTGATTTTCTCCTTGGTGAACTGGTGACATTGGCTGGCAAAACTCACTTCTCCCCCAGCTGTTCAGCAGCTCAGCCCCATCACACCACCTCACTTTCTACCCCAGAGCAACTCATTTGGTTTCAGCAACCACTGAAGACCTTCACATCAGACTTGGGGTGCTGGTAAATGGAGATCTTGGATATTAAACTGCACACTGGTAACACTGGAACAGAATCTGAGAGTCCTGACACACTGAACCAGATTCCCAAAGGATTTGCTCCACAGACTATAAGAGATAAAGCAGCCAAATAATGGACCAAAGATTGCCAAACCAGTGGATCACAATGCCAAGCTCTCTCTGGTTTAGCATTAATTAATTATTGTATGTACAGTGGTAGTGATTAAACATAATTGGAGCACTTGTACAAGGGACTATGCTGTAGACTACTAATTAAAATCCTCTCTGAAGAAAACAGGGACAAAGACTAGATCACAGTAATCAGTGGGCTTCTGATTAAAGAGCAAAGGCAGCTTGGAAATGATTAATTTCGTGCTGGCATCCAGTCAAAACAAGGCAAAGGAGAGAGAAACTTCAAGGTGATGATTCATGCTTTTTTTTTTTTTTTTTTTTTTTTTTTTGTGGGNTTTTTTGGTAGTGGTTTGTTTTTGTATTTTTTTAGGAAAACAGAGTAAAGAAAGTAAGAGTATGAGCCATGGACACACCAAGAACACTGGTCAGGCAGGTCTCAATGAAACTGATTTCTTGGTGTCTGCTGTGCAGCCAAACCCCATCACTGAGAAGCAAGGAGCTGCCCACAGTGTGTGTCTGGATGAGGTTTGGATTTCAAATGACACTGAGCTGCTTCTGAGCAGAAGTTTAAATGGGACAGCATTTACGTGTTATATCCATGAAAAGCTCAGTGCCACAACTTCTGCATGTCTTCAGATGCAACAAAATGATTTTGATGCTTCTCTTGGCTCTTGGACTGTTCCTTGCCCTCATGCTTATCACCAATAAATGGAAAGGACCTGTAATCTTTAAAAAATACCCTAAATAGTGGCTGCACAATCCTGAGACAGGCTTTTGCTGTACAGGTTATTTTAAACCCTCCCTTTAAAACAGTATCAAGAGTGATGTGACAGCCCTCTGGTCAGGTGAGTCTGTTCAGTGAATAACAGCTGTAAATAGACACAGCACAATTTCATTTGCTTAGCCCTTCCCAGGGCGGAGGCAGTGGGGGAGTTGGGATGTTGACAATTGACACGGAGTCAGATGTTTTTCCCATTTACTGCTGAGACAGCAGAGTTTCAATGCAGAGTTGGGAAAAGCCAGAGTAGCTGGACATTGTCTCTTTTTTTTATTTTTGTCCCCAGTGTGCTTTTAAAGTGGAATTCTCTACTAAAAGGCACAGCAGTCAGTTGTAGGCAGTGCAGAAGCACCTCTGCAAGATCATTCATCCCATCCTCAAGGGAGTGCCTAAGAGGGCTGGTTTGTCCTCCCATGTTTATTTTCTCCACTGGTTGTGGAGGGAGAAGACAAGCCCAGTTTGCATTAAATAGCACACGTTTAGATGGACAAAATTAGGTAATCCCATCCTTGACACTGCTTCTATGAACAACAGGAAGAGATCATCTAAGCCCCTTTTATGAGTGCAGATATCACAGTGAGACCTCACACCTAACTTAGAAATGCTTATTTGAGGTTTGTTAAAAGCCTTTGCCTGTTCTGCCTTTAAAAAGTCCAAGCATCCCACATGGTGAGAACTGAGTGGAGCCCATATGTCCACAGGGAAGAGTGTGCTGGCCAAAGAGATCCATCCTTCAGCATTTCTGTCCCTCCTGGGAAAGCCAGATGGTAGGGCTGGGGCTGGGACTGCAAGGTATGACCTCACAACGAATTAAAAATCAGGATTCAGTTAGTCATAAGTTCAAAGCACCTTATAAAGCAACAAAGCATCTCTCTAGTAAAATAAAAAAAAATTGAGAAAAACCCCAGTGATTACATCAATATTTGTTTGTGCCTGTATTGCTACTGCCAAGAAAAAACAATCTTGAGGGTTTTGAAGGAGGCTGCCAGCAGCTGGACTATTTTCTCTTCATGCATCAGGGAGGTGTGTGGATTTTTTGTTTCCTTCATAAAGCTTAACTTCACTCTCAAAAGAACCCCCAGCCTGTTTCAGTTGCCCTGCAGGCAGCAGTGCTCTGCACTCAGGGAGCAGTAGGTGAGTTCTGTGTCCTGACCAGGGGATATTGAGGCTCCATCTGGATGCCCTGGAGGTGCTGGAGTTTCAGGACCAGCTCACAGTAACACATTCCTCCCCGTGCCACCTCAGGTGTCCCCCTGAGCTCTGCAGGGACAGTGTCACACAGAACCTGTGCGTGAAGTTTGCCAAGGGATTGGAGCAGATCCTCATGAAAGGATCTGTAGGGGAAACCTCCTACCATGGTCATATTGAGTAGAATTAGACTGCTCAGAGCCCTTCAGACATATTTTTATGTCTCTCCTTTTTGCAGGGAGCACAGAATTCCCTTCTCCTCCTACTTTCACTCTGTGGTATTTGCATGGATGCTTCAGATGAGGGTTTTGTTAGATGCTGCCTCTATTTAAAAAATCAACCAACAGTATCTATAATCTCAATAAAAGTTAAAAAAGTGAAAAAATAGCAAGGTTTTACTTGTCCAAAATCAGATTAAGACATCCCCGTATCTTATCTGTAGTTACAAAGAACAACAGTTACAACTTCCTTAACACCTTTAATGAGGTGAACAAATTTCAACAAGAAAGAATGGCAGTTTGGTAATTTGTGATGTGTAAAGTTTTGGGAACAGTCTCCAAACAACTGTTAGCAGAATTTTTTTGACAAGAGAATTAGTTGCTTAAGTACATTTTGCTTTAATATCTAACTAGTTTCATTTAAAGTATATTAAACACTGAATTCTCAAGTCCACAGGCCAAACCCCCCAAACCAAATGAAAAAAAAAACCAGTAAAATTTAAGCATGATAAGAATCCAAACAGCCATATTAAAATTAAAGGTGAACACGAACTGTAAATATTTTGACTCTTTATTTCAGCAGAGAAGGTTCAGAGAAAATACTCTGAAATTTGAATTCCTTGATCTAAATATGTTTTAAAAATTCTCATATCCCAGACAGACTGGTGAAAATTTGTGTTTAGGATCATAAAAGTATAGAATCATTTAGGTCAGAAAAGATCTCTGAGATCATGGAGTCCAGCCATTAACCCAGAACTGCCAAGTCATCCCTAAACCACGTCCCCAAGTGCCACTTTTACATATCCTTTAAATCCCTCCATGACTTCCCTGGGCAGCCTGTTCCAATGCTTGACAATCACCGTGGTGAAGAAATTGCTCCTCATACCCAATCTAAACCTCCCCTGGCACAACTTGAGGCCATCTCCTCTCATCCTGTCACTTGTTTCCTGTGAGAAGAAACTGACCCCCATCTCACTAAACCTCCTTTCAGAGTTGTGGAGAGTGATAAGGCCACTTTTTAAAAGAAGTGGCCACACTTTGATTTTGAGAGGGGCTTGATCTTTGCAGGATGATGGTCTTGCTGGCACAAAAAAATGGAACAGGACCCTCAGGGACTGAGCTAGTGGCCAACATAATTTCAAAACTGAGTGAACATGAGGAAAGCATCCCTGACTGCTTGGATGGGGCAGCCAAGTGTATGTGCAGAAGCTGATCAGTGCACTGATTGATTGGGAGGTGATTGAGGGTTATCAAATATCCATGCTGACATCCTGTTTTGTATGTCTTGATCCTTTTATGCCAAAGGGTCATGACACATCTTAGGTGTAGTGTTTTGAGTGTATTCTTGAAGCAGTCTATGCCTAAAAGGAGAGTATGACAGAGATTAAAGCTTGAATTGACTGACCAGGGGATGTTAAAACATTTCATTTGGGTGTCTGAGAGCTGCACAAAACCCCAGGGAGTAAACAATTTGCACTGAAGGATTAAGATGACCCAAGGCTCCAATAAATGTCCGACGAGATTAAATTTGATTTTTGTTTCATGAGGTCAAGCTGTTTTTTGTTGCAGTAAATTTATTTAACCACATTCACCTCCTCAAAGATGTATTTTACGTACACTCTCCATGCACTGCAACTAAGCCCAAGTCAACCTTTAATATTGTATCAGGAATGGACAACTCCTTGGGTGACCACTGAATGACCTCCCACTTCGCCCCAAATAAGTATGAAGTATTTATCTCTGTGGCAAGAACATTTGCTATTATTAGTGCCTCAGAAATGTTGCTTCTGTTGTGTATTTATGTATGGTACAGGCAGAAGGGTGTAGCAGGTACGTGTGCATACTCATGTGTGTGCACGCAAGGGAACTCTTAAAATTAATTGCCTTGGCACAAAAAACCTTCTGGATCTGTTTACATTCCTGAGGCAAATTCCTTAATATATCTGTAGTTAAACTGTTCCACAGCCTCTAAATGCATGGCTTTGGTATGCTACCCACCTTCCCTGCACAGGGAATCGCTGGGAACATTTAGTGCCTGCTGAGAATAAACGTGCCCCTGATATAAGCACAGCAGCAACGTGTGAATATGCTCTGATGATGCTACTTAATCCTGAGGATAATGTATTTTCTGCATATTATCTTAATATAGCACAGAAAGGGGAAATTGTTTGGTTCAGAGTGTGGAGAAGTGGGCAGGGGGAGGAGGAGGAGGAGGGAAGGGAGTGGGAAATGTTTAAATAGCTTCAGTAATGACCTTGGTGCTGATGGGGGGCTCCCACTCACATCAGGAGTTATGCTGAGTGTTTGAATTGAGCAAGATTTGCCCAATAATGTCAGATAATGTCCAGTGTTAAGGACTGGGCAATGCTCGTTCAAGATAGCAGTGAGAAGTGGTTGCACTCTTAAGGAGAGTGGGTGGGAAGTTCCTTCCCCAGCCCTCGAGGCCATATCAGAGCAGTTCCCAGTGACATTTCAAGGCCAAAAGTATTAGCTGTAAGATAAAGGTTTGGAAACCAGCCTCGATGGTGCAGCCCTGATTCTCTCCCAGCAGCCTGAGAGATGTCCCTCTTCCATAGGGGTTTGTGGCTCAGGATAGGGCAGTCCCAGGAGAGCCATGCCTTAGATGAATGAAAGGTGGACCATCTGCATAGCTGGAAAATGTGCAGCACTTGAGAAGGGTGCTTATGTGTTCTTCTGGTTCTGCTAGATGAGAAAAAATAATAAATAAAAAGGTCTGGAGCTGATGGAATAGAAGAAAATCTACAGCTCCAAACAGAGTGGCTAAATGCAGGAGACAGATTCTTTTGGGCAGAGTGGTGGGATGGAAAGGCAAGCACAGGTCTGCACCCCTTCTTTTCTGACTGCTCTTACTTTGATCACCTCTGGTAGGAATAGGATCACCCCTGAGCAGTATCTTGTTCCCCCATTGATGCCACAGAGCACATCCTCCATTTCACCAAACTTCTCTGGTAAAGCCAGTAGCAACATGTTACCTTCTCAATAGATTATGTGTGTACATCTGTTTTCTCTTCCAAGGTGAAGATGCCATCAAAAGAGTCAGTTATGCAAGAGATGTTTTTCATGGTACTGCTGTAAATCATCTTATTCCATTTACCAGGTTTTCTAGTGTTGGAGGCTGGTACATGGGAATGTGATGTTCACCAAGATGGTGAAACACTGGATTTTTTGCAACAAGTGCTTTACATAACACCTTGCCTATTTTTTAAATGCAAGATAAAGAAGCAAAGAAATCACTTTAGCATTATGGAAATATAGATATGTTTTGGGGCAGGGGGGAGAAAAGGCCACATATTTAAAGTTCCTTTAGTTTTTAGTTTTTGTAAAACCAACACTTTTTTCCTTGGTGTCAGTTATTTTCATGCTGGCAGGGACCAGAAGCTCACACTCTGCCAGGAGGGCTCTGCAGCATCTCTCCTCTCCTTTCTTGTTGCCCCACTCGCCATTGCAAATCCACAGCCCCTCTTCACAAGCAGAGGCAGGAGCTTGGGCTTCTGCTTATGGTCACAGCCCCAAGCTGCTTCCAGCAGCTCCCTGTGCCTCCCTGACACCAGCCTGGTGCCCTTTCCACTGTCTCAGAATGAAAATGGAGACAGATTGAACATCACCTGTTTACTGTGATCTCAGCTTGGATTAGCACCATAGGAAGAGTCATCAGTCACAGAACCAGCACCACACAAGGAAAACAAGGCTTCAGCAGTGATGGAAATCAACAGGTCTGATGAACTCTAAATGTACCCTCTGTGTAGCTAAGGGAGGAAACCTTCTCTTTCCCAAGATGTGTGTCTGTAGCCACAACAGAAAGGGCCAAAGGAATAGGAGTTACCTGAGATCATTGATGAAGGACACAATGCTAATTACAAACCTGAGCCTCCTTCTTTTGGGATCAGTGTCTGCTGATTTCACCTTGCACACCTCCAAAATGAGAGCTGCCACCTTGATACCAGCCAGGAGATAAACTACTGCTCCTGCTACTGTTCTGGAGGCACTGTTTACTAACACACTTGGACTCACTTTCTTGCTTGTGTTTATTCAGAGCAGTCATGTGCTTGAGCAAAGATCAGTAGTGATTTGTGATGTCTGCTGAAAACTCCCTGAAAATCAGTTATTGACTAAATTCTCATTATCACTTGTAACAGATTACTGTGCTAAGGGAGCTCTTGGCACACTCAGTGGGATTTGCTGGGGACTATGGTAAAGCTTGGTCAATACCATCCTGAAATTAAGTGCTGCTTTATTGTACTTGGCTTTCTGCTCAGCAGGTGTTTATGATAGTTCAAAATGCAAACACGAAATTCTGACTTCAGATAAGACTTATCCAGAAATATGTGTTAACTACTCAGCCATCTGTGTGCATCTGTGTACAATCTGCTTTTCTGTCCCTTTGTCACTTTGAAACACATCTTTATCTCTCTTTTATGTTTTAATAGTGGCCATAATAGTAACCACCCAGCTTACTGCAGGGAGCATGTCCTTCAGCAGTGAAACACGTAGGACTGTGTAACTGCAACACCATTGAGGAGGGATAAAAAGGATGGCAGAAAAATAAAACCTGCTTGATAAAACTGCCACAGCTCAGCTGCTGCTGCAGCAACTTGGGCCTGTCACCCAAGCTGGGAAGGGATGAGAGAGGAAACAAGGTCAGTTGGACTCCGATCTGAGCAGCAGCCAGGTTCGCGCCGGTCGCTGTCCCTGCTCTGTGCAAACAAATCCCAGCCTGTGGCCAAAAGCCTCCCCTGCTCACCCAACCAAACTGCTCAGCTGCACCATGAACCGGAGCACTGCTGCCTCCAAGGGCTGCAGCATCCTGCCCAACCTGTCAGGGCTGGGCCAATAACCCTTCCTGAAGGACACCAGGGTTTTGAAACCTCAGACAGCTGCTCGGTCTGCCCGCTGACCTTTAGCGAGAGGCCTGTTGGGAGCAGATACACATTTATTGAGATCTGCATTTCTCAGAAGCTAAAATGTCCTGTAGCACCATTCAGCATTCTTTAAAATGCTGCCTCAGACTGCCTCAGTTAGAGGGAAGTATTACTTCCCCCACGTTACTTGTAATCAAAACAATGGACATTATTATAGCCTGTGCTGGCTCTGGGGTGTGTGAGTGGGAGAAAGCAAGTCACAAGTTTTACTAACTAGACTGATTGTTTGATTGCCTCTTGAAAACAGCCCTAAATCTGGAGCAGCAAAGCTTCAGCCACAGCTATCTTTCAGGTTTTGTATTCCTCCAGATGAGGATTTATCACTTGCAGTGGTGGTAGATGGATGACTTGCCACTGAGTCACAGAGCTGCTCTTTTTTGCCTTGTTTCCCACTTGTTTCCCACAATGGCAAAGGATGCTTTGTGTCTTAAAGTATACCTCTGCCACTTGATTTTTCAGGTGAATTTTAGAGTTTAAAAAGAAAAATAAATAAAACCAGGATGTGGGAAGCAAACAAACCAGCTGAGGACTTCTTCCTGCCCAGGTGTTGCACAGAGAAATCCCAGCTCCACCAAGGAACTCTAAATTATGAAAGAAAAGACCTTTTATAACTTGGAATCCTGATTTTTTCATTGGAAAAGTGAACAAACTTTTTCACTGGAGTTGTTGATTAGGTGGATTGTTTTTTTTTTTTTTTCTTTCTTCTGTCTGAAATAATGTATTCTTTAATCACCCTTTCCTAGGATACATTTTGAGTCTATTTGCATCTGCATTTTACCATGAAAGATGAGGATTTCTCAGATTACCAGCAGGCTGTAATCACAACCACACAGTACCTGAGGTGTGCTGCAGGTATAGGCAGAATTCCCACACATGCACACTCACACACACACACACCTGCCCCACCAACACCCAGAAAGGGTATTTCTCCTAGCCACCATAAATAAGTTAATAATTAATAATAAATAAATACATAAATATTAATATATTATCGATAATTAGTATTTAATGTCAGATCCTCATGAGGATGGGACTAGACTTAAAAAACCTCATGTGGACTGCTCGTGGCTGGAATAGAAGTGTGTGCAAGTGGCCACATCCCACTGCAATGGGGTTCATGGGGAGAACCCACTGGAGAGAGGCCTTGCTGTAGGTAATATGGCACCATCAGCATTTTCCTGGCTGCTCTCAAAGGGTAGGAAACTCCAGATAAGGTAAAAGAGGAGAGCACAGGGCAGTACCCTACAGAAAATGTGCCAGATAACACTGGAATCCTTTACATATTCAAGCAGGATGGAGCCCAGGATAAGTTCCTACCCAACAACAATTTCAGGAATGCACTTGGGATCCTGCAGGGAACAGCCCAGCCCTCAGCAGGTGAGGCCCAACCTGCCTTTAATGGGAAAAATCCTGAGACAGAGTTCCCTGGGTGGGAGGCCAAGGCGCTGGAGCCTGAAGAGAACATTATCCTGAATTGCAAAGACTTGCTCTTGGCAAAAATCCTGTAAGGTCTGATGGAAAATGAAACACCTGAAAGGAGGATTTGAAATGTCCTCTAGGAATTTGCCTTTGTGCTGCATATTTTACAAAAATCTGTGTAAGGTATTGCATTCTTGCCTCACTGCAGAGAGCTAAATGCTCTTGAAGTTTCTTGGAGTTCTTACAGGGATGGCAAAACCCCAGGATTTTGTATCACAGCATCATTCCCAGTGCGCTGCCTGCTGTCCACAGACGTGACTTGTTCTGTCACAGCTGGGCACAGCAGGATGCCCCATGCCAGAAGGAGTGGTAGGACCTGCCTGCTGGTGCAGGGTAGGAACGAGGTGTGGGGGACTTCCAAGTGCCTGGATGGAAGGCAAACCTGCAGAGGAGGGTGCAGAAAGAGGATTTCTGCTTCTCCTTAGTTGACTTTTCAATTTCTTTGGGTGGAGCTCTTAGGAGGGATGAAAATAGAATGGGTGCCAGAAAACTTGTGAGAAAGCCTGTTGTGGGCTAGATTTATTTGCTAGATAATGTCTAGTGCAGGTAACTTGCAGCCTGCCTTACACTGAAGGTTAAACATTTCTCTGTCTGTCACTGAAATTCAATTTACAGATGCACTAATTAATCCTAGATGGCACTCTCCGTGCCAACTGGGAGACTTGGGACCATATTTTATATCTTCTATCCTCCCAGAGAGTATTTACATTGCAGAAAGATCAAGCTTCTAACAACTACCTCTGGGGAAGCTTTGCATTTCTGAAATATTTGAATAGTGCTATCCTAGCCTTTTTGCTGCAGGTTTTTGTTTTCATAAAAATGACATAATCATCATAAATACCATTTTTGTATGGCATTGTGCATGCTGTGAATTCATATGGTAATTCCCTGAAGCATCTGTTCCTCCATATTCATAGGTCCTTCAAAGGACCCCAGCCTATATGTGTGGACCTTTGCATTCTTATATTTCCTGGTTTCTGCTGTAGGTAAAGGGTGTATTTCTCAAATGCATGGCAGTGAAATAGGGAATATACTGGAGACACCTCAGCTCAGCTTTCAGATATCCTCTGAAAGATCTTCCTAGCTCTCTGCTCTTGAAAGGACTTTGGGGAACAGGGTAGAAGGAGTAAAGCACTTTGTGAGGAGTTAGGTGGCACTGAGACTGCAGCTGTCTTGGGAAAATCTGGCATCCAGAAGAAGTGGTGGAGTCACCACCCCTGGCTGTGTTTAAAAAGAGACTGGATGTGGCACTCAGTGCCATGGTTTGGTTGAGGTGCTGGGACAGGGGTTGAACTCAATGATCTTGAAGGTCCCTTCCAACCTGGTTATTCTGTGATTCTGTGATTCAGTGTTGGCAGTGCTGGCACAGAGCAATGCTCCCCAGAACCTGGCTAAGTGTTTTCCTCTCTAGAAAACCTTTTTCAGGCGTGATTGACACTGGAACTCACATATTTTAAAGAAATTGCACTGCTCTGTAACAGTGACATTCCTGATACCAATTTCCAGCACAAATTCTGGTTTACAGCTTTGGCAGGGTTTGTCTGGTCAGGGGGTTGGTCTGAGCTGGGTCCTGCAGTCCTTAAGGGAAGAAACAATAGGAAAAAAAATAACACTTAACAACTGATAAGCTCCTCAGAAATCAGTTGCTAAAACAAAAGTTTTATGCCAATAGCTGAATTAATATGATTCATCCTGGGCTTTAGTGAGCTTAGCAGTTCTTTGAGTTGGTGCTTCCATTATGTGTTTGAGCACTTTTACAGCAAAGGGAAAACTTAAGCTTCAGCCAGAACTCCACTGCCTGCTATTCAGTTTTATATTGCCATTTTTCAATTGCATTAACATCTAGCCACTCAACCCATCTGGTTCTATCCCAACTCACACATGATCTCTGCTTTTCAGTTAAGAAGATTTTTAGTGCAGGACAAGTGGTAAAAACATGAGTTTTATCTGGGCAGTGTCTGTTTTCCTTTCAGCACACAAACAGAGAGCTGGGCATGCGAGAACAGACGCATCCTCGAGGTCCATGTCTGGAACATCAATAATGTTGTTATGCTTTGTTTGGGGATGGAGTATATTGGAACCTTGGAGAAGCCAAAACAGTATTTTCTTCATGCAGGGCATTGCAGCTGCTCCATTCCAAACTCAGAGAGCCCCAGTTTAAAATTTTAAGATCACATCTACAGTGTGTTAATAATTCCTCAGGCCCTTCATAAATCCTTTACTCCTTTGCCATACTCAGTCTCCCTGCTGCTAATGCAAGGCCCTCCTCTTGGTGAGGACCCATCAGGAAGCACAGTTTGCAGGGGGGTTCACATCACCATTGTCTTCTTTTTGCTGTTCTGTGAAGATGGTACCAAACAGAACTTCTAAGCTTTGCTCTGCTGTTTTTCTACCAAGTGATTAACTCTGATTCTTTGTTGTGAACACACAGCAGGGATTTCTCACTCAAATCCTGGGCAGGTCCAGTCTTGGCTTCTATTAGGAGGAGTGTTCAGATCATTAAATACAAGGTTAAAATTAAATATAAGGTTTTGGTTTTTTATATATACTATAAATAGCAGCAAAAAGGAGAGGGTGCTGCTATTTCTGTTTGTGGAGGGTGCTGCTCTTGGCATCTGTACAATTTGTGTGTGACTAAGACACCTATATCCTGGTCCACACTCATTTCCTTAAGGTCATCACCTCTGTTTCTCTTTGTCATATGCTTAGAATGATTTTTTTCCCCCTCCTCTCCTGACCCCAGGCCTGCCAACTTCAAGGAGGGGATTTTCAGAAGTGACCTAAAAAGAGTTTACTTCTTAAATAATCCTGACTCCCTTAACCTCATAGCTCTGAGTTGGGGCATGCAGTGCTGTTTGAGTATCAGCACATGTGCAACACACAGAATACAGACATGGTTCTGGAATGAGGAAGCTGATGGGTAAATCAAGATTTTTCTCTGTTGCCACCCTTGATGACAAAACAATGTCTCACCTTGCGTAGAGGAGCAAGGTGAGTCACCAAATCTGATTACTTCATTCTTCCCACACACGAGGCAGGATGAAGTTCACCTCTTTTCCTTCCTTTCCTCATGTGTTGGAAGGCATTTTGGAGGGTGAAATATTTCCCACACAAGCTCAGGGAAATACAGGGTGTTTTGAAAGAGAAAAGATTGCCAAGATTCATGGAAACCACTTAGCAGCAGGGGGAAGAGATGGACATTCTTTTATCAAGACAAAGAACCAATATCAGAGAAGGTGAAAGGCACTTGAGAATAGAGAGAACTGTCATGGAGGATATGACCTGAAGACCCCAATTTTCATTTCCTTTGGGTCTTACTTTGTGGTTTTACTGATACTTGAAGAATAACAATGAATTCAGAAACCTCTTATGAAACTCCTGTGTGCTGGTGTGTGTTCCTGGGTGTGTTTGTGTCTTGCAACCCCCCCTTGTGCACCTCCCACCATGGCAGTGGTGGTAAAAGCTACACTGAAGGTACAGGGGAGTCTGAGAGCTCCTACCCAGGCACAGGAGCCGGTCTGGTACAAATGCTAAGCTTGTACAAGGCAAGACTGATGCTGAATTTCTGCTGAGAATCCATTCTGGCTTAATGAAACTAAGTCTTGGGGATGCCTTGGATCTTTTGAGTGTCTAATCTGGGGGAGAGGAAGAAAACTGGACCTAGAAATGCATTTAAGGTGGTTATAAGGAGCAGTGACCTCCAGTCTCTTGCTCTCAGACTCCAAATCCTTTTACATGTAAGCACACAGTTAGGAAGTTCTGTGTCTGGCATTGGCAGGAACTGGAATATTATTGCTTGATTGGTCACTTTTCCCCATGTCTGGCTTCCACTTTCCAGAAATAAAGCAAAGGTTAGTAGCAGAGGAGAGGAAGCAGGGAGAAAACTGCAGGCAAAACTGAAGGTTAGCAGATTATAAACCTTGCTAGGTTTGGTGAGTTCCAGGGCTGTGTAGTGTTGGGAAAGTAAAGTAAAATTTTAACTCAGACAAAGATCCCAGTGGTGAATCAGCAACCAGTTCTCTAAAATCACATCCCTGCAAGCACGTCCATCACGTCTCAGAGGAGTGAGTGGTACCTTTTCCTGGGACATACACCTTCCATGTGATGTTTCTGAATTCAGTGCTAAAAGAACAATGCTGCCTGGCATGTTCAGACCTGCGTGTGCTCTGAGCATGTCACTGCCTCTTGATGAATTGCTTTTTCATCCTCCCTCCTCCCTTTTTCTTTTTGAGAATTAAGGTCTGCAGTCATAAAAAGCTCTTCTGCTCATAGCCATTGACTGCAGGTCTGGGTGTGATTTGTTTCCATGTGAAGATATTGATATGTTTCTGCAAGATAAGGCCTTCCCTTGCAATGCAGATAAAAAAAGTATCTGTCTTCAGGCAGGGCAAACTGTGCAGAAGAGCTTTCCAAACAGGGCAGATGATCCTTCCTGATTCACAGGAGCTGTGTAAGGAGCTTTGGGGGGCTCTCAGTGGCATGTGAAATACTGCACTTAAGGAAAATCTGTATGCACTCACTGTTGTTTCTCACCACAGTAAATTCAGATTTGTAGGTAACTGTGTGAAATAAGGGCAGCAAAGATTTTAAGTTTTAACACTTTGAGAGCCCATGCTGCATTTGACAGCTGGACAATGCCTCCACAGGAAATACAGTAATTTACAGGTGCGCCCCTTGCATTGCAGAAGGCTGACACACCCTTGGTTGCCCGGAGCCTTATGGAAAATGGCAAAAAACTCTCTGTATTTAGGGATGACTCTGGCTTTCTTTTGAAGCTCGTGCTTTAGAAGACACATGACCAATGACTTTGTATGGCATTTTGGTGCTCAGCAAGAGGCGTACTATGGAGAACCTATCTGTGCAACACCATTAGCCTCTCATGGTGGTCACAGGTTTCCTTGCCACGTCCTGTGGAGGCTGATTTCTGTTCATTCTGCAGAGCACGGACCTCTGCTTGCTCTATATTGTTCTGTTCTTTGTGACCAAACTGCTGCTCCACCTCCAGCAAAAGGAAAATGGAAAATTTCTGACACCCTTTTTTTTTTTTTGTGAGATCTTTCCCTCCTGCTTACTCCCGCTTTTGCCTCTTTCACCTCACTACATAAAACTGACACAGTTAATAAAAAATTGGTAACACAAAAATATTGTTTTCTCTTTATCTCGCCAGGGAGCTGGGGCTTTTCAGGCAGCTTAATAAATAGTACTGTGAACCTAGGGCTGTTTTCGCAATAAGTGGCTTTAATTAGAGTTTAATTTAGGCTGGAAAGAGAAAAGGGGATTTCAGAATCAATGCTAGGAAGCAAGGAACATCATTGCCAGGTCAAGAGAGTTTCTTCTTTCAAAAGCAACCATGAAATTTGCCCTGTACAGCTCTGGATTTGTTGTTTCTGGCTTTCTGTGGTTAGGCTTTTCCAGTTAACAGGAAGATTATGTCCACCAATCCTTTCTTCTTTGCTCAGTACCACTCCTTTAAATGCTGCCAGGGCTGTTGGCATCCAGCTGTGTGCTTTCAGGCTCTGCCAACATCACCAGGAGATGGTACTGCAGAAGTATTGTGCCTCCACTGAATTATACGTTCCTGCCTTTTATTTTGAGTGATCTCAGGCCCATGTTCACAACCTATTTCTCTGCTGGAGGTTATGTGGGTGAGCAGAGGCTCTGGGACAGACAGCCTCAATGAGATGTTGGAAATGAATTGAGGACAGCAGTTGTAGCCCTTCTGCTGGGCAAAGAGGAGTTGAACATTTTTATCACAAGTTGTTATCAATAGTGAGAAGAGTGGATTATGAGCATGCACAAAGCCTTAACACCATGACCTTTTTTAACAGTTGCTTTAAAAGCTGTATTTTGAAGAAAGAGAGAGAGAAAAGCAACCAAACACAGTGAAGACCTGGGTAGAAATGACACAGAAGAAGGAATCACCGCGACAGATTGGGAAGAGACGCGGAGAAATCAGCTCATCCTTTGTAGAGGAGTAATTGCATTAAAAGTGCATATTAATGCTGCCTTAACATACTTTTATAGATGTCCAAAGCCTTCATGCCCAGCTGGTTTAGCACTACAGTGCTCAGGGAGCACATTGCTTCAGGTTACATGTGAGCAGGCAGGGTTGTTGGCTTCCCTCATGCCCACAGGTAGCAATGGCAAAACCAGGAACAACAGCAGAGTCCTCCCCTACAGAAAGTACCTCATCCAAAATTCACACTACAATCAGAAATTTTTCATTTCCTTGCCGCTGTCCCAGTAAATGGAAGCACTGGCACAGAGCAGAGGAATATACATGAGACACAAAACCTCCAGAGATTTCTCTGCTCCGAGTGTTTCTGAGGTTCTGTGTGAACAGGTGGAAAGGACAACAGGACTTGCTGAGAGAGCATAGGAGGGGTGAAGTCATAGTGGGGCCTGCAGAACAGCACTGGGCTGGGAGCATGCCAGGCTAGACATGGTCTGTACTCAAGGGGTTGAATTCTCTTTTTTCACTGTAAGCACTCACATTTTCCTTTCCATGTGTCAGTGACTGTGGGATACAGCTGCTTACAGTCAAAATGGCCACCAGCAAAAGTCCTAATATGTTGAGAGAACAGGTGTATTTAATCCCTTTCCAAGCAGTTACTCATTAAAAGAAGGAAAAATTACCCAAAGCAGCAGGTATTGCAAGGGAGGAAAAAAATAGTTAAACATGCAGGTGATAAACATCTGAGTTACTGATTAACTCCTGGCTTTTGTAACCACCACAGCTCTTCAGCTGCCTTACTGGGAGACCAAAACACAGAGCTGTGCCACTTCAATAACTTACAGTGCACTTTATCTCTCCTTGGCACAGGTGTCCCCGGGCTGTGACAGTGAGGACAGCACTGCCCTCTCTTGATGGGAAGAGTTCAGAGCCCTTTCAATGCCTGCAGTGCCTTTCAGTGTGAGTCAAAACAGCCAGAGAAATCCATGTAGGACAGGATGGGTAGAAGTATAACCTCTTTGGTGTGTCAGCTGCCAGAAGTAGGGAGAGAAGAGAGGGAATAATTGACTTGCTTTGTGTGCACATCCTCAGGCATCTGCTCCAGGATGTCCATTGCAGAGGGGATGCTTTGGTCTGTCACTCTGGGGCCAGGCTTATGGTCTCAGGGAAAAATCTGAGCTGGAAGTGAAAATAGAGACTTAGACATTTCAGGAGCAGTCACATGCAGTGCCAGTGCCACAGTGAAAGCAGTGCCACATGCTTGGCAGGATGGAGAACAGGCTGATGCTCATCTGTGAGGGAAAAAAAGGGTGGTTTCAGATGCCTTCTTCCACCTGGAGCATTTTGTTTTCCCTCCTGCACTCAACCAGCTCCAGTCTGGAGTGTTGCCTCCAGCAATATCTCTCTCCCGCTGTCAGTCTTGATGTTGTCACTTGTTACTGCAGCCTGTCACTTGGCTTTAACTGAGCACAGGCTGTTTGCCATCTGGAGGAAAGCCTGAGAAGTGAGGTGGCAGCACTCCCTGCCATCGAGGATTCAGCTGAGCCTCCTCAGCTGCTGCTTCTTCCTTATGCTGCCTGACTGGAGCATCCCGAGGTCTTGCAGGGATTCGAGGGAGCTCCTGAAATTTGAGTCCCTGAAGAGGGACAGCTTTGCTGTGTGGTGCAGAGGAAGTCCTTCCAAAGTTTGATAACTGCATTTTTGACTAACACAGCTTGTGCTTAAGCAAACTTGCTCTGGCAAGGAACTGATCCTGCAACACCCCAATCTCTGCTTCACTCAGAGGTGATAAATTTGAAGAAATAAACTGAAGTGCTCAGCACCATCAGTAGGGAGGGACACAGGCTTGCTGAATGGGCAGGATGTCCAGAGCCCATGAGGCTGAAAGTGAATGCTAGACCATGATGAACTGAGCCAAGGAGGGCCTAGCTGTGTCTCTGGGGATAAAGGATGGCCTGCAAATGAAGCCTGAAAAAATCCAGGTCTGGTTTGTGTTCTCTCTTACTTCTGCTCAGTCTCTTATAAAACTCCTCATCTGTAAGCCAAAAACAATAGCCATTAAAAAATCTGAACTCTTGTTGTCACCATTAGCTGTCACAGAAGGCAAAAATGCCCATTCTGCTGCTTGACCTGCCTTTGCAACGCTCAGCTTTAATCTTTTTCACTTAAAATTTCACAGTAAGGCTCTATTCTTCGGGTCCCAAACAAACAGCAGGGTGCACACTGAACAATAGCAAAGGGTTTGGCAGCATGCAGGTTTCTCATCTGTGCCAGAAAAGCTTTTCTGATGGCCCTGAGTTCCTCTTTACCCCCCTCTGCCAGGGGCTGACATCAGGGAAAGAGAAAATACAATTGAATGCCATCAAGAGTAATGTCCTGTTTATTTTCCTGCTAGCAGAATTATTTTCAGAACATCTCAGAAATCAGAAATGGGAGTGACAGGAGGGGTGGGAAAATCAGAACAAGCCCACTTTGGGACTTCATCAGCTGTTAGCAGAGAATATCTGGAGCAGAGGATCAGGGCCAAAATGCAGGCCAGGCACACAATAAATGAAGGTGTACATATGTCACATGTCCTTGTTTTCCCTTTTGGGAAAAGACCATGAAGAACTGGGGAGGTTTCCCTGCCAGAAGCAGAACCATGTAATCTGTTAATTGTGTGTGTTGGTTGTTGCTGCTGCCTGTAGCTGTGTGGGGCAGTGGCTCCAGAGCAGCTCACACATCAGTATGCATTTACCAGGGGGAAAATAAAAGGAGATATGGTCTCCTCCCCAAGAGCAGTGTCTGCTGCTGTTTGGCCTCATGACCAGTGATGTGGTTGTGCATCTGCACAGCCTCTTCCTTGTGACACAAAATGGGGAAGGGGGGTGGGGGGCAGTCTGGCATCTCCTGGCTGCTGGAAGGGACAGATCTCACTCCCTGTTTTTACCTCTCCTCCTTCCCTGCTCACTGTGGCAGCACTGCAGTCCTGCTCTCTTGCACAAGTTCTAGCTTGGATGGGAAGGGGAAAAAATAAGCATCAGTGTGGTTGGAGCTCTACCAGCTTCTGTAAAACATTTTTTTTGTTGTTGTTCAGTAAGACTACCGTGTTAAATCTTGCTCTGTTAGTTCTTAACAATCCTAGTCTGCTCTTGTTCTGTGAAACTGTCCTGGCTTACCACCTGCTTATTTATTTTTTAAAAGGGAGGATCTTGGGATGCTGACCTCTCTATCCAGCACAGAGCAGCAGGACACATGGCCTGTGCAGATCATCTCAAGGTTAGTGGAATGTGCTGTATGCCTTCCTGCATGAGTGGGGTCTTCTTGTCCAAATGCTATGTGCCTGTCAGAGGTGTTCAGCTCTGCCTTCCAGATCTTGAACAGCCCTCAGGAGTTCAAGTAGTCTGTTTGTCCTCAGGCCAAGAGAAATGAGGTGGATGCACATGGGATCAGGTGTAGGTTGAGGAAAAGGGGGTGGCTTCCATCCCGACATAGTTTGCAAAGTGGAAATCAGAGACCAAATGTGCTGCTCCTGACCACACAGTCTCTGGACCACCTCTGCCCACTCCTGCATGGGAGATGCTCCTCCTCTGGAAACCACCACAGCTTGCATTGTTTCCACTGCTTTAATTGTGATTCCCAACTCTTCAATTACAACTGCTGTGACATGGATCAATAACAAACTGATGAGAGCCTTTCCTGAGGCTACTGCATGGAGCAGGGGATGAGGAACGGAGCAGGAGGCTTTCCAGCTTTCAGTTCACCACCTCCTGTCTCACCAAGGTCAGTGATAATCCAAAATCAGGCAGAACAGAGGGCTGACTCAGCAGGACCCCCAATGGGCTTGGTGTGTGCTCCTCTCTGAGCTGACTGCACTGATGATGACGGGGAACAAAATGTATGGGAAGGAATAGTGGACCTGTCACCTCCTGATTGCAGGCTGGTATCAACCATGGACTTAACTGGGGTTGGGTGGAATAGGGGCACTTGACCTCTCTCTCCACATTCCTTGGGCCACTTCAGGGATGTCTTTCCACAGATAAATGTGTTATGAAATGAACTTACAATTTTCCAAGAGAAGTAGTTCTTTCCATAGGAAAGAGTGAATGAGCCATGAAATGACATTTATGTCATTTACACAGCATCAGGACCCACACCTCAATTAACCTTTTAACCAGGACAAGTTACTTCACTGATCTGTGTACTGTGAACTCCCTTCCCTTACCCATTCCCATTTTGGTACGGACTGCATTTGTGGCATCTTTTTCTTTGTACAGCTATTTTTCAGCATAAATCACTTTCCATTGTTCCAGTCCAACCACTGAGTGGAAAAGAAAACATGTATGGGCTTTGATTGCCATATCTCTTGCTAGCAAAGGAGAAATGCCAAACCCAGTCACTGAGTCAAAGCTAACAGTGGATGGCCAGCACCTGCTCTGCAGTGGGGAGGAACAGTGATGGAGACAGCAAAGAACATGGGGGTGGCTCTACCTGCCCCTGGCAGAGGGACATTTCCTCCTGCTTAGGAGTGCATTGGTGGGGCTTGGCTCTGAGACGCCTCAGGTTGGGTTCACAGTGATAAATAAAACCCAGACTGAAACCCTGTCCCACAGCTGTCCTTTCTGTCTGGTTGTGGTGCCATGATGATTTTTTGCCTTTTCTTTTATATACCTTTTACACACACCGTTTATGTATCCTCAGTGCTCTTGGCAGGCATACCCATAATTCCCTAAGTCTGATAACTTAGCATAATCTTAGTATTTTGTTAAGCCAGGAGACCAAACATCCTGGAGGCCTCGCAGCTGGAGGCTGGAAAGCCCCACACTATGCTGAGAAACCAAGGTCCTCTCTAGGACACATCCTGTAAGCTGAGATAGCCCATCCAGGGGGGAATTCCTCGGGGTGGGGGAATGTCGCACTGTTCATTCAAGCCTCTCATTGGGGAATATTTGTTAGATATGCTAATGTACAAGGTCTGTACAACTGTATACATGATCTATGGTGGTGTGTGCATTTCAGTGCATTCCACCTTGGCAAAGTGGTGCACCACAAGGATCCTTGTTAAATACCCAGGTAAAAAACCTTTTTTCCCTTAACTGTGTCTGGCTCTTAACTTTTGAGATCAGGAAAAGTCATCAGTTGCTTGCACACTGGCTGGCCTGGTTTTGGGGGCCATTCCCACGAGGCAACACCTGGACCATGGCTCTCAGTGCAGCTGGGTGGGTGGGAGCTGAAGCTCTGTTACTCCTGACACGGACATCACCCCCAGTCCTCATCCAAACCCACTAAAGACAATGGAAAGGTCTCCTGGTGGCTTCAGCAGCCTCTGTGTCATGTCCTAAACTGAATTCAGGCCAACACGGGATCAGACCAACCTCACTGCCTAAGCAGCTTTAGGCTGATGTCAGTGGGGTGGTTGGTGTGAATTCTCAGCAGCAGGGCTGGTGTTGAGGGGTGGGGGCTTCCTCAAAGCCAGTTTGGATGTTGGGCGTCAGGTCCAGGAATTTATAACTGTGAGCAAGATGAGTCCAGTCAGGGTAAGTTTTAGAATGCTGGCCTGGATAATGGTTAGTGACTGACCTACAGAATAAATTATTGCAGGTGAAGTCTGTTAACCCCATGCTTAAAGCAGCCTTGCTGTGCTCTCCCTCCACAAATGAGGGTTCTTTCAAAATGGAATGAGACTTCAAAGATTATTAATTTTTTCTAAGGAAAATTTTTACTTTGCTCCTGAGCTTATTGCTGCTTTGTAAAAATGGGTGTTTTTTACTCTTTTCTCTTACCTTCAAAACTAGTCCACAACTCCTAAAAATTTGGAAGTGGTAGAAAAGGTCAGAATAACATGTTAAAAAGGTTTAAACTCAGGCCCCAAGAATAGGTAGACTTTTGTTCTGCCAATACATGTATATTTCTATACATCTCACTCTATAAAAATAAGGTTTAAGATAATTTTGAAAACTATCTAGTCAGTAATTCCATTTCTTGATTATTCTTGGTAGCACAGTAGATATTAAATATTTACATAGCCTGGATATCTTGGGGATAGAAATAACTTTTGTTCTGAGTTTGTACATATCCTGACACTGAGGACAGACACTACATTATGAAGACACTGAACACTTTTGCTGCAACAACAAGGAGTCACTCACCATGTCACTGACATTTTAGTGACAACCTGTGACCCTGCTGCATGCCAGTAAGTGGTAGGAATTTTAGGAACCTGTTGAGGTACAGAAAAATGTTTGACTGACAGACAAGTTTTGTCAGATGTTCTTTTACTGACTGCTGAGCAGATCAAAACAGTCTGGTCAAGGCCCAGATCTTCCTGTGCTAAGCTCCAGGCAGAGGTTTGAAAAAAAGACAAGTTGAAAGAGTTGGATGGAAAGGAACAAGATATGGCATATCTATAAATGCCAGGTGGCATTTCCATAAATCCAGATCCAGAAAGTTAGATTCGAGGAGAGGGTACAGGTGATGACAAAAATGGAACTTTTTAAAATCCTTTTTTATTTCTTCTGGTACTAATGGAAAAAATCGTGCTGCCTGGTGTAAACTGATGTAGCTTTGACCTCTGGGAAGAGATGGTCTACATCCATGAGAATATGGCCAAGTATTACTGTGCTGTATGACTGCACAGGAGAGGAGGGTCTGAAGGGCACCGTTATCAAAGGAAGTGAATACTTAAAACACAAAGAGCTGAAGTTGTTCTGTACCAGTCGTGAGGCCAACATTTGTTGCTGCAAGCACAGTAATCTGTCTGTCCTTCCTGCAAAATACAGCCTCTTCCAAAAAAAACCTGGATGACAGAGACTCTTTGCTGATGGGTTTAAATGAATTTTTCTGTCTTTTGTTCCAAGCCCTGCAATGTCAGCTCATTCACTAGAGCCACTGCCCTCCTGGAGCAGCCCACTGCCATACCCCATAACCCCAGCTGTGCAAATCAACAGAAAAATGCTTTTCACCAGAGCTTCCTAGAAACCTCTGCTGAAAGGACTCTGTGAAGTTGTCTAACCCAAGAGGGAATCCCCAGAGCTGGGTGAGACCAGCCATGGCTTTGTCCAGCCTTGCTCTGATGTCCTCCAGGGACAGAGGTCTCCTTTCTTCTCCTGGCTGAGCTGTTTCCTTCTCACCCTCCTGGTGAGAAAGGTTTCTTGCCTCACGTCCAGCCTGAGCCTCACAAGTTGCAGTGCGTGGCCATTGTTGCTTTTACTGCCACTTGATACCACAGAAATGAACTTGCCTCAGCCAGCTTCACCTCTCTTTGGCAGAAGGACAAGGACATCAAAGCCAGACAGTATTTCTTGGCCTTTTTATACACTGCTTGCTAATATTGTAGAAAAGAAGGCTCAGGGTACACATTCAGGCTAGGGACTAATTAGAACCTGAGATCATTGATGTTATTTAGTCCATAGTGTGTTTCCTGGCACTGTTTTAGCTCATGGCTATTCATCCCCCCACAGACTGTGCCCAGGCTTAGCCTGGGATGCAGCATCAGCCAAAAACTCTTCCCAAAGACAGTAGAGACAAAGCCATCCAGTATTTTTAAGACACTGAGGTTTAGCTGTACAGTCATACTTCATGCCCTTGGCCACAAGAATGGGATATGACCTATCCTATTATATCCTATTGTTATGTTTCTATATCTACATATATAAACACATCCCAGAACATGCCTATCAAGTGCCAGCTGCCCTTCGCACTGTTCAGCATTCCCTTCCTGGCACCTCTGGGGACACAATGTGAACATTCAGCTTTGTGTCATAGGAATCCCATTCTGATGGAGCTGCTGCAGCACTCTTACATTATTTCATATATTTTTACCTAAAATATTTATGAGTTTAAGTAATATTTTTATTTTAGGTCACAGGGAGAGTACCCTGGGGTGACAAGAGGTGCAGGGTTAGGGGCTAATCAGGACAGATATGGTCAGTCAGCTGGAGAGAACTCGTCCTCAGCACTGTGGGTGAGACAACTCCAGAAGAAGTCTAAGCAGTGCTGATGTAGCCACAGAAATGAATAGCTGGCTGTCCCTGGAAGGATGTCTGGAGCTGGTAGATGAGCCTTAATGTGCTTTCCATTATCATGAAGAAAGCACTGGGCAAACATCTCACAAACTGCTGGCAGCCAGCAGCCAGAGAGACCTTCTGTTTTCATTGAACCCAGCTAATTAATTTGCAGCATTGATTGTTTTTTACAATATATCGGTGCCTCATTTAACATTTGGGTGCTACAGCTGAGAACCAATAAATCCGAAACTACACAAGCTGATGGTATTGGTAGCATAACATGAAAGTCCTTCTAGAAATAACTGAGTTGACTTTATGGTCCACAAAGGACATTTTTATCTGCTATAACTAAAGCCTATTACATCCCAAAATAAAGATTTGTACCACTACAACATAGCCAAGAGTCCCAAATATTTGTTCCTTGTCAGCAAATTACATTAAAAGGGAAGAATTTTTTTTTTAATTATGAACATTTTTTAAGGGTCAGAACAACAACAACAAAAAAATCCACACACGTATCTGGGAGTTCTGTCCCCTTTCAAGCAGAAAGGAAAACTGCACAGAAAGCAGCACTGATATGAACCCTTAGGGTGTGGAGCCTTGCAGGGCTTTTCCCATCTTGTTCTCCCTCATGGCCTGTGGGCTCTTGCATTTAGTTATTACCCAGAGGCCAAAAAAGATAGATTCAGCAAATAAATCCCAATCCTTACAGCTGTGAAGGCAGAAGTGTCAGGAGGGAGCACGCTCTGAGCCTGTGATGTGACACATTGCTGTGAGGCAGATGAGTGCTCCAGATGCCAGGAATAACTCATGGGAACAGGAAAACAGCACGCTCTAGTGGGGACATTATTGAAGTCTATTAGAAAAATCTATTAGAAAACAAATCACTGAGTACTGAGTGTGAAAACATCTCTTGCTTCCTATCTCTGTCCAGTGTTTCTTCTCCCATCACTGCATCTCCTGTCACTTGTGGCCCCTGGTACCCCTAGACCCAGGCAGGGGGTCAGTCCTTCCAAGGCTGTCCCACCTACTGACACACAGATCAGGCTGATTTATTTTTCAGGAGCCAGAACTGGGCCCTCTCCCTCTGGCTTGCTGAGTGCACTTGGCACAGGGTACTTTGCCTGTGCCAGTGTGGCAGGGCCAGCTGGAGGGGCAGGGGAGGACAGTGGGGTCAGTGACCATGATGGCCAAGTGCCCTGTCAGCACTGTAATTAGCAGGCTTCTTCCCTCTCCCTTTCACTGTCACCCAGTGGAAAACTCCACCTCCATCAAGGAGAACTCATTACTGGTGAAACAGACGCTAATCAGATATTAGTTGTAACCATTAATGAAGAAGCTAATGAGGTGCTGCAATCCCCAGCGCTGACTGAAAGGAGTTAATCACATCTCACTGCTCAAAGGCCCATTAATCTGCATGCATGCTGATGTTTCCCATTCCTGTGCTTATTATAGGAAATAAAAACATTGTTCCAGCTTCATTTGCGTGCATCTGCTGGATCTCTCAGCTGAGCTGCAAAGCCACGTTGCAAAACCTGCAACTGGTGACAAGCAGTGGTGTTCCCTTGGCTCACAGGAGGCCATCACACTGTGCCCACAGCCACATAAAAGAGTGATTTCTCATTGCTCCTGGCTGTTGGTCTAAAATGTTATTCCAGCCCCTACAAGTAACAAGAACTGAAGAGCCACCAGTGTCCCAGGTGCATTCCTCCTGATGCAGCTCGTAGTTTTTTCAGCTGGTTTCCTGTCACTACTGCTAGTGGTGAGTATTAACCTCACCTGATTCAAGTGGGATCTCTGTGGGATGGATGACTAAATAGAAGCATCCAGCAACTGAGGTAGTTCAGTGTGGATTTCACCTAGATTTATTTCAGGTGTTGTTGGCAATACGTGCTCTCAGACTTCAGGAGATCCCCTGGAAACCAGAGGATTCTTTAAGCATCTACTTTATTTTAATCTGCTTGGAATGGGGCTGGTTTTATTCCTAGCACCCATATAGGTATACAGTTTCTGTGTAAACATATTTTCTGTGTTTTGGGTTGGTAGCTGTGGGAAGTGAGTGAGAGGCTGTGTGGGTACTTGGCTGCTGGCCAGGTTAAAATGACACCATGTGTGCCCAAAAGCATCACCAGCCTAATTCACTCCTGGCCTGTATTTCTATGGAACAAACAAATGGGTAAAACTACTTCTCTGCAAAAGGTTTTCTAGAACACACATTTGCTCTACTTTTATGCATCCTGTTTTCACCTTTAAATGTTTATTTCTATTTCCTTACTTACCTATTCAAATCAAACCCTGAAATGATAGAGCCTGTCAGCTTGCAGAATTTCTCCCTGCAGCCAACTCTTTGGTGTCCCCAGTGAAGGACCATCAGTCATTGGTCTCTCCCATTACTCTTTCCTGTGACTCCATCACAGCAGACAGGAGCTCTGTGCCTCATCAGCCTCTTGGGGAGCTTGCTCACACTTACACACCCTCTGATATCTGAATCCTTCAACATTTAAAGGAGAAAAAGGAGTTAAAATAGTGATGGGACAAGGGGGAAGAGGTTTAAATTAAAAGACCAGTGATTTAGATTAGATGTTATTAAGAAATTCTTTCCTGTGAGGGTGGTGAGGCCCTGGCACAGGCTGCCCAGAGAAGCTGTGGATTCCCCATCCCTGGAAGTGTCCAAGGCCAGGCTGGATGGGGCTCTGAGCAACCTGGTCTGGCAGCAGGAGTTCCTGCCAACAGAAGCAGGGTTGGAACTGGATGATCTTGAAGGTCCCTTCCAACCCAACCATGCTATGATTCTGTGATTGATTCTATGAAATAACTCTTTCCACATTTTCCACCCCATGAAACCCACTCTGGTGTTTGCACAGGCCAAAGTGGCCTCAAACTGGACACGTTTCAAAGCACAGCTCAGGTATGGCCAGGCCATTCCCACCCCCAGCCCCAGGCAGGGCTTCAGCTGGAGGAGCAATGTGCAGCTCTCCTGGATGGTGGCAGCTCTTTGGGGCCAGCCTCAGGAAAGCAAGGGGTGGAACACAAAAGTCCACATGGAGAGAAAGGGCCATAAGGGGCTCCTTGATGTAACACTTGATTTGGGGCATCCTTGGAGGAACACTGAGGTGCTGCAGGATGCAGTGTTTGTGGCACAGGATGCTTCCTCACTGACCTGGTGCCTGGGTGGGTGGGGAGGCCAGCTGGTGGGTTCTGTGTAACTCTAGAGTCTCTGATTATGTGGAAACAGTAACTATTGTGGAAAATGTCTTATTAGAAGTGTTAATGTCATGGGGACAGACAAACTCCCACATGGATATAATTATATTCTACCAGCCAAAGGTTACCTTAGAAACTACAAACTAAGGAGTAGAGCAACGTGGTGAATTTCCTACACGAGAAAATTTAACTGAAAGCACAGAGTTTTCCCTCTGCATACAAGTACCTGACCATGAAGAACTTTTTACTGTGTGAACTCTATTTTATTTCATGTTGCCTGAAGACAATAAACGTAATTAGATCGACTCCCTCAAATTCTATAGGAAAGACAAGGGAAAACAGATTTTTAAGGGTGGCAAGGGACTCCTTTGCCTTTTCATTCCTTGGGTTTAATTGCTATTCTGACTGTGAGCCATCAAAGGAACCCATGCCGTGAATGAAGCCATATAGTTCCCCTGTGGGTACTTCCTTTCATGGTATAAGCACAGTCCTTTGTCCAAGTCCTGTGGTCAGTCCATCTGTCTGCATGTTGCTGCTGTTGTTGCTGCATGTCTTACTAGTCTGAAGTGGTTTCCAGATTTTAATTTTATGCAAATTACTTTCCTGACAAAATCATTTCAGACCTGGAAGCTGCATTGCTTTGCACTTCTTGTGAGTGGACATGAAGCAAAACAATTTTCAGGAAAGCTGTTCCTTGGTGTTACTTTTCTTTGCTGAACATAAGAGAGGAGTAAATGCTTTGCATCTGCTCTGTGACTGGAACTCCTCAGACCCGTGTGCCTCTACTTGCCACTCATTTTCAACAAGTGTGATTCTGGCTGGGCTGTATCCATTAATGGTGGTTAATATCTCACTGATGCAGCACATCTAGAGCCTGGGTTGAAAAGCAAAGTGTGAAGTAGTTCTGTTTCTGAAGTAGTTTCTGAGAACTGATCCTCTGAACCTGATCCTCTGAAGGTCACACTGGACAGCAGCTCTTACTGTGACCATCTGACCTCTGCCTGTATCTGATCAGGAGCTCCCTGAGCTGGCCTCTGACAACTCCTTGAGCTCCTATCACTAAGCAACCAGGATGGCTGCATTTCAAAGGGCAGCTTGTATCACTGCCAGGCATCTACCCTACTCAGTCTCTTAAACAATGAAAGGAAAGAGCACATAAGGAAACTGAGTCATTGATGAGGCCCATGAGAAACAGCCAAGATAGAGTGTCCGCATCTAAAGCCATGGTGATGCAGATGCAGGTGTGCCCTGCTGAAGTGATACCTGATCAAGGGAATTCATCTCCTGGATGGGGTTCTTCTAATGGACAGCAAAGTCATCCATGACTAAAGTGCTTGTGTGATCATAGCAGGCACTTAAGACAGGGACCTGGGGTGGATCCTCAGATCTTAGCCAGGTCAGATAAGTTGAATCTTTCCTCAAGTTACTGATTTATAAGTCTGCCTTAATTTGCTTTATATATCTCCTAAATAGAGCACAGATCCATCAGGAGACCACAGGCATATGAAGTGCAATTTCTTTTCTCCAGAGAGGCCTAGACCTGCCATGAGAGCAGTGTGATGCCTGTGACCACAAGCAGCCTGGAACATGCCTGCAGAATCATAAGGGTTGGAGAAAACAGACTCTAAGATCATTGACTGACTGGATGGGTGTGAGGAAGTGGAATAAGCCTCTTTACACTGTTATGTGACAGAGGAGGTGCTAGGAGCTCATGAAAGTCCTGTGGAACAAAGAAGTGTACACAGAAACACTTTGGTTTGATTATAATAGAAAAATTTATTTTGATTCATATCATACTGAAAAATTAAATAAATAAAATGCCAATGAATGACTGTGACTCCCCACCATTAGAGAAAAAAAAGCATAATTGATTGTGTAGTCAGAGAAAAATACAGAGAAAATCTGGTACTGGGAGGGAAAAAGTGCTCAAGAGATTTGGCTTTGGTAAAAAACATAACACACTCAAGGAGTGCTTCAGAGATTTTGCAGTGGTGGTAAATACAGTCCAAGAGTTTGAAGCCTTGACATGTTGTTAAATGGTTTCCTTGGTTCTTTTAAACCAAATAAACCCAAAAAGTTTCTAGAAGGAAAACAGTCTTCAACAATGGCAGTGGAAATTAATTCTTCCCTCAGCATCATTTGTTGGTATCTCCTGATTCTGAAGGCTACTGAAAGAGCAGCAAAATTGTGGAGGAACTGAGACAAGGATCTAACACAAGTCAGCTGCCTTAAGGGCTCTAGAAAAAGTTCTCCTGGAATAGAAATGTGATGGCACAGACTATTCCTCATCCTACACCTGGAGAGATTCACTCTACTCAGCTTACACTCTGAAAAATGGACATCAGTGGTACACAGTTACTGCTTGCTGTTGGCAACAAAATTAAATGGGAATTGCAGCTTATTCCATGATGAAGACACTAAATGTATCTGCATGTATGATCCATGAGGTTTTGTATGTGCTGTCAGAGGCAGAATGTTCACAGGAAAATGGAATTTTTATTAGAACAGCAAAAGGAAACTTTCAGAACAACACAGACTAGAATATAGCTGGCTTCTTTTTTCACTGTTTTTGATTCCAAATTGACCCCTATGATAAAAAAAAATCATTAAGGGGATAAACTACCATGAGTTTTCTTCCAGGTCTTTCTAAAAATGACTTAAAGAGCAGTCAATGTTTCTGAATTACTAATATTTGTCCATGAGAAAAAAAAAGTATTTGAAGTTCCAAAATCCAGCCAAACTGTGAAGTTATCACTGGCATCTTTCATGTAGTCTTTTGCCTCCTAAACTTGCTTTGTTTGTATTACTGCAGCACCTCACCAGAAGCATATTGATTAACAACAATTTAAACAAACAGGAATGTTCAAAGCAAAGGAGCAAACGTGGTTCAGGTAGTAATGCTTCATTCTTTTACAAAAGACGTGGAGCAGACAGTGAGCCCATCAAATCTGCTGTGCCTGTGACATGCAGGTGAGTTCTGCTGGCCACCATGCTGGGAAATGGCTTCTTGACATGAGGATCATCAACAGGTCTCATCATGAGAGAAACTGTGGTGAGATGTGAAAATCCTGCCCTTTCTGTATTGCTGAACTGAAGGGTCACAAGGCTGAGAGAGCTCGATTCCCCATGCAGACATTTGGCATCCTTGGTTCAGAAATACTCACGTGGGTAATGCAGTTCATGTTGGTGAGCGGTGCTGTGGCCCAGAATTCCAGCTGACCATAACATTGTGCCATGTACTGCTGCCTTGGAGGGCACCTCACTGGCACCAGCTGGTGCAGAAAGACAAGGGGAGAAATCCTGGGTGAAGCACATCAGTGCTGAAGGGTTTTCACCGACCTCAGATGCTCATCTGCTTGGCCACTCTGCCACAACTGCTGCATAGAGAGGAGACGTTCAGATGATTTGCCATAAACTCCAACCCATGTGATACATTAAAAATTAAATGTCATTTTTCCCAAGCCTGATCAAAAGTCCCTTGAAGTTGGTGGCAAGAACTCCTCTGGCTTCCCCAAGGCTGAAAGTGGGTCAATAACTCATGAGTCCTATTTTCATGATATCAGGAAGAAAAGACCACTGTTTTCCATTGTTCGCTGCCTAACTTGGATTTATACTTTAACTGTCCTTGAGGCTTTAATGCGTTGATTCCAGCAAAAATCTGTGGATATAAAATCTCCACTGAAACTTCCCCTCCTCTCACTGCCTAGAGGTACTGACATCCTCCAGATGATAAATTCATTCCTCCAGAGATGCACATGATTTTGAAATCTGTCTTATGCTCTAAGATCAGTTTGTACAAATTGTGTCTTTGCAGATGCTGCTAAAGAACAAATATTCTTAGTGTATTACTAGTTGATATCCCAACCCATGATTTCTTTTCCATTTCAAATAGAGGCCTTGTAAAGAGATACCACATTTTAATTTTTTAAAAAAAATTAAGAAGAAAATTTTCTTGGGGCATTTGAATATTTTCCCCATAAAAAAAGGTAAAAGCTACCTTTAAAAATTGTCTTGTTTGCGTTTGTTCAAATGCAATGTGGGAGTTGTTATTATTGGTTTTGACTACAAAAACATACCAGACAGAGGCTAAACTTTGGTTAATTTTCCCCCCTTTTATAAAAAAGTTTAATTTAGATTTGTCATCTTAAAAAAAAAAAAATCACATCTGTTGCACAATTATAAAAGGCACATATAAATGACTTGAAAAAAGTCCACTTTCCAATCTCAAACTGATTAAATTAGAAAAAAAAAAGTCCAAAGTATTTTCCACCAAAAAAGAACAAAAATTACATATAACCAAACGAGACAGACAAGCGGCTAAAAAGGCCATTTTTTTCCTGGAGTTTTCAGTATTAATTTTTCCATCATTATGGCTGTGTAGGAGGCAATATTAAATAATACATGAGACAATTTCATATATTCTAGACACTACCAATGCAAAATGAGGCAATGGTTGAAATAGTTACTACTCCAGGCAACTTCATCATGTTTTCCCTTAATACAGCATGGAAACAGAAGTAATAGAGAAGAGAGAAGACATGGTTGAAAAAGAAGATCAACAGCAGAAGTGAATTCATTTCTTTGAGGTAATCCTTAGTATGATGTTCACAGCTGCCTTAATGAGTCTAAAGTCCCAAAAGTCATTTTCACTCTTCTTCAAGGATCTCCTGCCTTGCTGGCAGAGAGGACGGACACACAGACAGCAGTTCCTGTGCCCTGGTCTCCCCTGATTGCAACAGGCAGATCTTTCATCAGTAATTCAAGAATCAAGCCATAGAGCCTAAGTAGAGATTAATTTATTCCCACAAGTGATTGATAGCTCCCAGCTCTCCGTAGACAGGAAATCATGTGCAGTTGGAAGCCGGTCCTTGGCCTCATTCCCTGCAGTGTGAGATGCTCCAAATCCACCGCAGATCCACGCATTCAACCCTGGCTGGTGCCCAGATCATCTTCACTGAGCTTTGTTCTGCTGCATGCTGGAAACTGCAGCCCCCACTTGTTCCTGTGGCCAGGGTCATCTGCCCTTGAAAAATTTTATTTTTTCAATGGAGGCAAGAGTCAAAGTTATATTGAACTCAAAATCCCCATCATGGACGCCTGTCTTGCGAAAAGCCCCACCCGAAGTGTTGTTTTCCCAGTAATGGTGCCAGTGTCCTCTGCTGTCTGCTCCAAAGCCATACACATCCACCTAGGGTGCAAGGGAGAACTACTGTTATTGACTGGAAAGCAATTGCTCTTCATCTAAGTGCTGAAGAAACTCTTTATTCTCACTGAGGTCCTCAGTGGTGTCCCAAGCTCTTCTGCTGCATGACATGACCACAGAGAAACAGCCCAAGGCCTGCCCAAAGCATGTGGCATCCTAAGCTATGCCAAGACACCACCAGACCTGAACTCAGAGGGAAAAGGAGATTTCTATCCATTAATTCTGGTTTAGCAATATGAAAATGCATTCCTATCCCTTGAGCATGGTTGACCTCAAGAGGTCAGTGGCTTGGGATGGGAATCTCCTCTTTAGCTGACATAAGCCACAAAGAGTGGAAAAAATTTGGTTTGGTGCTGGTCTTCCAAATAATGACCCATGTTGACCACACTTACATGCTTGATTATATGATATTTGCAGTTACTTCAGAGACAGATGGATTTTATGTTCTTTGCACGTGTATCCATCTACAGCCTCGACTCTCCCAAAGGCTCGTTTGTTGATGATGGTGAAAGTCCAAACATCACAGCTGATTTATTTAAACTGAGAGTGGTGATATGTCTGGCTGGATTTGAATGGGTCATAGCCAAAAAACAAGCTCCCTAAACCATTCACACCCAGGCCCACTCAAATATGAGCTGGTTTTAAGTCACTTTTGGTAATGTCAGAGCCCTGGTCATTGCCTGCTTACCAGAAAACAGGCTCCACCCAATCTGCTGTGACTGTGATAAGAGTTTCTTCCGGTATCTTTAGGAGTATTTCCATCACCTCTCCAAGAAACTCAGGCCTGGGTGACCAAAACTCTTTTCACCAGCAGATGTGTGTCCAAGACAGGGATTCTGCCAGCAAAGTGAGGTTTATCCCCCACACTGACAAGCTCAGGTTTGCAGGATTTTGTAGAGCTAACCTGGCCTTAGAGCTAACCTCTAACTAGCTGAGTCTCCAGTCACCTTGGAGTACCTCACATCACTTGAATCAGGGAACCTCCCCAAGTAACTGCTGGAACAAAGGCATTTTCTATAACCTACTATAAAAACCCAGAAGCCTGAGTTTGAAAATACAGTGAGGCAAACAGTAATTGAAGCTTTCACTAGCAAGATGGGCACAGATACCATTCATGTTTAGATGTCTTTTGATACCAGCTGGGATCTCTGTTTATGTTTAATTATATTCTCCTGGAATGCATTGTAAACCCTATGACTTGATGACATTACAAAAATGCATCACAGTCAGTTGAGTGTGTCTGCATGTTTCTGAGGAGTCTGCTTATGTTTGAAGAGGTAGATGGCAGAGAAAGTGGAGAGGGAGAAACAGGCTGATTGGGTGGCCAGGGTTGTTCCTGGCTCTTCAGTGTGAAATGTCCTGATTTTTTATCCATATATCCAAACACAGACAGACCTTACCTCATCGCATACATGGAGAGCAAACATCAAAGACAGAAGGCCTGTGGAGGGGTATCTCCCATGATGCTCAAGCCAGTTTTCATAGATGTATTTCATAAAAGCTGGATTATAAACCAGGATCTAGGCAAAATTGGAGAGAAAAACTCATTAGTAAAATACCCTGGGAAAAAAACAATGGTAGCACATCATTCCTAAAGGACACGGGGGTAGGAGAGTGGGTAAGAAAGGAATAATAGTTATTCGTTGAGGACATATGGAAGGGAAAAATAAGTCTCATATTAAGTGCATTCAGGAATATTTCCCATGTGCAATTATACATGAATAGCCCTTCCTTGGTCTTGATACTCCTCCTGCTTACAGTAATGTAAAATCCTGAAGATTCCTGTTGAAACCAATGGGTATGAAACAGCACAAAGGAGATGGAAATCAGGCATTAGCCATTCAACTCTCCCTGCAGCACCCTGCAGGTGAGCTCTGGGGAGTTGGAGTCCTGAAAAAGGCAACCATGAAATGCCATGACACATTTCATAGAACCATAGATTAATTTAGGTTGGAAAAGACCCCTAAGAACATCAGTCCAACTGTAATTTGAGCGTGAACAGAGGAGCAATTCCCTCTTCCACACAATATGCCAGCCACGTCTTGGTATCTCTGTAAGTACAGATCTAAGGAAACCAAGGGCCCAATGTAAACTATCAGGAAGCCTATCAGGTCATGTAAGCTTCTTTTATCCTGTTTCCTAAACATGCTGTTTTCTACGCTGTATACTTTTTTCTTACAAGACATAAAATGCATTTGTTTATCTCACAGAGGTCATCTCACAGAGAGCAGTTAAGATAAGAACTGAGGGTACAGTAAATCCAAGGACTGGTGGGAGCCCCTGGTTTCAATCCCCTCCCCTGAACGAGTCAGAGGCTTTTCCCTTCATGCTGTGTTTGTAATTAGAGTGACAGCATTTCAGTGCTATCTGGTTAGCTGCAAGGCTTTTCCTTTTACAAAGTCAGAGGTTAATTGCTGATGTTGCATCTGTGTGTAATCTCTTCTTGCAGGGTGTTTTGCACTGTACAGTGTGGGAAGAAATAGAAGCTTCTCTCATGCTCAGCAAGCTGCTACAGATCAACATACCCTGGGCTGCTGCCACTCAGCTGTGATGTGAGTTTAGCCACCTGCCCTGGTGCTTCTCACAGGGGTTTTGTAGAGGTTGTCATGTACCTCACAACAGGTAAGGATGAGCCACGGGATTATTTAATACACCCTAGAGGTCCATGGTTTGAAGCAAAGGAAAATAAAGTGATACTAGTTCAGGGTCTCACTTGAAGCCTTTGGCAAAACCTGGCCTCTTGAACGAAAGGTGTGTGCTTTAATTTGTAATTTTAATGTTCTGGGTCTAATGTCATACTTTAACAGCCCTTGATCCACTAGATGCCTGTACTTTTGAAAATCTGTCTCTCCAAAGACTGAGAGAATGAGACCTTTATTTTTCTGGAAGCTCCATGGAAGAGGTTCTTCCACACAGCCTGCCTTGGTTATGTCCTCAAACCATGCAGCTGTAACAGAAGTCTTTGCACAGTGGCTAAAGTTCCAACATGGGAATTGGGATTTCCCGTGGGAAATCCTGCCTCCAGCCTGTCCCTGTGCAAAGCAGGGAGTGTTCCCTGGCCTGTGCTCTCATGCAAACTGTGCTTGAACATTGCCTGTGAGACCTGTAACACATCTGGAGGAAAACCTTTCTGGACTTGGCCTGAGCTCAGCCTCCAAGCTCATTTAATTGGGTACAGGTAATTATTGCAGTTGTGGGTCAAGAGCCTACCACCAGGAATTCTCCATAGACTTGGAAACACACAGCTTTATTTGTTCAGAGTTCACTTAGCTCCTTATTACAAGGAACTGACTGGGGAGTGAGAAACATCCTTGGTGTTCAAATATTAAAATTATTTTAAAAAGACTCCCAAATTCTCTCCTCTGTGTCATTACACACAAATGACTGCAACGAGTGGGAATAGAGCAATTGCTGTGGAGGACAATGTTGCACTTTTAATGTCCCTGAGCAGCACCAGAGGAAGTGATGCAACCTTCAGAACAGTGTTCATGCAATGGCATAGCCAAAAAAGCAATTTCTTTCCAACCACAATTATTTAGTGGTTGATCTATGGCCTAAATGGCACACAGGAGCCAAATTTTTAGCTTAGCTGAGCTTTGTAAAGTGCCTGTATTTTGGTTGCAACTTTTTATGAATGTCAAGGGCTTGCTTGGATTCTTGCAGCCTCCCAGAGAAGCAAAAGACCTACAAATAAATTAGCAGAACAAATCCAAAAACCAGCATTGCTCACCTTTTCTTTTTTGACTTTGATTTTCCGTGGAACTGGAACATATGTGCTGTTAGAGAAAAAAGAAAAACAGCACCATGATAAATAACTCCAAATGTAATTCCAAAGAAAGAATATTCTTCATGAACAGTAATAAATTCAAATTATTCAAAAGTAGTAAAATTCAAGCAGTTGTTGTAAAATGAGGCTGCAATTAAGTAACACAGCAGGAAAAGAACTGAGCTGTCACTGAAGCAGTTTTATAGGAAACCATTACGTTCTTAAATATTCAAGTTAATTATTGGCAGTAGGACACCAAAGATTTGGTTGAGAATACACTGTAGAGTCAATACTACGTGGAGCTCGAGACTTCTAATTCTTGGATCATTATTGTTGCAGTCTTTTTGATGATGGGAAAGACTTTCCATTTAATTTCTTGGCAGAAAAACCTTCTCCCAGCAGGGGGAGACTTTTCCTCTCCTAATACTCAGAGTCGGTGGCAGCTGAGTTCACCAGTTCTGTGGTTATATGAAACTCGGGCATTCCCAGGACACAGCCCCTCATCAAAAAGCTATTTCCCTCCTCCCCAGAGCGATCCTGAAGGCTTCCTGCAGTTTCCAGCTTAAAATTTCCAAGTTACACCTTATGACTGGGTTGAAATCACGAGTCTTGTCTTGAAAATGAAAAAAACTTTTATTCCCCATATCTCATGTACAGTGTGTGCTGGCATTGCACAGCTCATCACGAGTGCTCTAAGAAAAAATCCTCCTGGGTTTGTTTCATGTGAAAAAATTCTGGTGAGCTGGCCTCATAATTGGAGTATAACCCAAAATACATCCCAGATGCTTTTTAGATGGGTTGTGGTAAATCACCAAAGCCTTCCATTAGTTCAGTCTCAGTGTTTTCACTTGGGTTTTGGTAATGACAAGGTTCCTGTCATTAAGGTTTTATTTTCTTTGAACTGTGGAGCATCATCACTTTTAAAACTTAGTCTAAATCTTCCCAAACAAGTGGTGACCTGGCAAGGTTCTTCTGACAGGCAATCCCTGCTCTGGGATAGAGGCAGTGACAGAGGTGATGGGTGGTTCCAACCCTCCTAAGAGGTGATGCTACTGGGGAAAGGGACACTCATGCAGACTCCTCTATCTGATCTCAGCAAATATGCCCCTGCAGCTGCAGCCTGTGCCTGACCTTGACCAGGAAATCAGTAAACACAGTCTTGGTGATCCCATGTCCTTTTTGTGCTTATGAAGACAAAAAGGGCTTCTTTGTTGGAAGAATCTCCTCAATATAAAAAATAAACAGTCAATCTTGTCCAAAAAGGTGATGTGGAGGAAACAAGAGGGCTATATTTCATGAAGAGATGTAGAAGAAGACCAAAGAGACAGGCATGCAGTGTTCAAGACAATACTTGTGGACATCTCTGGTCTAACCAGGAGACTGCTGTAGCTCTTGTCAGATGACATGTTAGTCCTTTTAATCAAGGGCTATTTCATTCTCTCAGAAGAAATACCCAAGCCCTGCTGTCGTGTGGCTGCAGAATTTCCTAAAACCACACAAGATACTGGCACTCTGATCAAGACTTTTGCTCTCATGGTCACGTAAAACCTGGGCTGAGGGACCCTGGAAGTGCCACACAGGAGTGGGACAGAGTGACATCTGTGATGAAGTTAACACATCACCTGGGAAACATCTTCCATGAGCCACTTTGCAGGACTCTAGTGAACTCTGTCATTGTTGCTGGCCACCTTGTACAAGACATTTACTGAAACCTCAGCCCGGGATGTGCAACATGTTAAGGAATGCCAAACTAAGTGGAGTTTCTTTCACCATGCAGATTCCTGAAAGACTTGCAAGTGAAGGCAACCAGGGTAAATATATGGCTGATGAGGGCCTGAAAGTTTCCTATCCCAGAAAAGGCATTTCTTAGACTTTTCTGGAAAAATGCTCAGTCTTAGAGAGATGTTTTTAGATGGAAATACATCAGTTAAATGGGACTGAGAATGTCTGAGAGAATCACTTAGCTATCAACTGAAGCTAATATTAAGGCAATCTGCAGTTTGGCTTTTGTTTTGAAATGTAAAAATTGCAAGAATTATGATAATACTAAGAGGAGAGTATGTTTAACTCACAGGTATTGTGTTTTAAGAAATTCTTTCATTTGGATGAAATATAGAAAATTAAACACTGTGTAAAAGTCTAACCAATACAGGATGCTTATCTTTTTTCAGCTATGAGTACACTTGGGTTCTTGTTAGCCTAAACTCAGCTGACACTATGCAGCCTGTGCACATGGAACAATGCCCAAGCAGACTGGGGTAAGGAGATAAGTACTTCTTCCTTTCTAAAATACTGACTTTCAAATGTGTTTTATTTTTATTTCATGCCTTTTCCTCTTTGAAAATGTGCACTCAACAATTTCCTTATACCCATTATCTGACCCTGTGTGTTTAATGCATGCTCATAGTTTAATTCTACAAGGCTAAAATTATGCTACACACATTGCTGTGATTTGTATGCTTATGATTTTCTGCTTTTATTATTCCAGCTTGTTAATTATGCAATTTCCCTGCTTTGAGTATGGCAAAAATGTTAAAATAGTGGTATTTCTTTCATGTGGTTAAATACTCACACGCTAATTTATACCAGATATATGGGTTTACCAAGCCCATGTATACAATCCAATTATAAATATATAATATATCCTGTAATTTATTAAGCAAAGATGTTTTCCCTTTCATGTGCTGTGGTCAACCAGCCTTCCTAACAAGCTAAGGGCTCACCTGAAATCAGAGCAGACCTCAGAGTTCAGTAAGTACCAAGAGCTTTCTCCTGGGAGAGGGGCAGGCAGTGGACCTGCCTGAAAAAGGTGTGTCCATGTCAATTATAGAACAATATAATCATTTAGGTTGGAAAGACCTATAAGAACATTGAGTTCAACAGTTTACCCAGCTGTGCCAAGTCATCACTAAACCATGTCCCTAAGTGCCACACCTAAACATCTTTCAATTCCCTTCAGGGATGGTGACTTCCACCACTCCCATGAGCAGCCTGTTCCAGTGTTTGACAACTCTTTTAGTGAAAGAATTGTTTATAATATTCAATCTAAAACCCCCACGTGAAACTTGAGGTCATTTCCTCTTTTTCTGTCACGTGTTACTTGAGAGAAGAGACTGACCCCCACCTGGCTCCAGCCTCCTTCCAGGGAGTTGTAGAGAGCAATAAGGTCCCCCTTGAGCTTTCTTTTCTCCAGGCTGAACACGCCCAGCTCCCTCAGCTGCTCCTCATCAGACCTGTGCTTCAGACCCTTCCCCAGATCCACTGCTTTTACCTGGATGTGCTCCTGCACCTCAATGACTTTCTTGGAGTGATTGGTACACTCTTCTAAGTGTGCTGAATTTTCCAAGTTATGAGTGTGTCTTGAAGACTTTTTTTTTTCAAGACTAGTTATGACTGTGTTTATTAAATGGTGGTGATGAAAAAGGTAAAAGGAAGCTAACACAGATTTGTTACAAGTTAAGGGAATCTTAATAAGAAATGAAAAGAATCTAAATGCATCTACAAAGAGAGAAAAGAAAATGAAGAGAAGAAATAAAACTTTATTTGTTTTTACATCAAAGAGTTTTAGTTAAAATTGCAAAGTAGGCCTTATGCCCAGTCAACACCCCAGACACACTTTTCCAAGTTTAAATCTTCTGAGATTTTGAAATTGGGAAAAAAGTTCAAATATCTTGAAATATTTCTCCCTGGAGTAAAGCAATCTGATCTGCTCTTGCTGTCTGTGTGTAGCAGAGTGTCACCAAGGCTGTGGTTTTACCTCCAGCAGATAACCTCACACACAGTACAAATGCCATGTATTTCATTCTCTGCATTAGGAAAAGCCAGTTTACAGGAAGGAAGAGAATCTGCTAGCAGGCTTCCAGAAGAAACATGCATTTTGATCACATTTCTAATTCTGGTGCTGCCATAAATGTATCAAGCAGGAGACAACCTTTACTTCTGACAGCACTCAAAAAAGAACCAGAGAATAAATTCCAGTGTGTCCCATTATTGCCAAGTAGAACTCTTGAATTTAAGGCTAAGACATGCAGGTGACACACAAAACATTGTTTCCTCTGCACAGTTCTCAGTCATGTTCCACCAGGAAAGACAGACTAAACTCCTGACAAACCTTTCCAGGGGAGCCTGTCCTGTGGATGGGGCACTGAGTGCTGTGGTCTGCATCTGCTCTCACTGCCCCAGGTGAGCAACCTGCACACCCCTCTCTGCCTCCTTGTCCTCTTCTGCAAGTGTACTGACTCCCAAGGAACCAGACAGGAGGAAGGATGAGCAGAAGCTCAAAATGAGGCACTGAATCCCAAAGCTCAGGAGGCTTTTGATCAAAGTGGTCAACTCCACCAGCAAAACCTCCCCTTCTCATTTCTCTCAGACCACTGAGGATGTCAGGGACTGGAACTTGATCTTTGCCTCAACAACCACATCATAACATTAAGCTTTTCTTAGAAATCAAGTGCTTAGGGCTGAACTCTGACTTGAGAGGGTTTGGAAGGCATGCCTAGGCCTTATCAGAAGCAGAGATTTGTCCCACACAGGCTATTATCTCCTACAGCAACATGAACTCCCACCCCTTGTGCCTGCCCTTACTCACAAGTTGATGGTGCCTGTGGTGAGAGCAGTGACAACCCAGCGCAGGTCCAGGGTTTTGAAGGGGATCAGGATCATGCTCACATTTTCTGCCAGCTCTTTGTAGCTCTCAGGATAAACAAAGTGGTGAGTGGTCTTGCTCCCAACATCTGATTCGTAGCCAGCAGTGGGGGCACGGTTCATTCTGCAGCCCAAAAGCAAGAATTGAGACAGGAGAGAAATTAGGTGAATACAAACACATGGGAACCATCACTAAGTCATCTGCTTGAGGTGCAGGAGCATGCTCCCATGGCTAAGGGAGTGCTGTATGCAGGGTCTTCAGACAGCCCTGACAGGTTGTAGGGATCCTCAGGCAAGCTGGAATGATCATAACCCATGTGGTTAAACAGCAAATGAATGCTCAGCTTCAGTGTGGAGTTCCTTGGACTGAACAGGAGTGTCTACCAAGCAGGTGTGTCTCTGAGTGCATCCCTGAATTCCCTTTACAGTCAGCAGACAGCTGATCAAAAGAGTGGTGAATCCATGAGGACACATCTCACTTCATCCTAAAGCTGCACCCTCCAACTGGTGAGAAAAACATTGCCCTGAGGTGCATCAGCTTGACTCTTGCAGTTCCATTTCCCCCCATCTATACAGGTGTATTTGAATGTTTATGGCAAGGTAATAAACCATGTTATGTGTGACAAGAAGCAGCAAATCTTCCTTATGGTTCTGCCATGAAAAGGCATCACAGCCACAGTGACAAATACAGAACCTGCTGCTGACCCTTCATTTACTCAAACCTTACTTTTACTCTGCAGTGTGTCCTCCAGGGCCAAAGATACTCAGGGTCTCTCTGCACACATGTGGGGGGCTTTAGGTAGCCCTGGAGTCAGTGCACAGAGATCTGCCCAGGGCCACCAGGGCTCAGTCAGGATGTGTTGGCCAAACAGGGCTACCCTACCTTATGCTGGATGTATCAGAGTCACAGAATCACAGAACATTCAGAGCTGGAAGGGACACACAAGGATCACAGAATCCAACTCTCAAATGAACAGCCAATACAGGGAACAGAGAGGGGGTTTCTGAACTCAGGACTGCAGGAATGCCTCTGTGCCCATGTTCACTCCTGAAAGCCAATCTGGGAACTCATCAGCAATTCTCTCCCTGATGCTTTAGCTCATCAATGGCAGAGATTTGCATATTTCTGTGGTGCAGCACAGTGCACTTTAGGGATCCCCAAAGCAACTTGCATGAATCCATGGTGCTGTGCAATACCATGGAGAAACCCCCCAGTTGTCTCTCAGCAAAATGTTTTTATTCTGCAATGACATTAGCTCAGCTCCTGGCAGAAGCACAGGGAAGACAAGGAAGGATGTAGCTGACGAGGTAATGAGGAGCATCACACATTGCCAGACAACATGCTGCCCTGGCTGCTGATAACAGGAAAGGCAAAATCTGTTTATCAAGTCTATGCCAGGCTGTGTTATTGCAGTTCTCCCCCAGGTGAACTACTTAAGTTTCTTTTAAGTCCCTTCAAGGGAGTTATTAGCATAGTCAGAATATCCTGCCAGCCTGTGTGGATTTGTTATTGAGTTCCTGGTTACTGGCTTCCCTGCCAGCAACCCACACCACACTGTGCAGAAATACTAGAAAAGCATGGGACTTTCTGTGTTTTGTCTTGAGATTAGGCAGTCAAAGGTGTAAAACCTGGGGGTTTCTTTCCATCAAGACAAAGACAAGGGTGACATCTTGGTTATCTTACAACCTGCCCTCAGGTCTGTGCACCTTTCCTACCACCCGAGGTGGGGCTGCTGGTGCCATGTGGCAGAAGGCAGCACTCCCACCCAGTCTCAGCAGGAAGGCCAGAGCAGGAACTTCCTTCTGTCATGAAAGTAGATAGTTCCACAAATAGAAGTGGGCTGGAATGTGCTGTTTGGAAGGAAAGGTGCTCCCTCAGACTCCCTGGCTCTCCCCTGCACTTGGCTGTATTGCCAGAGCACGTGGAAGTGACTTTCAGGTGACCAGAGATTTTGTGTTTGATGGACAGAGGGGTCGGCTTCTCTGCACAATTGCCACAGTGAATCCTAAAACCTTGTGCAATCCTTTCAGATCTGGCTTAGGATTGCTGAAATATAAATCTGAGACTAGAAGATTCACTAAGCCATCGAGAGTTTTGCCCATGCCAAGCTATGGGATGGGCAGGGCCTCAGAGCAGAAACATGCACCCGAGTGAGTTACTCTTTAGTTACTACTACCAGCTTTTGAGTCTAGCAAAGCCTTTACTGCATGAAATGTAGCCCAGGCAATATAAGGAAGTCCACACAGGAATGGGGCTGTCTCCACAGGGAGGGACACAGATTTAAGCATGAATGCACCACAGCTTCCCACATTTGCAGCTGCCCCATGTTTACAACCTGTAGGAATAATGTTGAGGGCTCTCCCCTTCTCTTCATGGATCTGAAGGCCAGGTTGGATGTCTCTGCCTTTGAGGAGGTACTTTTGTCAGGGAGCAAGACATGCAACTGCAGGCAGCAACTCCTGATGTGATTTGTGAAGATTTAGATGTCACCTGAAGACTCTATGCCATGTTCAAGCCACATCAGAAGCCAAGGTGGCTTAACAGTTCAAACAGTGTTGATCTTCTGTTGATTTACTCTTGACTTCAGTGCACAGCTTCTTGCAAAAGGTTTTGTTGCTTACAGAGTATAATCCCACATGTGTCATTTTCAATAGCAAGCCTTCCCTTTCTGCCCTTTATTGCTCTCCAAAGTGTACTGTGCTGGCAGCTGTGGTGTGAAAGGCAGACGACATCCTGGAGATTAACTTAGTCCAGATATTTTGGCTGCCCTCTGAGTGATGAGCTCTGCTTACCTAGTTCCTGCTTGCCTTTCAGTGGGATAAAGTAGCCGACCTTGCTGCCACGAAAGGGAGAGGCAATGAGATCTCTTACAAATTACCAGCAGCCAAACAGGTGATTCCTGTCCACTGAAAAGTGGCTTTGGCTTCCCCACCTCACCACTGCTTAAGAATGAACCAATGCAAGAAGGTAAAATCTAATAAAGTCAATTAAATGTCTAAAAGGTCACTTGTGAGCACTGGCTGCAGACATAACTTTTACTCATAAGTGCAAATTTTTTTCTTCTATATTTTTTAACACAGGCAATTATAGATTGTCCAGAATAAGGTACAGTATCAATACATATTAATGCCTTTTTTTTTTTCCAAGCTAAAGCATGAGGTCCTATCTCGAATGCACACAGTTTATGTCCCTGGAACTTAGACTTGATTTAAGTACCAGGTTTCACTAAATAAACAATTAAGTCTTGTTTACTCACTTGTCCCCCCGCAAATACCAGTGAATTTTAGACACAAAGGTATCTGGAGCTGAGGTGGGTTTTACTCACCTGAGCACAAAGTCATGGGAGTCGATGTCCTGGCCGTACTGAGACTGCCGGAGGTTGCCCGAGTTGCCGACGACGGCGCAGCGCCTGCAGGCGTAGGAGCCCCGCTCCTGCAGCGGGTCCCCGTCCCCAGGGATGACCCCAAACAGCTCTGTCAGAGTGGCATTCAAGCTCTTAGGAGCTTTCTCTCCTTGCAGTTTCTGTTAGGGAGAAAAATCACTCCAGGTTACCAACACAGGCAGCTTTTTCTGTGAGCTAGAGGTGGCTTCAAATGTCTCCTCAAAGCCCATTCCTGCATCTACCTACCGATACGGCCTTCTGCAGTGCAAGGCGCTGGGTTGGGAGCCAAAGCACGAAAAAAATCAAGTGGAAAACCCCTTAACTTTTTAAACTTGGCTTCCTTTTTCTCCTCCTTCTCCTCAGAGTCACACACTTCCTCAGTCTCTATCTAGCCATGACAGAACAGATCAAGCATTTTCCCCAAGGCTGGCCTTAGCAGAATAAATGTTTCTCCAGTGTCCGTAAGCTTAAATCCACTCTGGGTCAGGTATCTTCTGCTAGGTCATGTATAAAATTTCTTTTTACTCTCCAAAAAAGGACAGAAAAGTCTCAGGGAAGTTGATGGAAGACAGAAGTGACTGATATCCCGTCCACAAATTTTGGCATACACCAGGAGTGGGAGAGGGAGCTGGGAAGTGAACTGTGGAGAAACCAGCTGCCCATGCAATAAGAAACTGTAGTAGAATTAGCCCTGAGGGCTGGAGATGTAAAATCATCGAAAAAAAGTCTCCAGGATGAAGAAAGCCACCCGGACCTTGGTCATTGTGTCTGTTGCCATGGAGGGAAACTGTTCTGTGGCAGCTCTGTGGTGCATGGTGGAAACAATGGCTGCACTGGCAAGGTACAGGCAAGGTGCAGGGCGGGTGATGGTCAGACACTCCCGTTCTGGGGCTCAGCTCTCTGGGGTTTCCTGAAGAGGCTGGGAGTGCTGGCAGGCTCACAAACAGCACTGCCCACCCTCGTGGTGCCACTTGCTTCCAAGCTCACAAAGGGAGAACGGCTCCAGCACAAAACGGGCCAAAAAGGCTCTGGCTTGCTCTGCCAGCCCAGGGCATGGAAAGACAGGGAGGGAGAGCAGAGAAACACCTTTTCCCACCACTCCCAGGAATGGCCTGGCGTAATTTGGCTTTAGTTTCCCATGAATTTCCCTTGACTGCACCAGGAACTGTTAATTTGTTCCGGTATCTCCCTCTCTCACACAAACACAAACAGGTGCAGCACTGTAAGTTTTGTTTAAATTCCATGCTGTCTTTTTGAAGGACCTTATTTGCACTGAAATGAACAACAGGTCTCTGTAGCTCAGAGCTACAGGATGACACTGAGGCCAAGAATGTGAAACAAAGAAGACAAAGAAATGTTGCATACACAGACTTAATCTTACTACTAATCCTTCCTAATCTATACACTTGTATATGGACTGCACAAGGTTGATTAGGGTGCAAGGTAATTAGGATGACCAGACAAGCACTGTAATTGTGACCATGTGACTCACTATTCAGTGCAAGGCTCAATTATATAAATAAAAAAGTTCATCTTCTAAATTTGTGTGTGATGCAACAAACACATGGCCACATATCTAAACTCTTGTGTGCTCTTTATGAATCCAATCTAACCTGGTCTTACTCCAAATATGAGAAAAACAATGTTAGAAAACCTGCAGCCCTCAAAATAATTAGAGACTTCATAGATGTCACAGTGTAGTACAGGTGTATTATGTAGTAAAATACAACCTTTTTGAAAAAAGGAATTTATTTTGAGTTATTTGAACACACATTAGCATACACCCAGATACACTTTCTCTCTGTAAAGATGAGCTGACTCCTAAATGTCTTTAAGAAATGAAAAGGAAAGCCACCAAAATCTTATTCTTGAACTAATTTTGCCTGAGAAAATTCAGAAGAGGAAGGTAATTTTCAGAAAATTTTAAGTACCTGGGTGCCCTTTTTAAGTAAAATTTTCTTTTCATCCAGAATGATAGCATCAGAAAAGGACCTGGAATATTGATGCATTTTTGCTGCATTAAAATGGTAAGAAACATCTTGGATAGGCTCCTCCATCCTGTTATGTTTCTCTCTAGAGTAACTCTCCTGCAGCCAAGTTGAAACATGGGCACCAACCTGGAAGTTGGACACCATCACCCTACAATCTCTCTGTTGCACACAACTTCCATGTGAAAGACCATTCCTAATGTCAGAAATTCTCTCAGGGATCTCAAAGAGGGTGATGATCTCAGTGCACTGTGTGCTGAACATCCACACAATGAGACATCTGTCCTTAACTCCTTTTAAGTGCTCTGTTTTAATTTCCCAGTGATTATCTGATTGAACTGTACTTTTCAGGCCTGATTTTCTGTCAACACTGGTTGGTCCTTGATGTTTCAGCAAAGCAGAGAAGAGGAGGCAACAAAGCTGGTTAACTCCAAAGCATATTCAGCTTGTAAGTTCAGATTTAACATGCAGCCAGTTCCGTATTGCATAATGTTTGCTTGGCTTGACAAAAGACCATTTTAATAGCATCACAATTACAAGCCGATTATAGTTCACTTTCTCACACCAAATTTTTGTCCTGTTTTTTTGAGTATTGTTGTCTTTTTCTTTTTTTTCCCCTTATCAAGCTCCCACCCATGTGGCCTTTCCCATAAATCAGCAAAAGCACAGAGTGAAAATCTGTCCAAGCTGTGCAAGGCAGAGCCATAGCAGCACCATGTGTCTCTCCTGGAAGAGCATCCTCCCTCCAAGTGCTGTGAGATGTGTGACAGGGATATGTGTATGGATGCAGCTGTGAGAAGTGGCCTTAAATACATTGAAATACTTGACCCTGTGTCCTGAGTGAAGTGGCTGCTTTTCTCAGAAGCCTGTGCAAGTAATATGTGTGTCTAAAGAAGCAGTTTAACTTTCTGCCCAAGGCCATAAAGCATCTTAACCCACCTTGTGTCCACATATAAAATATAACTGGATTACTAAACAGGGCAGCTGCCCTCCATAAAATATTTGTGCGTCACTTGAGAGTCAACTCTTCACCTTAGGTTGTTAAAAACTGCACTTGGGAATTCAGATTTAGAAGTTTCCTGAATCATCTCTCACCCTTAGAAACTCCCCATTTCACACACAGAAATTAACCAGCCAGTTTTGCATCTTCTTATTTTAAAAAAGCAAGCAAAAAAAAAAAAAAAAACAAAAAACCCAAAACAAAAGGCAAAGAAAAAGAACCCTCAAAGTTTATGCACTCCCTTTCTTTACCCATGAATGCCTCTCCAAGGAAGAGCCTGTTGCTCCTTCTCTCATCACTGTGCACACCCCCACTAAGGATGACATGGGATTTGCTGCCTTTATAAACTTCTCAGAAGGCTTCACTGGGCTCTCCAGTGCCATCACATTGACCAAGCAGCAACACCCAAAACCTGGCTAAGGGGTTGCAAAGGAAGAGTATGAATTCAGCCAAGGCTGCTCAGAGCTAATGGCCTGGAGTGGTGAGGACACAGCTACAGTTATGGAATCACAGAATGCTTTGGGTTGGAAGGGACCTTAAAGATCATCCAGTTCTGACCTCATGCCATGGGCAGGGACACCTTCCACCAGACCAGATTGCTCCAAGCCCTATCCAACCTGGCCTTGAAAAAAGAAGTGCTGGCCTTGAAAACTACCAGGGATGGGGCATCCACTTCTCTGGGCAATCTGTGCCTCACCACCCTCTAAGAAAAGAATTTATAACTAATAATAATTAATCTCCAACCTACCCTCTTCCAGGTTAACGTCATTCCCCTTGTCCTATCAGTACATGCCCTTGTGAAAAGTCCCTCTCCAGCTTTCTTGTAGCCCCTTTAGATATTGAAATAAAATCTACCCAGAGCCTTTTTTTCTTCAGGTTCAACAAGCCCAATTCTCTCAATTTGTCTTTACAAGAAAGGTGTTCCAGCTCTCTATCTTCCTGGCCTCCTCTGGATTTGCTCCAAGAGACCCACATCCTTCTTATCTTGGGACCTCAAAGGAGTCAGGAGAACCTCAAAGGAAAGCTCTCCTGGTGCCTGTGCATCCTGCACCCACAGCCAAGTTTGGCAGTGTATTAAACCCAATTGCAAAATTCCAAATTATTAGCAGGTAGAACAGATTAGCCTTCAATCATTGGTGTGATGGACGTGCAGATAGAACGTGGGCTGAGGTAGAATCCTTGTGGTGGACAGAGAGCCAGCACCAACAAGGCAACCCTCCCAACACACAGCCAGGCAGCCTGGGGGAAGCTGGGATAGCAATACAGGGGTTTGTGGCTTTTCTAATTATTTTGTTACCTGTTTTTAAAAGATAAAGAGGAAATACAGCCCCATGAGAATCTCTTTTGCACAGCTCCTAGTTGCCTCACTGCAGCAGTTTGGAAGCATTAACACTCATGCAACACTTTCCAGCTATAAGATTAATCCTAGCAATAGTCTGGTGGGGCAAATCCAGATAATCTCTGTTATGAAGACTCAAGGAGAGCTGAAAATGAAACCATCAACTTTAAAATGCCTCTTTGGTGTGGAAAATATGGCTTTATTCTAGTTACAATTAATGTCCTTCAATTACTACGCATCTAAGAGTTGAAGGGGAAGAATACAGGGGCTTTCAAGAGTTTGGGCTTTGTTTAATGATTTATGTCATCAAAAATTTTACATTCTCAAATCTAAACGTATATGTGCATATATTTTGTAAATAACACACAGTAATATGCTGAGTTGTACAATTTCTGACTTCCATGGCTGGTATGGGTCACCTCTACACTACAATGATCCTAGTGCTGAGAGAGACATGTGAGCTTGGACCACCTTCTCATCCATCTGTCCTCACCATAGGAGGAGCAGCTCCAGCCCAGCTGGATTTATGTGGGGGTTGCCAGTGAGGGTAAGAGGTGGGCCACGGTCAGGTTCTTCCAGTATGTCCAAATCTGGTCTAAATGTCACGCTTGCAACCAAGCAGCTCAACTGCAGATGTGAGTGGGCACGTGGCAGGCACTGGGACCAGAGCCTGGGACCCAGCCTGGATTTGGTACCACCTTCTGCAGGGATCTGGTAGCTGCATGCCACCTTCAGAGCACAGAGGCCTCTCTGCTGCTTTCAAAGTGTCACAGACAGCATGTCCCAGTTTCGAAGGAAACTTCTGGTGATCAAAGTATTTGGATACATTTTCCTCAGAGAGCATTGAAAATGCATGACTCAGGTGCCCAGCAGCTCTGCTGCTGCCCTAAGGATCAGGGCAGCTGCCCCAGCTTCCCCAGCACATGTGTTGGGGGGGGGGGATGCCCTTTTGTTCTCTGGCCGGATAGCAAATTTTCAAGTCATATATTACATTTTGCCTACAAACATAATGGGTTTAAACTAGTATTCTCTTTTAGATAAGCTAATAACATGGCCCCAAGATCTGAACTCTCTTCCAAAGAAAAGGCAAAACCCACAAACATCGTAAGACTCAAGATAAAAATTCTTATAACATGATAGTTTATGAAAAATGTTCTACAGAGAAGATTGCCAGGAAAATCTGAGCTTAAATTTACTTATCACAACTTCAATCCATCAATCTCAACATTTGGATTTAGAACAGCAAGTTCAAATCTTGCATTTTTAATGCTTTCTGACCACCAAGAACAATGCATCCACCCCCGAGAACAAAACAAGAAAACTACAAATAAATACTGTGCTTTGTTACAGCATGTAATTCTTGCCATGTTTCCTTATATATGGGTTACTAAATTTAGTGAGAACATCCACAGCAGCTGTGTCATGGTAAAACAATGGAAAACTTGCAGGTGAACCAGCTCAGGGAGGTGGGAAAGAAAATATAAACAGAAAGGAATGTATCACGTAACACCAGGTGCCACCTTGCAAAAACACTCTCACGGTCCCTGAGCATAAGATGAGGGAAGGCAGAGGAGAAAGAGAGAGGGAGGAGGCGAGAGACAGGAAGGGTGAGAGGGAGAAAAGGGAGGGAGGGAGGAAGGAATTTCTAACAAAATGTTCACAGCCTGAAGTGTTATTAATGCCCAGATCCTCCCTGAGAGTAGCAGATTCCAATTCAGCTTTAAGTCACAAAAAGCACAGAGAAGCTGCAGGGGTGTATGCAGGAGGAGAATTTGGGCCATTGTTTGCTACCTGGCTAAAATAATGAAGGAAGTTTATCAGCTGTGTATATTTAAGCAAATGAAAAGCAAGGAGCCATCCTGACAACATCCCCCTTGCTTCCATGAGCAAAGAAACAGCCAGGGATGTTTTCAGGCGCTTTCTCTGGAGCAGCCCTGCCCCATGCAGCAGGATGAGCCACTGCAGGGATGGTGGCACTGACCTTCTCTCCCCTGCTCCTTCCCACCTGCACAGGTGGTAGCAATAAATCCAGTATACACAAACAGTTTTATTCAGAGCAGGTGGGAATATTTCCTTCCAAAATGTCACATCCTACCACGCTGAAAGTGTTCAAACTTTTGTTATTCACCAAATAAACCATAAAGCAGCGTGGAAGCCATGTGAAAAGCTGTAGGCAAGTAGAACCACCCCATTCTTTGGTCCCAAATGTCACTTTGTCTCCAATACTGGTCATTAGTCTCTGAAATCAGTCCTCACTGTCCCAGTACTGGAGGGATACTAATGCTGCAGGACTATTTGGATGACTAGCACTTATTCATATCTACAGCAACAGGGTTAATGGGGAAGGAGGGCAGACTGAGTCTGGTGGACAGGCAAGGGCTCTGCCTGTGTTTAGTGCAAGCACATCCCATGGGTCTCCCTATGACAGGTAAATCACAGCTGTGTAATAAAAGAGCTCCAGTGCTTCTCAGAGTTTCAGTTACAACTCAATAAAACCACCACACTGCTGGAAATCAGCTCCTGAGAGTGAACACACAGCAGTTCCTCCCTTGAAAAGAAGTTTGAGCCATCTCCGGTTTCCTCATGCCTCATTTTTATGTACAAATATAGCAAAACGTCACAAATTTCTGAGCTGGCAAAGTATGCAAGAGTGAAACATGGCCATGAGCAATGTTTTCTTAAAGACTGGCTGAAATCTCAGAATTGCTTTGAAGATGAGCCTAAAAATGAACAGCAAAAAGGGAGCTGCCCTCAGGATACACCTGGGAATCATTTACTGAAGAAATGACACTGCCTTGGAAAAGCTTACCCAAAGAAACATGTACAGAAGGAATCAGTTCCAATGAGGAGGTGAGGCCATGTCATGCCTGGGGTGTACCCAAAACTCCTTTTTCAGGGCACTTTCTCAATCTACTACACATTAGGGCAAAGACTTCCCATAAGTAAAAACTTCCTATACACAATGTAGTTATGGGGGACATCAAAATGTTTCACATATTCTGGTTGAAGACTGAAAAAGTCTAGGAATCTTAGAAGATTTATATTTACCATCTGAAAAAAAAAAAATTGCTTTGATTTTGTATTCTGAAGTGATGTATTCCCTTTGAACTTGATCTGAATTAAAAAAAAAAAAAAAAAAAAAAACACTAAAAGGTGGTTAGACAGCCCTGAAAATTAATGAACAGCTTTTGTTTGGGATGGGGAAGGGAGACTTTTGACTGTTCTGAAAGTCTGGCTTTTTTCATTTTGCTGAAAAAATAACAAACATCCTCCAAAATAATCTGTTTCAGGTTGAGCTGAATTTTTAAAGCACTGGTGAGGCCACACCTTAAGTGCTGTGTCCAGTTCTGGGCCCCTCACTTCAAGAAGGACATTGAGGTGCTCTAGCAAATCCAGAGAAGGCAACAAAGCTGGTGAAGGGTCTGGAGCACAAGTCCTGTGAGAAGATTGAGGCTGAGGGAGCTGGGAATGTTCAGCCTGGAGAAAAGGAGGTTCAGGAGTGACCTTGTCACTCTCTACAGCCACCTGAAAGGAGGTTTTGGCCAGGTGGGGGTCAGTCTCTTCTCCCAGGCAACTGCCAACAGGACAAGAGGACACAGTCTAAAACTATGGTTGGGGAGGTTTAAGGTGGACATTAGAAGGAATTTCTTCACAGAATGGGTGATTAGACTTTGGATTGGGCTGCCAGGGAGGTGGTGGAGTGACCATCCCTGGAGTTGTTTTAGGAAAGACTGAATATGGCACTTGGTGCCATGGTCTGGTTGACAAGGTGGTCTTCAGTCATGGGTTGGACTCAAGGATCTCAGAGATCTTTTCCAGCCTAATCTGTAAATTGAGGAAACGCTGCTTCTTTTTTTTGTTTGTTTGTTTCATTACAAGAAGGAGCACCATGTATTCAGATTTCTGTACTGAGTCTCAAGCTTTTTCTCCTAGGTTTTTTTCTTTTCCTAAGAGAGAATGCATTCAAACCTCATGCTTAAATCATTGAGTTCTGAGCTCAGAATGCAGTGTGGCTTTGCTCATGGTGTCTGAGTAACCTCATCCTCTCATCACTGAGCTCAGCCTGGGGTATGTCCACTCCTCTGAAAACTGTCAGTGGTTAGATCAGCCCAGCTCCCTGGTGAAACCTCAAGCTGGGGCAAGGGCAAGGACCTGAGCTTGCCATCTTCCCTTCTCAAGGCTTCAGCAAAGCCCAGCTAAGAAGCATGGGGACCAGAAGGAAAAGTGTTGGGAAGCTGCAAGAAAAACCACAAGTAATGAGAAATCAAAGTCATGGCCAACGGGCAGGTGAAAGGATACAGCACCTGGAGTACATGAGACTCATTACAAAAAGGAGAGTCTCATCATAAAACAATTATATAATTTACACAACAGTTACAGATGTTGGAGTTCAGTGGCTTTTATTTTTCACCACTAAATGCAACAGCCAGTGGAGTGAGAAGGGTTGAATATGATACAGCCTCATTCCCACAGCACCTGACATCCCCTCCAAAATCCAAATGTTCCCACTGCAATAGTGGGTGCCTTTTGGAGAGATCCCCTCAGGGTGCCAGAGAAGGCCTGAAAGCCCACAGTTCAACAACAAGGGTTGTGCTCACTGCAAGACACCAAGTTGCAGAAGGCTGGTGTGTTCAAAGAAAGGCACAGGGGACTGTTTTTCCAGAAAAGGGGGAAAACAAGTGCAATGAAACTGTGATTTCAGTGGGATCCCTGCAGCCTAACCTGCACTTTAGCACCTTGGCCACACAGCCATGAGTAAATCAAACAAACTGATGGCTTGTTTCAAGAGAATATAAAAGGGGCTCTTGTTAGGCAAAACAAAAGGATGCATCTTTTCACCTTCTGTGCTGTATAAACAAGGCATCTGCTCACTTTCATGGTGCTTGGATCAGGCATCAAGGGGTAGCTGGACCACCATGCTCAAGGATACACTTGGGGATGCTCCTTCCTAGTGACCCACAGCCACCCCTGTGCTTTCCAGATCTGTTTTACAACGTCAGCCACAAGAGAGAATGTTCTCATACACATGGAATTAATAATTTTCCACTTAATTCTGCTAATTATTTACATATCTTATGGTAGGGAGAGCCCCAGGGGAATTACAGACATCACAATTATTTTGATTTTCTACCTCAGTGGATGGCAAAAAGTCCATCTAAAGCAGAAACAGATGGGTTACAAAGCCTGGGCCTTGGAAGAGAAGGGAGGAAATGGCAGTATTGACATTTGTAAATTCTGGATCTACCACCCAACTCTGTCAGGGACTTCTCTAGCTTGGAGCAAGTGAAAGCGCACTCCAAGCCCCTCTGAGCTAAACAGCAGCACTAACACCCACTTCCTTCCACCTCTACCTTGTCAGCTGAGACAGACAGAAAACATCCCTTTCCATGTGCTCAAAGCCTGACCCCACCACCATCACCCAAACTCTGGCTGTACCCACACCCCCCACTCACCAGCCACCACCTGTAGCTGTCTTCTGGGATCAAGGCATTTTGTGAGGTCAGGAAAGGTTGCATAGTTGAGTTAAATCTCTGATCGAACCAGAGGGAACGTCCCAGCTCTGAGATGCACGTGCGACAGCTGCAAGGTCTCCTGGGGTACTTGAAGAGTTTTTGGACGTGCTCTGAAAACTGCACAACGAGATGCCTGGGGTCCCAGGTGGTGGTGGTCACCTGGTGTGTGTAGTTCAGCACAAAGGACGTCACCGTGATGAGCAGAAAGGCGAAGGTGAACACTTTCACATTCCTCCTCCTTACCACAACCATCTTTCCCCCTCGGGCTCTGCCACCACGGCTGGGTCCAATGTAAGGCAAAAAGGCAAGGCTGCAGCAGGTGTCTGCCAGTTACCACCCCGGGCTTAGGCTGCACAGGTTGACTCCACTACCTCCAGCCATAAGGGAGAAGCTGCATCTTCCCCCAGTGGGCTTAAAAAAGGACAGGCTGGGTATTTCCTTTCACCTTCTCACAGCGCTTCAAATTTCCTTCCACCGCTCTGTTTCCTGTTGCTAACCTCTCCTGATGAGGGCTTTCTGAAAACAGACCCTTGTCTTTCTGTGTACAGAAATTAAAATTCAGGTTTTGTGTGTGAGAGCAAGCCATACATTAAAACAAACAAATTGTAGAAAGAATTGTATTGTTTTCCTTGGAACTTAGTTCTTGAAGGACTGGATCATCTGGGGGTGTACATTCCATCAGAGAGACATGTTCTGATGTCCATTTAAGTCATGGAGAGAAGTTTGCAACCTAGAGATACACAGACAAAAAAAAAAAAAAAAGGAAAGAAAAATTGTCAGATTTTTTTTCTTTTGTATTCCTCCCAACCTAATTTCTCTGCTTTTCTCTCCCCATCCCAGAACTTCAGCTCAGAGCCCTCAACACAGAAGCTCTGGCTTCAAGCTCTGCTGCAGTATTTGCTCACTGAGGAGTTCGAGGGTGAAGTTTCAGAAAGGGCAGAGCATCGACCTGTGGACATTGAGTCTCTTTGTATTGAATCAGCCTCCTCACTCTGCTCTGGCCTTATTTGAATTACAGTTTGTAGCTATTTGAATGACAATGACTCACCTCCCTCCTTCAGCCTGACCTTGATAGCCACAAGATACAGAGGCAAAGTATTCATAACTCAGAGCAGATGAACAAAAAGCAGCCGGCAAAGGAGGGAGGAGCAGGATAGGGATTGGACTTGTGATTAGAGAAAGCCAAGCAAAAAGAGCTCATACGTCCTGGGACAAACCGGGAAAATCAAAGTATAAATGGCCTTTGTTTCACATGGAAAATTGCTCTTTTTTCCATCAAGAAAAGGTAGGTGATAGCAGCCTGACCCCAGCCTAGGCAGAGAAACAGGGAGCTGCTTTGGAGGTACAGAGAGACTCAGAGCTGCTCTCTCTTCCCCTCCTGGTGTCCCCTGCCTGGCAGGAATGGTTTAAACAAGTTTTTAAAAGTCATAAGATGAATCCCTTCATCCCACGTTTTTTTGTGGGAAAGCCATGTGGGAAGAAAAACATGTTGTTTATAAAACTTCAGATGTTTACCAAAAGCCCCAAAAGTGCCATTGCTTAAATAAAATCTTTGTTTTGGTTTGGTTTTTTTTAAAGGTAGAGAAAAAATCAGAGAAGTGACTGTGTCAGAATATGTGCAATTTATGAACAAATGAAAGCCCGGCGAGAGAAGTGTCATTTACTGCTCAGCTTCAGGCCAGCAAAAAAAAGAGCAAAATTGCAACTGTTACATCAAACCCCATCATTTTTACCCATTCTGTGCATGACATTGATGCAGGATCCCCCTCATTGCATCACTCAAATGTGATGTTTATCCAGACAGGAGGGGAGTGCAGCTGCAGCATCCCCAGCTTTGCTGCTGGCTCCTCTCCTGAGGATCTGCCAGGATCCACCCCAGGCCAAACCGCTTTTCCAAATGGGCTTGACAGGGAAACAGCTTGGATTTTAGAGGTGGTGTGCAAATATTTACAGAGTCCCATAAAGCCAGATCCAAAGACAGGAGCCTCAGACCTCGGTTTTAAGCCTTTGCCCCAGGTTTCTCCTCCTCAGCACGTGATGGGCAGCATGTGCCCTTCAATTAACTGCTGTTTGCCAAATGCCTCGAGATTTATTTTAAGTCTGGCCCATCCACGTGCATTTATTGGAGCTCAAGGGCTGACAAGTGGGTCAGGCTGGATAACAAAGGGCTTTATTAACCCCATCTGCTTTGACTCCTTGCACTGGTAAATCAGGGAACCATCCTGCATCCACTTTAATGTTACAGAGGGAAGTTTTTACACGAACCAGAAATCTTCCAAAGTATCCCCCGGATGAAATTCAGGAATCCCAACCTCAGAGAGGTGATGGGGATGCTGCTACTGTGCCTTGGAGAGTTAGAAAGGGAGCTCAGGAGAACAGCCCCCAGGCACAGCCCCACCCATGCCAGCTGCTCTCTGTGATGCAGAACGGCCCCAAACACATTTGCTTTCCTAGCCTGGATGTAGTTGTGTGTCTAAACAAAAACACAGCCTCTAACAACCCCAGAAACATGCTGAATCCCAGAAGCAAATTGATTTTCCATTTATGGAGTGGATAACTCAAGAGCTGTGATGCTGGCAGGTCAACCCCCCGCTGCTGTCAGCGCTCGGCCAAGTCAGTATTTGTAAACACAGCTCCTGCTCTTCTGTTATATTTTTAAGAGGAGGAGGGAGGGGGATTATCCAGCCTTTCTTGGAAAAGCCTATAGAATGGAGTATTGTTGATAAAAGAGTTCTGGCTTCCAAAACAAGCACCCATTTCACCAGATCTATTTATTTATTTATTTATTGTAACTCAGATAATTTATATTTCTATATTTATTTAAATTTATATTTATAACTCAGGGACGAAAAAACCCAAACCTAAACCAGTGTTTACACAGTGGGTTACTATGTCTTCAAACTCCTAATCATCCTGTCTTTTTTAGCACATGATGGGAAGATGAGAAACCGGAGCTCCCAAAGCCCTTTTCCCATGTGGATATAAACACTGTATGCTCTGTTTTCATTCTCACTATGTACAGTTTCCTATGAATATTCATGCCTCCTATGAATAATTACAATGGAAATATATATTCAAATATATAGCTGACAGAAATGGTCCAGGGACTATATATTTGATTTAGGGCCTGAGGAAAAGGAAGACTGAAATGAATGTAAAATTTTCTTCAAGTTCAGTGTGACTTGGACCAGGGCTCTTTTTTTCCTTTCTTAAACCATGTTGAAGATACAACCCAGATATCACTACTTTTACTCTTCACAGCATCTTGCACCACATCTCAGACTGTCCCTGTGTCTCCCTCTGCTCACACAAGGTTCATGATTCTTTGCAAAAGTGTTTCCATAGGATTCACCCAGGAGCTAGGAAGTGGAAGGTCAGTGGTGTGGGAAACCATACAGGGATGCCAACCCCAGCTGTTGGGAATGTTCCACTTCTGGGTGCTACTTGTGATAGTTAAATAAAGCCATTACAAGTAAGCAGCATGGTACCAGCCACAGTCCTTATCACCATCCCTCGGCATGACCTTGGCATTAGCACATCTCTGAACAGGCTATTTTAGCCTCAGACCAGAAACAATTTTTGTGGACTTAAGGTAGGGAGATTTAGTGCCCAGCCCTCTCCCCAGCTACAGTTCCCTGAGAGATAAGCAGAGCTTAATACTGCATGCCTGTGGGCAGAGATCCCAGCTCAGCCCATGCAAGCAGCAGGTTAAGCTACCTTAAGTGATTGGGTGCTTAAGGTCTTATTTTTGGTCTGGATTTTGCCTGCTACTTTCCCACTCCCTCCCTTTCGATGGATGTCATTGTCCCCATGTAAGGCACCTTTGTACACCCTGGGACAGCTTATTTATGCTGATAATACCCAGTGATGGGAGTGCAGGGAAAATCCAAAAGGTCGTGTCCCAGGAAGACCAGAGAAGAAGAAAGAACAGGTTTCTCCAAACCCTGTCCTGAGAATAGAAGTGGGTCCAGTGTGATTAAATGGTTATAAATGAGAGTCGAGCTTAATCTTCTGTTTACATTTTGTGTTGTAAAAGATACCAGGATCAATCAATTGTGATTGTTTGTCTTCATTGTCTTCTCACGTTTTAGAAAGAAGGAATAAAAAGACCTTTTTCTTTCTTTCTTTTTTTTTTTTTTTCCTCTGAGGTAGATTTTTATGTGCATTGTAAACTCACAGTCTGAAGAATGTCCCTGGTCCCTTGCCAATCTGGTAATTAACAAAGATAAAAACACACCGGTCCAATAGACTAATATAAAGCAATTCTTAACACCTTCAGGAAATATTTTTTTTACAAATCCACTTACAAACACAATGTATTCTCACTGCACTTGTCGGGTTCTGTGACAAAAGCTCATCTGCACACCCACAAAGGAGCACAGAAAGAAAAGGGAAACGTGAATAATGCTCTGCTCCAGCTGCTCCAGGCCCATCCCAGGAGCCATCAAAACATCAAAGTCTGCACCAAAAGAGCCCAGGGGCACAAAGACAGGTGGGAACCTGAAACAAGGACTCGGAATAAGGGAGACCCTGCCTGCATCCCTCCCAGGGCTGGCCCTGCACAGCCTCAGCCGCAGGCATGGAACTCACCCAGGTGAGTCAGCTCTGCCTTTGGGCCTGAGGGGTGCTGCTGCCTGGTGGCACGGGACAGCTTATGGGGTGCAGGGGAAGGGCATTTGGGCATTACACAAGATCTGTGTGGTCAGCCACACGGTATTTGCACAATGGTTAATTTTTTGGTTTCTTTTAATAGATGGGCCTTAGACAAAATGCATGAAGACAATAATAATGAAAAAATACAGAGAAAAAAATCACCATACTACTCTTCATCCCTCCACATTGTAAATGTCCTGGTACATTGGTGTTTGGCCCCTTTTTGATGCCTACTTTCCTAGCAAAGAAGTGCTTTGTACCAGCACCATGTTGAGATCTTTGTTAGCTCACCTTAGATGCTGATGGTTCAGGATCCAGCTTTTCTGGTCTGGAACTCACATTAAGACTCTGGTGTGAAAAGCCCTCTCTGGTTTGAAGTTGCCAGCATTTTCCAGACTCAGTAGGTCAGGAAGAAGAGCACAAAGGCAACAGGGAACAGCAGCATCCTGGTACCGAGACACTGCCAGAGCTCCACTCAGGGCTTGAACAGCTCAAAGGTCCCAGAATAGACTCAAAACTCACATATCCACCTGCCCTGCTGGAATGTGGAAGAGGACAGTGTGACCTGCTGCAGCTCTGTTATGACTGATGGTGGCCATCATACATCCTCTGACATCCCACGGTGTTCTACAGCTGGAAACTCTACACTTCAAGGAGTAAGTTCAAGGTTTGCTGTGCTTTTGACTTCAAGAGACTGTGCTGTGCTAGAAAGGCCTCATTGGCAGAACTGCAAATGCCCATTTCCAGAGAAGCACAGCTCAGATTCCTGCCCTGCAAAACCTACAGAGTTAAAGTAGTTTCTCAGCTAAGCCACTGACAGCTATATTGTTATAAATCTGGCAGCAACGACAGTATGTCCCTAAGCATCATTTCTGCCATTTGAGGACTTTTTTCCTGTCCACACTTCTTACTACTCAAGCAACACTCAAAGCTCTGGCCTGGGATGAGGCAGGAGGTTAAATCTTCCCTTACTGTACCCACAAGGGCCCACAGCAGCCTTGAAAGATGTCATTCTAGGGCAAAAAAATGCATGTCCCTGGAAAAACACACATAAATTCACGCCCCAGGTCTGTGCTAGGCCTGGAGAGGAACAATGGAGGGAACTGTTTCACTCCAAACCACAGCCTTGTCTGCCCTACCCTGGCTCATCACCGGCTGCCTCCCACTGACTGGAGCTGGCTGACATTTAGAAAGAAACAATTCATTGGTCTGACACCTCACCAGAGACCTCTGAGCTTTTGCTACGTGAGACAGAGTGTGAATTACAGGCCAGCCTGGCAGACAGTCAGAGCTGAACACAGGGTGTGAGTGTGAATCTTAACCAGATGATGCTGGGACCCCCTGCGAGAGCTCTGGACCGTGGCCTTCAGCTGCAGCAGATCAGTCTCACCAAGCCCTGAAGGCCTCATGGAGAAGTGAGAGGGTGCTGCCTGTGCCCCAGCACAGCCTCTGCCACCTCAGCCTGTGCGATGCTCTGGCAGGCAAAGGGGAGCCCTGCCCTTCTCAGGCACCAAAAGTCACCACAGGACACAATTTTGGAAAAGCACAAGCTACCACACCCTTTTCCCTTTTTCCATCCATCCATCCATCCATCCATCCATCCATCCATCCATCCATCCATCCATCCATCCATCTCTTAATTACATTATGGATTCCTTGTAATTCCTCATCCCTGGAAGTGTTCAAGGCCATTTTGATTAGGGTCCTGAGCAGCCTGGTCTAGTGGAAGGTGTCGCTGCCCACAGCAGAGGGGGGTTGGAACTGGAGGATCTCTGAGGACCCTCCTAGCCCAAACCATGCTATGATTAATTAAAATCAGATTGTGTTTTGTCTCTCAGAGCTCACTGGCTCCTCTCTCCTGTCCATCATTACATCCTCACAGAGACAGCACGGGTGCTGCTGTCCTGCATGCACACAGCCACAGGAAGGCAGACCCAAGCCTCACCTGCCATTTAATCAGGGAGAAAATGATCTGTAACTCTTCTGCCCCCTCCCTGACCATGCTGAGAGGCAGAAATCTGTTTGATTGCCACTGTCAAATGGGGGCGAAGCACTGAAATCCGGCAAGATGGCTGGTGTATTGCTCTCAGATTTATTAAAATGTTCACTCCAAGAAACTCAAACTAATCATATCAACACTGCCTGGAAAACAAAAGCATTCAGGAGCACCTAAGCCATGAGAAAAAGTAGCTTCAGAAAAATCTGAATGCAGCAGCTCCTTTGTGCTTGAATGTGAAGTCAGCTATTGGGCAGTGTTTCATCCATCACAGTGAACAGAAGAAAAACTGGAGATGGTTTATGGAGCATAACCTGCACAGCATTTTAGGTGCCAGTGATCTGAAAAAAAATCATTACCCACTTGTGCCTTATCAGTGAGTAGTGTGGCAGCAGGCTGGGGCCAGCCAGGTCAATAGGGAATCTCCCTGGTACTCTGACACAGCCCACACTGCCAACATGTGTAACAGGGCTGTGTGGTCAGGGTAGGCAAGCACCTTTTTGTGCAAGATGTGTATGGCATCAGCAGAAACTTGGGTGAAGAATTTTCATTCTGTTGACCCAAAATAAGTATTTATCTTGGCAGACTTTATCAGGCCTGTTGTTGAGCGGGCTGCAAATGAAAACTCCCTTGCAGTGTTTGAAGAAAGGGTTGGAGGATCTGGCTTGGAAAAGGTCACGAGTCTGCCCTTATCCTTTGGTGCTGAGAACTGCCATCCCTGCCACCTCCCACCATGGTGAAGACATTTTTTCCTCCACCACATCCTCCTCCCTTGCATACCAAGAAATCACTCCTGCAAAGGCTGGAGAAATTGCAGTGTTAATACCCAGGATTAATTGTGCTGTCCTCCATGGTCTACAGTCTGCACTTGTGTCTTCAGGCCAAGTGGGAAATTTTGCTTTGAATAGGACTGCAAATGCCACGAAAGATTGTCTGGCTCCAAAATCTCCTTCATGAGGTTCAACAAGGGCAACCCCAGGTATCAGTACAAGCAAGAGGATGAAGAGATTGAAGCAGGTCTGAGAAGAAGGACCTGTCCTATGAAGAACAGTCTGAGAGAGCTGGGTTTGTTCATCCTGGAAAAGAGAAGGTTGTTGGGAGACCTCAGAGCAGTTTCCCAGGGCTTAAAGAGGGCTTTTAAGAAAGGTAGGGTGAAATTCTTTAGCAGAGCCTGTAGTGACAAGACAAGGTGAAATGGTTTTAAACTAAAAGATTTATACCAGATACAAGGCAGACATTTTTTACAGTGAGAATGGTGGAACACTGGGACAGGTTTCCCAGAGAGGTGGGTAGATGCCTGTCCCTGAAAGTGTTGGAGGTCAGGTTGGATGGGACTCTAAGAAAAATGATCTAATTGAAGATATCCCCGCCTATGGCAGAGGGCCCCCATTAGGGTCCTTTCCAACCCAAACTCCAATTCTGTGATTCTATGATTCTATGATTCTATGATTCTATGATTCTATGATTCTGTAATTCTGTGATTCTATGATTCTAAGAATAAAAGATACTGATGATCCATTCTATTATCCCAATAAAATTTCCTATTTGATAAATGTCATATCCTCCACCACCATCTCTTCACAGAGTGCCTGACTTCCAGCCTTGAGAGAGGTATGAAACTGGGTTTGGGGTGAATAAAAAGGGTGGGGGGAGCCCAGCTCTCTCCACTGGTGGCACCAGCTATGCATGGATGACATTCACCTGGGTATCACTTATCACTGGGAAACACATGAATGTCTGAGACTGTGGAGATAAACTCATGATCAATTATTTCCACTGGGAACTATAATGTGAGTAAGTCACTCTTTATATAATGGCCCTTTGTTACTGCAGCCAGGCTTAGTAACATGCCAGGCTCAGTGAAGAAAACCACACTGGTAATGCTCCACAGCTTGCCAGTGGGAGCTTGGTCTTAAGTTTTCCAGGTCATTACGGTGCCAAGGGAGCACTCAGCCTCATCTTTATACCAGGAAACAACTATGAGATAAACTGGGAGAGGCCGGGGAAAAGGGAGATGAATTCAAGCTCAACAGGCAGCTCCACTGCTGACCTGTTTATGGTCCATTCCTTTGGCTCAACCCTCAGTTCAAATATTTTCAGGACAAAATAGGAGCACTGGAATGGCAGAACTGTCCAGCCAAGTTGTGAACAGCAGCATTTACAGCCAAGAGGCTGGAGCCTGCCAGGTCAACCAGGGATGTGCTGAAAACAGTGGAAAAACAAGCTGCTGGTCGGAACATCTTCCACAGCCCCTGTCTTGCTAGAAAGTGATTTTGGAGGAGTCCTACATCTTTGCACACACTCCATTAATCAGAAAATGGCACCTCTGCTTCCCTGGTTGTGCATTATTTTCTTTTATATGTTCCAAATCCCCTTTCCCACAGATACATTGATGTTTTAAATAGCAAATATATCGTTACAAGTTCTTAAAAAATACTCATTTTCTTCCTTATCATGTGGTTTGCAATGCTAGACAGACACATAGATTTAACCTGTTGGATGAGAGCTTTTCTGTCATGGGCCAATATCCATCATGGGTTGGGATGGGACTTTTTGGGCTGCATGCCCAGAGTCCAAAGCTGAGACAATGAAAATAATAATTTAGGATTTTCTGTGGTGAAAATCCTAAACTAAAATTCACTCGCTCACTAAAATATATTCACTCTATCTCTCTGTGAATTGCTCTACTTCAAAGAGTTCTTTAAAAATTTCAAAGCCAACAACTGGACACATAAAAATTGCTGTTTGATTTCTGTTGACAAATTTTGATGGCAATGTACATGGTGGACAGACTGCCCTTGTACTTTCACATCCTTCCCATGCCATTACGTGATTTGTAAGCTGTGATCAAAGCTCTGCTACTTTTTGCTTCGAAAAGAAGAGTTATCAAAGGGATTTCCAGGACACCTGTATGTGTTTGCACCTAGAAGAAGAAGAAGTGGTTCATGATAGGACAAGTCTAGAATTTGGGCAGGTAAGGAGATTGTCAAACACAATTTATTTTTATTTCTGTCTTGTTTCAGATCAGTTTGTCAAAAATGAATCTATTTTTCATCTTGATTTTCTGTATTAAGACATTTTCAAAAAGAAGGATTTTTGACATTTTAAATGAAGAAATCTAGTTTCATTTTGCAAAAGCTTTTTCTAGAAGATATGTAACTTTTGGTAATTAAAGAAAAGCAAAACGTTTAGAAATTCAAAATTAAAAAAAAAAAAAACAAAAACCCAACACCCCCACTCCCCCTATAATACAAAGCAACCTCATAAGAGAAAGGAAAACATTATCACCTTCTTTTTGGTTTTAGCTTCATGTTGGGACGACTATGCACTGTTTTTAAAGTCTTGCTAATTCACCAGAGACAGTAAGAAAGCTACTTTCATGTAATTCAAATACACAGTGACAAATTAACGATGGCAGCAGAAGTCGTGGAAACAGATGCAAACTAAAACTACTGAAAAGCAAATTCCTGTACCTGCATTTGTTTTAATTTTATAGGATTACAGGTGAGGATAAAGGATCATTTCAGACTGTAGAATACTCTGAACTAAGGGTGTGTAATGGATTGACCCTGGCTGGATGCCAGGTGCCCATGCTGGGCATGGGGGCAGCTTCTGGCAGCTTCTCACCGAAGCCAATCCTGTTGCCCCAACCCCATCCCCACTACCAAACCCTGGCCACGCAAACCCAGTACAAGGTGGAACCCAAACACAGGTGTTTTGCTGCATTCTCTGTGAATATCCAGCTCAAAAATATTCACCAGCCTATCCCTTGGTTAAAGCTGTAACTTGTATCTATATGTGGCCATAAATGCAGTTGTTTGTCACTTCAAAGAATGTGTTGCGAGGAACATTAATTTCTGATATTAAGAAAGTGATGAATGCACTGCAGGGGGTCTCATGGCATTACAATTCTGAATGCCAAGGAAGATTAGATGGCAGGGATGATAATATTGATGGTATTGTCAATAATCCTGAAACCCTAAGAAAATCTAGGAAAAATGTTTCCATGCCCATGTGAGCATCTCTGACTCTATTCGCTGGGGGTCCTGCCCTGAAGCAACACCAAGCATTTGCTGGCACTGTGGGGCTGTTAACTGGAGCTCAGCTGATGGAATCCTCGTTAAACCAACAGTGTCTGTCTAACAATCAATCGATGGCACCACCTGACACAGCACTGCATTAAACATTTATTCATCGGGCAGACTGGAGTCACTCTGGGGAAGATTTAATGACACCACAGGGATTTTCTCATTCATTAACTTGGGATTTACATTTAGTCTTTATGGTGCTACAAGGGTGTCAAACTACCCACAATTAAATTCAGAGGTGTTTTAGCATCTGTGCATAGTCTGGACCTGGCAGCCACTGCAAACCTTGTAAGTACAAAACAATACTTCCAAGTTTTCCATCTACTGTGCCCACTACTCTGTCAGTCATAGAAAGTTTACAATAAGTCTATAAATAATACAATAAAATACATCAGAGACATCAGTAACACATTTGATAATTAATATACTGTGTCACAAGTCAGAATTACAAAGCCATTAGGCAACCACCTTAATTGACTGATCATTTATGTCCCTAATAGGTGCACTTGGCCTGTTTGGATCCAGATGCACTGGGTGCTCTTGCTACCAGCCCAGGCATCACCCAGCCTCTCTGTGCATGGTGATGTTCCCATTCCAGCTTTTGCCCTACATCTACAACAGAGGTGACAGTCAAGATAGAAATGAGGGATTCAGGCTGCCTTTTATCCAGAGGACTGATAGATCTCAGGTTGTCTCTGATACCTGATGGATACAAGCTGATGCCCAGAGCAGAGCACATGAACACAGCCCTTCAGTGCACCTCTGGTGGAAGTTTTGCTCTGGCCTACGTGGGAGCCTGGGTACACAAAAAACACAGGGTTTCAGTGAAGAAAAAAAATTTGTCTACTTGTCTGGACTTTTAGAAGTGTTTTTAGAGAAACAAAGATTTGCATACATCAAAGTGGCACACAAAAAGCTTCCCATAATCCTGAATATGAAAATATGTCAAGAGCTGCATGCAAAATGGATTTGCATACATCAGAGCTGCACATACAGCACTCAGCTGGGCATCCTAAAGTGCATTAAAAATGGTAATACTGAGTTTTGTGGATGCTGATAATTGAATGCTGGAGAAACACACACTGACACGCACACAACTATAGCATCCTCTCCACCTGTATTACTTGGATGGCTAAAACATAAGCAGGGAGGCTGCTAAGGTAGCCAGCAACTCCTGAATATTTAAGGGCTTCCTGTTTTCAAGAGAAATTCAAAGCATCATTTAGCCATACAGAAGTAATTAGCAGAGAAAGATTCAATTAATTTAGTACTTAAATTTTCAATTCTAAAATGGTATCATTGATTTTGTAAAAGCAGAAATTTTAACACAAGAAAGTGGTGATCAATTCAATATTGTTTTGTTTTTGACCTCTGCAGTGCTGCCAGCATCCTATCTACAAATCGAGCTGTAGCAGGGCAGTTGCTGGAAACATCAGCCTGAATTTACCCTTTTGCCAATGATGAGTGGCAGAGGGAGATCTCTGTCCTTTGGGCTCCTGATTATCGAATCAGAATGGGAAAGTCCTGGCTGCTTACTTTGCCCCAATAATAATTCCCAGTATTTTCCCAGTTAGTGACACATTAGAAAACCAAGAACTTTTTCTTGTGCATCAACAAAAGATAAACACCAGTCCTAAATGGGCTGGTTTGAGGCTGGTCAGACACCTCAGCTTCAGCCTTGGGGTCACCAAGTGACCATAACTCAAGAGCACTTTGTCAGCACAGAACCCACAGCAGGGCAACATCTAAAGCTGAATTCTGTCCTTGGGTTCAAGATCACACCTCCCACTCAAGCCCTGAGAACAGGATCCCACACACACTGCAATATCCTTTCCCCACCTAGAATATCTCTCCATTTTTTAGTGGGACAGGGAAGCTTTCCTTTGGGATTGCAAGGTTTTGGGCATATGACTGTTGCAATGAATGCGGGATCTCATGAAAAATTTCATGGTAAGTTTTAAAACGGAGTTTATGAAAATGTCACCACTTGCTGTAGAAATAAAACTCCTGGCAAGTTGTAATGGGCACACTGTTAAAAACTAACAGTTCCCAGTGACCACAGATAGCAGAGCCCTGGGGTTTTGCACTTTCTCTTAAATAAGCCACCAATTTGTGTCCAAAAGTTTGCTTTAAAAGTGGCAGCTACAAGATTTTTATTTGTGTTTTGCCTTTATTAAGGAAAGAAAAAAGAAACCTTTACTTAAAATCTCTCAAAGATTTGCAGGGAAATGTATACCAAGAACCTGGAAAATGGGCTGTTCTGCTTGGCTTGGTTTTAAACAGAGTAATATGAGTTTTTAATCTTTTTATACTACGCCTCTTTTGCTCAAAAATAAAAAAGTGAATGCTGAAAAATAATGACTGCATCCAAAGGGAAGTCATTGCAAACAGAACTTAGATGTTCCCAGAGGAGAACTGACCTATGACTTCTTACAGAGGAGATGCATCGGCTGAAGGGCACCATTGTTTTTAATTTCCTCTAAAATGAGATGTGAGTTCCCAGCCCCAGAAGCGTCACACTCAGCTACAGGGGGATGATCCAGTACTTGGCAATTGCTAAGGATGGGGAGTTTCCATCCTTAGGAAAAGAGAATGGATACCAGGGGTTCCTGTGCCTCAGTGGATTGCTGGATCTTTGTTTGAAAGATGAAATTTCCAAGTTTCCACTTCCCAGCATCGCTGCTGCCAAGATGCTTCCAATGGAAATTGTTCTCATTTTGCAGCCTCCTGTATTTCTTGCTTCTGAATTTCATTGCCCCTGCTCTAGTTTATGTGCATGGCAGATTTGGTGCATCTCTCGTTTACTCAGTGAGGAAAGCATGGGAGATGCACAGCAATGAGGCTCAGAGTGACAGCACATGGCAGACAGGGTAAACTGATCTTTCCTGAGTTTTACAAACATCTGCAGTCATTTCTGTTCATGGAGCTACCAGCTGGAAGGCGACCAAGGAGGAGACTGCTCACCCCTCAGAGCCACCCAGAGAGGTGCAGTTCCTGGCTGACACCCGAAACTGAGACGGTTTGGCTTCAATCCTGGACATTTGTTCATAGACTCGTGGGAGGCTCAGCTGGGTGAGGTGCTGAGAGGTTTCCTCCCATGCAGAGGCAGTACCAACCAGCACCACATAACTAATAAAAGACTTTTGAACTCCTTCTCCGCAAACTACCAGTGAAGGAAATTTTCTTGCCTCTCTTGAGCAATTTGTTATCAGTACAAGATCACAAGACAACAGCAAAACATGTGCTTCCCCAAACTCCTATTTGATTAACAGTCCTAAAGGACTGGAGGAAGAAACTGAAACAAGCCCAGCCTTCAGATGAAACACTGTGCTGTGATCCCCTCAGTCCTGAATAAAAACCCAACTCTTTGGGGTCGACTCAGAGCATTTCCCCTTCAAAGTCTGTGAGCTGAAGCTGCACCCTGGCTTGCACAGCAGTGCAGGGGCAAGAATCACAGAATCCCTCACATTGGAAAACACCTCTGAGATCACCGAGCCCAACCCAGCACTGCCAAGCTGTCACTAAACCACGTCCCCAAGTGCCACCTCCACATGTTTGAACACTTTCAGGGACGGCGATTTTGTTACTTCTCTGGGCAGCCTGTTCCAATGATTGACAGCCTTTGTGGTGAAGAAACTGTTCTTAATATCCAATCTAAACATGTCTCTAAATATGCCCTGGCACAATTTGAGGCTGTTCTTTCTCATTCTATCCCTTGTTACTCGGGCAAAAGGACTGACCCCCAGCAGGTTACCACCTCCTTTCAGGGAGTTGTAGAGAATGTCTCCCCTCAGCTTACTTTTCTCCAGACTAAATGAACCCAAAAAGAAAAGTCCCCCTGATTTTAGATACCCTGGGAAATAGGATCAGCCTGTGATCCCATCCCGTATTTACAGGACATGACTTTATGCTGGGAAGGACAGGACAAGCCTGGGATGCATTGTCCAGGCAGTCATGGAGTGAGGAGCTGGTTCAGTGGGCAGACAGCACTGAGACATCTGCACAGAGCCCCCAGGGACAGCAGGGGCCACACTGCACTTCAGGGACACTGATTTGGCTCTCATGCACCTACCAACACAGCTGGTGTGTGTTTCCATAGCCTGCCTTCCTTTCCTTCAACCTCACCTTTTTACTCCAAGGTAATGGAAGAAACAGGAAAAGGTACAAGGAAAGAGGATTTGCCTGGATTAGCTGAGAGCACGAAGGGCCTGGGAGCAGGTTTACTGACCTGCTGACAGGGCTTACTGTTGGAATTAACCCTTATATGGGTCATGCTGCTGCGTGCAAGGAGGGTGGGAGGCACACAGGGATGTCCAAACTTCTGCTGGTCTGAACCAAACCAAGCTCCCACTGAGATAAAACACCTCTTCCACAGCAAAGGATACAAAAAATAAGAGAGACACTGCACCTCTTCCTCCCCATAGCTTTTATTAGACTCATGGAATGGTTTGGGTTCAAAAGGACCTTTAAAGGTCATCTAGTCCAACCCCTCTGCAATAAGCAGGGACATCTTCAACAAGATCAGCTTCCTCAGAGCCCCATCCAACCTGACCTTGAAAGTTTCCAGGAATGGGGCACCTGCAACCTCTCTCTCTATGACCTGTGCAAAAGTTTCACCACCCTCCTCATAAAAAAATTTCTTCCTTATGGCTAGTCTGAATCTAAACACTTCTAGTGTAAAACCATTACCCCTTGTCCCATTCTTACAGGCCCTTGGATGTTTTTGGTGCCATCTCCAACTCAAAAAAGTAGGGGCAGGGTCTTCCATAGCATCCACGGGGTGAAACATGATTTACAGCTCAACTCGTTTAGCACAGGCAGAATAAAAACAGGATTTGCCTTCAGAAACAACTTTACAAAACCCAGGGTGGTGAGCTGCACATTTGGTGGCCAGGCTCCCCAGCACTGTCAGAGCAGATGGAGCAAATGAAGTTTTGCAGCCCTACCAGTGCTATGGGGCAGGAATAAAGCTCCTTTATGCCCAGATGCCTGTCAGCAGCATCCCCCCCGTGCAGGTGGGGTTCCTGTGGGTGATACCTGCCCCAAGCCCAGACAATACAGCTCTGTGATAGCTCACATTCTCTTGTCTCCAGGCTACCTAATCCTGGTGTGTAAAGCCTTTGGCTTGCCAGGTGTTACACATTACTTCAAGTTGGCCAGACATCTTTGAATGAATGTAGAAATATCAAGCTAACTGAGAAATGAAAACAGAGCTGTCTTCCTAATGAGCAAGCAAAGAAAGAAAAACCCTAATAGTCCTAGACAAAAAAAAAAAAAA